>JAQSUU010000155.1:0-443462 GCA_038087645.1 Saccharum hybrid cultivar R570
TTTGCCAGCATCATATCTTCCAGTAGAGCTGTAGCTGCAGCTGACAACTCGGAGATGCAGAAAGCAAATGCCGCCGGGAAGAAGGGTAAGAAAGCAACTAGAGTGCTCCTGTCGACTGGTGGCGGCCGTCGATACTGAAGGACTAGATACATTGGAAACGAACAGTTTGGTTGTTTCCATATAGTTAGTACCGTAGCTCAAAGCAATGTGTATACTACATAACCTGGAATACGCTTGTAACACTAAGCGGCAGTTGTTGTGTGCCTTTTGGCCCTCTTTTGTAGGTGTGCTTGCGTTGTACCCACATCCTGTCCCATGCTTACTGGTCTGGAAAAGAGCAAAGATAGCGCAACACTGTTTATTTCTGGAATTGTCATTGTTTCTTCTAATGTTGCTATTTTTGAGGTGTCAAGCTGATTGAATTATTATTGCATCAACAATCAAGCCGAATACGAGGCTCTCTTATTTGGCTTGGAAATATTGCAATTCATGGCATGTTGTAGCCTTTGGTGGTGGCTCTTTAGTCTTTACCGGTAGTGCAGCAGCCAGCAAGTTACTGGTGTGTTTCAATGCTTAGAAGGACCGTTCAATATCTATCTCGACAAGTTCCTTGACATTATTGCATACTTTGTTGAATTCTAAATTTGGCATATACGAAGGCGTGACAATAACAAGGCTAACATGTTGGCTCAATAAGCATCAGACTTCGACGTCAGAGGATGAAATTTTCACATCTATATACCTAATAATAAAGAGGCAAAATTTCAGGCTCTTTTTTTTGTCCATCCATTTTTTCCGTCTTCTTCTAACTACCGAATAATGGAGAGTTTCTTTTGTCCGGACTTATATATATAACGCATGCTCATACGAGTTAGAATAGCTCGCGTCTAGACCAATATGGAATAAGAATCCTAACCTAAATAGATTCCTCAGATCCTGAGTACTCTAAATAGAACTCTTAATAATAAATAGAAAAGGATAAGAGTTAAGTATTGATAGATAGAATCCTAATCCAATTAGATCTCTCAGATCCCAAGTTGTGTCCGGAGACGCATTTGGTTTAGTTTTGTAATTTTTTTCCTATATGAAATAGATGACCGAAACCAATAATGAGAGTAATTTTGGTATTACACGATTATTTTACTATTTTTCTCCGGTGTATACTTACATGGTTTCCAATTTGTTTACCATTTTTTGCTTTTATTTCTTCTCCGATGTACTTACGTACATGATGATTCCCTAATAGTTCCCTATTGGAGGACCAACGTTTTTGGTTGCTTTTGCATAAAACGGGTAAGCCGGAAGCAATGAAAATTAATTTGGTATGCAACTATTTGTTTTTAATGGAAACTAGAAATAATAATGGTTGTCCCTTGTCTTTTGAGTTTTTTTGACGTCATTCACTTACTCCCTCTTTCTCTTTTTATCTTTCGTTTTCACTTTCCGAGAAGTCAAACATACTTAACTTTGACTAAATATATCAAATAAACTATTAATATTTATAATACATAATTAGTATTATTAGATAGATCATTGAATCTATTTTCATAATAAATTTATTTAGAAATACAAATGCTAATATTTTCTACAAACTTAGTTAAACTTGAAAATTTTTGACTAGCACGAATCCCATGACAACACTTAAATAGGGACAGAAGGAGTATGTCATACCCTGACATCTAAACCCACACACGACGCGTGTGGACATGTGGTTGTGGCTCAAATTCAAATAGGGACAGAGGGAGTATGTCATGCCCTGACGTCCAAACCCAGACACAACGCGTGTGGACATGTGGTTATGGCTCAAATTCAACCTTTAATTTGTCAAACTCACAATAGGTACACACAATAACACCTATTTTAGTTGAACTAATTTCTTTTCAATTTCTCATAAGGATTAATCTTTTATTGCAGGCTTGATTTATTTGATTTATGGTTGGATAAAGCTCATTTATCAAATTGCACAAAAATAACTAACTCGTTATCACCAGTGGTATGGCACCGTGTAATAAAATGTTTGCCCGTTGCAACGCACGGACATGTTTTGCTAGTCAGAGAAAAAAAGAAAAGCTGATGCAAAGGGAAGAGAACGAACCAAATTGCGCCCGAATTTGTTCTAATGAGCTTGGGGGCTTATTTAGGTGACCGGAGGACTCCCATTATTAATTATTTACATGATGCGGATGCCAAAGTTGATAAAAGTATTAGAATGAGTGCATTCAAGTTTATTTTGCACAATGATAAGTTATACCGCTATCGAAGATTTGTTGCTGAAGTTGATAGGAAGCTAGCTAAAGTGGCTACAGGAGAGAGGTTTACAAAGGCATTTGTCGAAGTCGTGGCTATAGGAGAGAGGTTTACAAAGACAACTGTATTATGTGTCTCCAGGCGACGGAAACTCTCGACCATATCTTGTTGGGCTGTGTTTTCAGCCGTGAGGTATGGGAGCGTCTACTGTCAAAAATTAGGCTCACTCAGTTGGTCATCACTGGCGACATGGACATCTTCCTCTGGTGGTCGCGGTCCAGGCGATGGGTGCCGCGCGTTTGTAGGAAAGGGTTCGACTCCTTCGTCATGCTGACTTGCTGGATGCTCTGAAAAAAGCGTAATGCAAGGACGTTCAACAACTTGTCAACTGCAGCCAGGGAAGTGGCTGTCAAGATCATTCAAGAGGCAGAGCTGTGGATACGCTCGGGCATCTCGTGCTTGTCGTCGCCTCAGTCGTTAACGTAATTTGCCCTCGGATGGATTTGTCCAGCCTCGGCTGGAGGCCCCTTTGGCTTTGTTGCCGTTTCTTGTTTCTCTCCGGCTTTGTATTTGTTTCTAGACAACCTTTGGTTTTCTAGTGTTCTTCGGATTTAGGTGTGTTGTCTACCTTCTCTTAATGAAATACGTGCTACATAGCGCGTTCGCCAAAAAAAAAATCGTGGCTATAGCGAGACGAGCGCTTCCGAATCCGTCTCCTGCCGTCGCTCCTCCGGTACTTCCATCTCCAAAGTCAGACTGCCCAGTTGTCAAAAAAAAAAGTCAGACTGTCCGAAGAACTGTTGTTACCGCTAACTAAGGGTGTGTTTAGATGGTTGTAAAGTGTGTGTAAAGTTCCTGTAGCACTTTTCGTTGTTATTTGGTAAAATTTATCCAATCATGGACTAACTAGGCTCAAAAAATTCGTCTCGACATTTACAGACAAACTGTGCAATTAGTTATTTTTTTACCTATATTTAATGCTCCATGTATGCGTCCAAAGATTTGATGTGACGGAGAATCTTGTAAAATTTTTGGAATTTTGAAGGAAGTAAACACTGCCTAAGGCTCACCGCACCGGAGACGCCGAACGGATCCGCTAAACGCAGATAGCGGATCAATGAGCCGCAGCGGACTGCTCTACCGTCTACGGTAAAATAGCGGACTAGCTCCGGAACGCAAAATGTGGCGTGGTATAGTAGCATCCGCTACGCGTGCGGGGCCATGCTCATTCACTACGCAGGGCGCTCACGTCTGGAGATGGGTGAGTTTTTTAATTAAAAAATCTAACGAGTGGGCTCCACAGTGGATAGAGGATGATATAGAGTACGGATGTGTGTGAAAAAACTAGATACAGAGGAGAGGATCTCGCTGACCAGAACGGAATATTCTTTTTAGAGGATGAATATAGATGATGAAGTGCGGCATCCTTCAGTTGCCATGCCAGCTGCGGGCGTCGTGCGCGCCTCTCACCATTTTGCCCCCCGTTCGCTCCGTCCCGCGACGAGCGCGCCACTACCCCCGCCTCTATTTCTTCAGCCCCCCGCCATTTCTCTCCAGCATCTCTCCAGCATCAGCCCCCCGCTCGGAGGTACGTGCGTGCGCGCTCCTTTTTCCTCACTTCCCTCCTCGATCCGTAGCTGCGAGTGCGCGCCCCACCATATCTTTCCGATCTAGCCATTCTAGGTGCTTGCTCGCCGGGGGAATCACGAGCGTTTTGTTGTTGTTGTTGTTGCTGGTACATTGGCCTCACTCACGGCCGCTTTGCGTGTTCGTCGTTCTTGTGCTCTGTTCTATGCACACGTTCTAGGTAGGTATTGGTAACATCATTGCTAAGCATCAGGTATCGATTATCTCCTTAATACGAGGGAATATATGTTTTGAAAACGTACTAATTATCTAGTCTCAACTGCACGCAAAGAGAAAAGTCACCCTAAAAATTAACGTTTTTAATCCTACCACTTGGCAGTGAATCAGATTATATTTGGTGTATTATCACCACATTGAAATATTCAGCACATTATTCTTCAACATTGATCATGTGTGGCAACATACCATTTGATTGGTGCAATGGCGATGATGTTTTCTTAAGTTTTTATTCAGGCTTATTCAAGTATAAGTGAATTGTCCACTTTTTCCGTCAGCTTAAGTTTTCCGGTTAACCTGGTCGGTGCATGGAACTCAATACGACCTCTTCTTTCTTTTATCAGGTCCGATAGGGCAACCCAGTAATGGCAGAAGTCCTATCAGGATCTCATGGGCACCATCTGAGCTCTGGTGAGTATGCATATAATTAAATGCCATAACCATTTTCTTGTTGACTGAGATACATAATATCTTGCAACAGCACTTTCTTTGTCCTCATAAAAAAAAACTTGTGATATTCCTGTAATGTCTGAATGTGTACATAGTGGGTTTTTATTGCAAAGTTGCACTTATGACTACACACTTTTGTTTTGCCCAATCAAGGACAATTCAACATAATCCTTACAAGTCAAATTTAGTCCCCGAAATTGAACTTCGCAGAATTGACTTACCTACAAATGATATCTGCAGCCTTAGATGGACACTATGACGAGAAGAGGAAATCCAATGTGGAATACTCAGAGGATGAAAAGAAAGGCAAGATCGCGTCTCTGAAAAAGAAGGCTATGAGCGCCTCACAGAAGTTTAGGCATTCCATGAAGAGAGGGAGGAAGAGCAGCAAGGTCATGTCCATCTCAATTTTGGATGACCGTGAACCTGAGGAGGTGCAGGCTGTGGATGCCTTCCGCCAGTTTCTTGTACTTGAAGAGCTCCTACCATCACAGCATGATGACTACCACATGATGCTAAGGTGTGTGATATAGTAATGATCCATCCTATTGTATGATTGCATTTTCATGTGTGGCAGCATTGCTGAAATTTGGGATGATGAAGATTTCTGAAGGCAAGGAAGTTTGATATCGAGAAGGCAAAGCAAATGTGGTCTGATATGCTGAAGTGGAGAAAGGAGTTTGGTGCAGATACCATTCTCAAGGTAACTATAACTACCAGAGTTTGCTAAAATCAACTTCGTCATTTTCATTAGTAGTTTCTCATCGATATTTACAGGCTATTAGTTCATAAACTTTTGTAACATTTTCCTTTTCTCTAATGCAAACTTAGGAATTCGAATTCGAAGAAGCTGATAAGGTGGCAGAATGCTACCCTCAAGGTTACCATGGGGTTGATAAGGAAGGCAGGCCTGTCTACATTGAACGGCTTGGACAGATCGATGTGAATAGGCTAATGCAGGTCACTACAATGGATCGCTTTGTCAAGAACCATGTCAAGGAGTTCGAGAAGAACTTTGCTGTCAAGTTCCCAGCTTGCTCAATCGCTGCAAAGCGCCATATTGATCAGAGCACAACAATTCTTGATGTGCAAGGAGTGGTATGTATGTATTTACAGATTGGTTGCTACTCAATGGTTGCAATTTTACAATGAGTAACCAAAGACACATTTTCAGGGGATGAAGCAATTCAGCAAAGCTGCAAGGGACCTCATTGGTATGCTTCAGAAGATTGATGGCGACAACTATCCAGAGGTATAGTCCCTTTGATACGTGTTTTGTATTCAGATATTTGATCTGAATTTGTAAATGTTGTTCTTACCATGCCAGTTATCTTCTCTTTTGGTGCTAGACCCTGTGCCGGATGTTCATCATTAATGCAGGCCAGGGATTCCGGCTTCTATGGGGCACAGTGAAGAGCTTTCTTGACCCAAAGACCACTGCAAAGATTCATGTATTTTTTTTTTTCATCTTTTTGTAGTTTTGTTCTTTAGCTATGATTCCAGTACTCAATTGGAATATCGTCTCCATATTTCTATAGGTTCTGGGTAACAAGTATCAGAGCAAGCTTCTTGAGGTGATTGATGCTAGGTAAAAACCAGTCCTCTAATTTGTAGTTATTAGCTTTACTGAACTCGTCAGCTAACTTCTATGGCACATTTGCCCACTGAAATATACACGTTTCTATTATTCAGTGAGTTGCCAGAAATTTTTGGTGGAACTTGCCATTGTGAAGGTGGTTGCATGAAGGCTGACAAAGGCCCTTGGAAGGATCCCGAAATCATGAAGGTGAGGACTAGTCCAATCTGGTCCTTTGACCTCAACCTTGTCACCTCGAATATAAATCACAAAATTTTTAAGGAGAAGGTACTAACTCAATTCCTAATGCCACTTTGATGTGAAGATGGTTCAAAGTGGTGCTGGGAGGTGTGGATCACACAGTATGTCCTCTTTTGAGGCTGAGGAGAAAATGATTTGTGAAGATGACATGTATCCTAAGGTACGGGAAAACAAAGAAAACAACTTTCATGTTTGCATAGTGGTTGTATTTATTTCTATCTATTTTTAATGTTTTTTAAATCAAGAAACAAGCTTTATTCGATGGGGAAACACAATTAGCTGAAGATGGTCAGCGTTCTCAGTCACAGAAAATTTCCCGCAGCCGAATTGAACATCCTCAGCTGTCACCTGTTCACGAGGAACTTATCCCCACTTCACATCCTGTAAGTCATTCTTGTTATTATTGTTGATCATTCGATAATGAACAAAGACATTAATAGTGCAAAGTTCTTAATCTCAATAATCCTAACATTTGCGATGTACTCACTTTTTATTTCTGGTGAACTTTTTCAGACCCCTGGATCACCCTATTCTTGTGATGTCCCAATGGTTGAAAAGGCCATAGACGCTATCTGCAAGAGCCAGGGAACACCACCAGATGAGAAGCTTGCCATCACCAAAGGTTAGCGCCACCACTACAAGTTTATGAATGAACAAACTTTTGACGAATTAGTGATACTCCCAGTTTCCTTTCACTGATAGACTGACTAAACATTATTCTTTATCAGCTATTATAAATGCCTCTGATGGATCCAAGCCCCCACTCTATGCTGGCATCATAGCACTTGTGATGAGCATTGCAGCGATGGTCCGTGTGACCCGCAACATGCCTGTCAAGGTACTTGGCGCTGCCATAGGTGGAGCTAAGCCTGCTACCCTCTCAGAAAGTAAATCAAAAATACAACAGCGGCAGCGATCTAAGCTATCAGAAGAGGCTGTGAAGGAAGCTGAAGATGCCGTCTCCGCAAAGCGCCTCGCCGAGCTTGAGGAGAAGGTCATTGCACTCCTGACAAAACCTGCATCAATGCCTGTTGATAAGGAGGAGATTCTGCAGGCTGTTGTCATCCGCGTTAGTGCACTGGAAGAGGAGCTTGCAGCTACAAAGAAGGTATCATCTGCACCTTGCTGGAAAACCATGTTTTAATCATTATTTTGGTTTCGTATCTTTCTGTATCAAAAACAATAATCTGAAACACTACGAAGTATATGATTATAGCATATTTCTGAACCAATTAGCCTGTTTTAAAACTTGCTTTGACTTGAGTTTTTGCAGACCTTGCAGGAGACTCTTGAGCGTCAAATGGAGATCGTTGCATACATTGAGAAGAAAAAGAAGAAAAGCAAGGTAATCACCAAGAGAGAAAACTCATGACAAAACAAAACAACGTTTTTCACTTAAACATAATGGTCTAATACTGTCATCCTAGTTCCATGATTTTACTGGAATTGATATGCAAATCAATCTGGATTGAAGACACTTGATTTATGTGCTCTGAAACTACGTTTCCTGCGCTACTGCAAGTTTCATTATCTCATTTTTCATCAAACTAACACTGCCTTTGAATTGTGCCTGCAGCGTTTGTTTCGTTGGTAGAAGCAAACAACACTGAAGTATTCACGTCCATGAGAAAAAGGTTTTGCGTGTGATGGAAGTCAGCTGGTGTTTGCATATGCCAGCGAACTGCGATTCTGGGTGTAACATATAATGTTCTTTTATTCTTCTTTTTATTCCCTTGTTTCATCAAATTGTCCCTTACCACGTCGATGTGCTGCCAAACTGTCAATCCCATCCCTGATATGGTCAATCATGGATGGACGGACTGCTGAGTATTTGCAATATAAATATATTATTACCACAAACTACGTGCGAACGTGCGGCCTTTGCTACTAACGTGCTGCCTCTGTTCTTTTAATCTCTACTGACATTTCAAGGTTCGGCGACTGCGAAGTATGAAGCTATGGGCTGAGACGATGCAGCGCCTCGTCACGTCTTGTGTGTTCACCCGTGACGCGTTAGGGGTGACGCTCGGTCGTCTCTAATATGGGCTGAAAGTGCTTCGCTGCAGTGTTTAATAGCATGCAACGACTGTAGGAGGAATATAATTAGGAATGTTCGCATTGAGTCTATCGGGTAGTACAGTATACATATAAAGTTCACATGACTTGGGACTTGGGAGTTAAGCTGATATCATTTCTCCCCCACTCGCCCAAAACCCTATTGCTCCCTGCTCCGCTCCCGTCCCCCTTTGCCGTGGTTCATAACAACACCTCGCCGCCGCTAGCGAGATCTCCGGGTGGAGCAAGCGAGGCAAGGCAGCAGCCATGTCGCTCCGCATGCTGAACCCTAACGCCAAGGTCAGGCCTGTCTCATGAGGGAGGGCAGCAAGTGCAATGGCTTGGGGCCCATGGTGCTTGGGGGCCCATGAGTATACCCCTGTATAGTACATGTATTCCGGCCCAATGGCTCATACGGTCGCTCTTTAGGTCCATTTGATAGCTTAGGTGCTCGCTAGTCTCTTCTATTCACGTGGCGTGCGTGACTGCGTGAGTCGTGTAGGGAGTCGGCGAGTCACGACCCTTCCAATTCGCGATCGCGATCGCGAGTCAGGGCTTGGCTTCGCCGCCGCTGGCCGGTGACGGCGTGCTGCTGCAGGCAACGGCCGCGACCTCTGCGGGCAGCGGGCGTGAATCCTTTCTCCGCGGCCTCTGTGATCCATTGTATCTCTGGACTGGCCAGTGGACAGCGGTAAGTAACTGCAGTCCAGAGTTCATTAGTTCAATTTATCAGTTATAAGGATAGGGCTTGGCGTGGCCGTGATGGTCTGCACTTGCAGAGTTGCAGACTGTTTGATCTAATTAACTAAATTTCTAAATTCTAATTCAATATATTTTTTGAACATGTTAGATGTTGCCAAAAAAACATTTCTCTAGTGTTCAGAAAAGGAAAAAAAGAAAACAAGAAGATCAGTTTATTGAAAAATTGTTTGGTGAACTATGCTACAAGAAAGATTGAATGGCTTCGCTATGTGCAACATTGAGAAGGATATTTTAGATAAAATTGATCTCGACACTGTTCTCGAAGATTTTGCATCAAGAAATGCCGAAGACGCTTTTAAAAGCATTAAAGCTCTATAGATTTATTTGAGGTAACCACAATAGTTATTACTTATTACTTTACCATTCTTCTAGCTTTTTTTATGTACAGTCATTTTTTATGAACTAAATATATGTTACAAGTTATTTCTTATTAATATTACTATATACTTTATTAATTTTTATATTAAAATATTAGATTGCCGGACTTTAGTGTCTTACTTGTCCAAGGGCCCTTAAAATTATTGAGACGGGCCTGGCCGAGGTGCTCAACAAGTCAGCGGTGCTGCACATGAACATCAACGCCGCCAAGGGCCTCCAAGACGTGCACAAGACCAACCTCTCGGCCCCAAGAGAACCATCAAGATGTAACCTTCCGGTCCTTCCTCTTCCCTCTCCTGCCGCCGCCCCAGCTCGCTTGGCCTTTGGGCGTTATCGCTAGATCACCCTCTTGTAGATTCGCTGGGTTTCTTCTATTGTTGGGGGCGAAGCCTCGTGTCCAAAGGCTTACTAACATATAACCAACCTTTGTATGGATTTCATGAGCAGGAACATTGACGAAGGTCCAGCTGGAGGCCAGGAGCCAAAACGGACACCGGTACAGACTGCGGAGCAGCGAAGGCCTAGGGGAATCTTCGCTGGAGGTTCTTGAGCTAGGGAATAGCCTTCGGTCGGTTCCTCCGACCTTCGGAACATTGCCAAGCCAGGACAGCGGGCGAATCCTTCGAACCACTGGGTTAGGCATGAGGCGCTAGAATGGTCAAAGGCAATTGGCGGCTAAGGCGCCGGTCAAAGGAGGGCGAAGCCCTGATGGCGGAGAGCCGTGGATGCCGGCCCAAGGGGCATGCTGGGCTAGAGGTCCAGCTCGATAGGGGCCCATCAAGAAAGGCGGTTGGGTATGTAAATGGCACTAAGGCCCGAAGGAGATGAACTTTGAATAGAGGAATATACCAAAATATGTCTGAGCTGGCGCATGAGCATTATTGTACTTAGAAAATTATGTAACCATACCCTATAAAAAGAAGGGCTCGGCCCCCAATGAAGCAGAGAGTGAATTTGGGCTCAGAACCCTAGCAAGCTCCTCAGTAATCGTGTCTCTAACCGTCAAAGGCCTTCGCCCCTCTAGGGAAACCTTCGACGATTAAAGGAAAAGTTGCAACGTGCTTGCCTTCATCTTGTCGGATCCCTAGTTTCCCAAAATTGGTGCCCACTGTGCTAGGACACGCACAAACCCACGGTGCCAACCAATAAGAAGGCCTCCACATGGGGAAGGCCTAAGCGCAACACTCGCAACATGTATGCCAACTCCCCTGATCCCTAGGAAAATGAGGAGGTTGAAAAGGAATTACCTGCGGTAGACCAGCTAGGAGCCAAGGGGGAGAGTAGCCAATCCTCCCTAACCCAACACCAAAGCAATTACTTCAACAATTGTAGGCCAAGCTAACAGAGAGCTCAGCAAGAAAGGGACAGGTTGGTCGCAACCTTCACCGCCAATTAAAGAGCAGCCCTCGCTTCTCATCAAGTAGTGGAGGTGAGATTCAAAGCCTATTGCGAAATCCTCCCCCATCAACCAACGACTCCAACAACCCTCCACCAGCTACACAAAGCCAAGCCAACCTCCACCCAAACCCCCAACCCTAGCAAATCTTCGGCACACCAATCAGCCTCATCCCACTCAAGTCTCCCTTGTTTGAAGGTTACAAACCCTAACCATGGTCACCCACATACAAAACCATATCCCTACCTAAATTCAACGGGCAAACAAAACCTCATCAGTTCATAATGAGCTTCGAGGCAGCTATCGCCTCCGCTAGAGGAAATGACACAATGTTGGCTAAATCTATCAGTCGTCATCACGGCAGAAAGGGACACGCTCGCTTGGTATTCCATGCTGAAGACCAAGTCTATGTACTCATGGGAATACCTTTGAGACAAAATCATGGCAAACTTCAAAGGATTCGCAAATGAGTCCTTGACCTCCCTGATCTATTTCAATGCAAACAACAACAAGGAGAATCCCTTAAAGCTTAAGCATTATTATCAAAGATTCATGCAACTCAAAGCATGAGCACCCAATGTACTTGAAGAAGTAGAAATTGAGGCAGCCATCAAGGGCCTTCGCATTGGACCCTTCGCTGGACAATTGGCTAGGAAGAAACCTTCTTCCATAGAAGAACTCTACAACGAGTTTGAGAAATGCTGCAAGACTAACAACGACCTTCACAAAAGAATGGAAGAGCAAAACTAGTTCAAGCAACAAACTCGATCCCAAAATAGAAAGCATCCTCCTAGGAATGACAAAGGTCAAAACCAACCTCCGCGAGGCCCTAACCAACAAGTTTTCAGTGTTAACTCCCAGAAAAATCAGCAATCGACCCAACACAACCAGCAGCAGCCTAACCAAGATAATAGGCCTCCGCACCAGCAAGACAACCGCAGAGGCAACCAGAGCAGACCCTGGAACAAAATCCAAAACACAAGCCAGAAACCCTGAAGGCAGTACTGCTTCTTCCACGGGGAGAATAAAGGGCACATCACCAGAGATTGCCTGGATGCCAAAGAAACCCAAGAGAGAATCAATCACTTGCAAAGTCAACAACCCTCACAACAACAACCTTTGAGAGGTCACGGAGCATAGGATGACAAACATGTGACAAAGGCTACATACTATAGGTGGCATAGGCAGAGACGGCAGCATACCAATCTGCTAGAAAATGTAGGCAATCTGGTAGTTGTTGTGCACTATGCCCTCTCTCGGCTTCCCAAGCAATGCTACTGGCCTAAAACTAATGAAGCAAGTGCCTCATCGTGCTTCTATTATTTTCTCATCATAGCAAAAAACAAGTCTTCTTGTGTTTTTCTCATCTGAATTAGTTCATCTTGTAGGGATTGCATCAGCTCATATTGTGCCCGTGCTATTTTTGGCTCAACCAATGGCCCAAAACTAGATCCCACTACATGATCATTTATTTGAACCTTGTTGTATGGGAATGGTTGGTTGAGGCGATGTATAATCCTCATTCTTAACTATCGAACACTAATCAAACCTTGAAGTCTAGATCGTGCCTCTGCCTCTCGCAAAGCTAAGTCAGCTTCCTCATTGCTGGCTAGATTAGTTGTTGTCACCTAGTCATGTACTGCCCTCAGACCATGGAATCCTCTGCGTCTGTCAGTAGGACCAGGAGGTTTATATTGAGGGAACATACTCTTTGATTCTTTTGGGACCGTCTCCTGTTTTATTTATCCAACGGTCCTAGACTATAGGTAACAGATGACATGCGCACAGTCTTCCTACTCACAAATTAGCAAGTCTACCACATCAACACTAGTAGAAATATGCACATCTATGATGAAAATCCTAATGACGAATCAAAAACTGTCGTAGAAGATCGATTTCTATGATGAATTTTTTGTTTCATCATGGAACATTAGCGACGGTCCTCTGGCCCTGTCTATTTCTGACGAAGTTAGATATCGTCACAAAAATTCATCATTGAACAACACAAGGTTTCGTCCAGATCACACGCGGAGCTGTTCCTGCTCATTTGTGACGATCTGCTTTAGAACTATGATGACCAGACGTGGTAGATCCGGCACAGGCCACGTCATTAAATAAAAGTTTGACATGTGGACAAACTAGTGAATGACACGTGTAAGAGCCAAGATAGGACACGTGAGCCAATTCAAATCCAAGGCGTGGTACAAATCCGTCTTGCCACGTGGTCGAATAAAAAAAGATGCATGGGTAGTTTAGGGCACGACATGTGGTCCACTGAAAAATTGACACGAGGACGTACAACATTGTGACACATGGTCGAGTAAAAAAAAGAGGACATGTGTGGGTTATTATTGCCACATGGACCAATAAAAATACGACACATGGTCCAATTAAGAAGTGACATGCTCCAACCACAACACGACATGTGTGCCAATAAAAACCTGACAAGTGGAACAACTCGGACACGGCACATGGTCCAGTAAGGACCTGAAACATGCAAGAACAAGACAAGGCCACGTTGTCCAATAAGAAGGTGACACGTGACCGAAAGCATCTCTAATGTAACCGACTATAGCATCTACACATGGAAGAATCTCCAATTGAAGCATTAGCCAATGTGACTGCCCCTGCCACGCATGCCAAAATAGTTCTGTAACGGTCAGTTTTTTTTTTGTCATAGATCAAACTACTTCTATGACAGGTTGCTCGAGTTCGTCATGGATGAACAAATATGACGTGTCATTTTTGACGAACAATTTTTTAACATAAATTTGTCATAAAACTAAAATTATAACGAATTTCGCTTCTTCAGTGACGAAAGCTATTTGTCATGTATGTGTAGATTTCTACTAGTGTCAAACGGAGTGTGCTCCAACACCAAAGAAAGCAACCGCTGTTGCATTACTGTGATTGCCTCAACAATTCTAGTTCTTGGGCATAGGGACTTCTTGAAGGCGAGGAGGAGAACAACTGCTACTGGTGTGAGCTCTTCTGGTATCCTCAAAGAGTCAGGAATAAACTGTCTACAAATAAACGATTTAGTTCTAGCCAGTGGTAGTGTCCCACCTACAGGGAACAAGTTCAGCTATTTCTTCCCGGTATAGGTGGTGGTGATCCCCTCTAAACATGAATTCAATGTATTAACATCCTCGTGGTATTCACAGAGTAGCAAAAAATATTCTCACATAATCTGGCACATATTCTTGTGATCTGGCCAATAGGTCCAATAGTTCTGGCATGTATGCCAAATGACCCCTCATCTCTTCCTCCGTGATTCCTGCAAATTTTGCCAGGCCTTCAACTGTAGTTCGGCAGTGAGCATAGAACTTCACGCATCCATCCACTACAAAAATGTTCCATTACGTTTATGGTATGACATGTGATCGAAAGGTCACAAAATCAATTAGTTTATGACATTTTTTCGTAGGCTTCTCAATTTAGTGACATAAGTAAATGCACATCATAAATATAAATATAAGCAGTGTTGAGTGGATCATGCCTTTATGTTTTCGAGTAGAAATAACATTTTTTGCAAAGGGCGTGTGTAGATGGAAAGATATCCTGCTATTTCTTGCATGCGCATGCTCTTTCATATTGCCGCCGATTGCCATGCTAAGGAATTCTCATTGAAATTGTTTGCATTTGATGGCAGCAGGACTTGTTTTAGTGAATAAACATGTTGTTGATGTATGCAAATGTATGGTTGCTGGTGAATTTTTATAATCTGTGAACATATATTTTCTGATGAATTTTACAATTTGTGATCATCCAATCTGCAGTTTAATGCCTTTGTTCTTGAATCCCATGCATAGTAAATTTAAAACCTACAATTATTTTGAAAACATAGTAATAAATTTATATTTGATTTGTCTTGTCGTCAATTACGTGTACCTGTGTTTGTATTTCCCTGCAGAAAAACCAAGAGTGGAGCCATCCTCCTTGGAGAAGATAAGAAGATGCTGCATGTGTTCAGTAGATGTGCCTAAAACTTGCCCAGAGAAAATTCAGACCAGTGAAGTTTGCATTTGTTCTTATATCTATGTATGATGAGGGTGCTGTCATCTATGCTAGTTACAGATTTGCACACTTTGACTTAAGCATACATTGGATTTGGTCATTAATGAAATTCAACTGTGTATGCATATTGATGTACTCTGACCGATTGATTCAACATTTGATTTGGGCCTCTATGTGTTAAACGGGCTAGGCTTATATTTGTTCCGCATAAGATGTTGCAATGGGCTTTGCCCAATTAGAATCTGTACAATATGCAAATGAATAGATTATAAGCCCGTCGGTGTAACCTGCTATCACCGCTGGTTCAGCGTACGACACGGAAGCGAAAAACACCCCAAAGATCTAGGCCGGATCATATACTCTGATCCAACAGTGAATACACTATTCACCGCTAGTTCAATTGGTCGCTGCGCCCTATCCGTCAAAGGCGCTGCAATAGCAAACTTCTAACCGACGGTGAAACTTCTTATCACCGTCGGTTTGTAAGTGTATGGTGCAGTCGGTCATAAACCTACGGTGTTAAATATTTTCACCACCGGTTTGGTGTATGACCTAGTAGTGGAGAGCACCACGGTTTTCATTGCCAGATCATACGCCGAACCAGTGGTGAAAACATTTAGCACCACCGATTTGTCACCCCACGGCGCACCACCTGCCTTTGAACTGGCGGTGAAACTTATCACCACCAGCTCTCACAAAATAGGCGGTGAAAGTCCCGATAGTAATAACATAATTTGCAGTAGTGCCGTACAAGTAAGTTGGGCAAAAAATTCAGCCAAAATTATTCACAAAATCGAAGATTAACAAGCATGTCTCTCTCTAGGTGGATAAGCATAATTAATCAAAATAGATGTATGAGTAGACTTTTAAAAATACATTTGGATGGCATAACCCTACCTCTTAAAGCCAACTTATTCAATGTTTCCAAGTGCAAAACCTCCCCCCATCTATTTTTGCAACATTTTCGCCTCCAAGTGAGTTCCCAATGGAGTGATATGCATAGTTGCCACGGGAAAAAGAAGGCTTTAGAGCATCTCCAAGAGATTAGCCAAATCGTTTTCTAAAAGTAAACTTGGCTATTATTGAAGGAAAAACGTCTCTAACAGACTAAATGAATCCAAATTTAGTAGCTCTCCATCCCACCTTATTCACTCTCTACTTTTAGATAGCCTACCTCGCTAGCTATCCATCCTCTTGGTTTTACATAGTTTGTTGGAGTACTCTTTTCAAGTCTATTTTAGAGAGTAGCTAAATTAATAAATTTAGCTAGTTTTTTTTGGCTAATCTCTTGGAGATGCTCTTATAAGAAGTCAGTTTTAGGGGCGGCTCAATAAAATGACTGCCCCTGCAAATTCTTTTTATGGGTGGTTCTATTTCCCCTAGAAACATCCGATTTTTAGAGCTGAGTCTCTCAATAAGACCAACCCTAAAAACCACAACTTCAGAGGTGGAACCATCCCTGAAAATGATAATTTTTAAGGGCGATTTTCTTAACATAACCACCCCCTAAAATTGCTTTCTAGGGCAGTTCGCGAGCTACAGTGCTCTGTCCTAGTTAGAGGTGGTTTCTTACGTGTTCCATCTCTAGAAAAAAATTGTAGTCGATTAGTAGTGTCAATTTGTAAAATAAATGCACAAATGCGAGCACGTCTAGGATTCAAATCCGGGTCACTTTGGGACTTAGCTATACAATTGTCCACGCCAAAATGAAAAATATAGTCCTGGTATATGTACGAATCCCTATGTCCAATACTTTGTTATACTCGTGTGTTAACAGTTGAGAAAGCAACAAATGCAGGACCAGTTCACATAGGGTGGCTGGTGGGAGACCGTTTTGTCCGCCCACAAATAATTCCAGACAACACACATGTACGTACGTACCAATTGCCATGGACAAGCAGACAGATGACAGATCGCAAATGAGAGAGAGAGTAAGGATGGCAACTGGTCGGGTTCGGATCGGGTGGAGTTTCCGTGCACCTAAAACCGAAACCCGAAATCGAAACCCGAACCCGAACTGAAAACCGATTCGTGTGGAAATCCATCACCAAAACTAAACCCGCGGACACCCGAAACCCGAACGGATACCCGAAACCCGAATGGATACCCGAAACACACGGATAAATATACACATATTCACATGTATAAATAAGAGGCAATAAATAATAAATATTTTTATGAGTCAATTTTGAATAGATTTAATAATCTAAGTAAACAAGTTATTATTAGCATATTATAAAACATGAGTTTTAATTCCAAATGATTTATTTCGGATATCCATTGGATATCCACGGGTGAAAAACCAAACCCAAAACCGAACCCGATACCAAACCCGAAACCGAAAACCGTGGGTGAGAAACCATCCTCAAACCCGAATTCGCAGGACCTGAAACCCGCGAGTATCCGACCCGAACCCGATCCGGTGCCATCTCTAAGAGAGAGGTTCAAGGGTCCAACTGACGCTACAAGTCTCGGGTCAAAAGGGAGCCTTGGAGAGAGAGAGAGCTCATAGGAGCTGGCAGGTGCGCACTCTGGGCCATGCCATGCAGCCGTGCATGGTCCATGCATGCAAGAGACATGCACACAGCGAGAGCTATGGATTCCTTCCTACAGAAGTTGCGAGAGACAAAAGACAGGACAGTGAGAGAAGATGGGCAAACAGTGATGAAGGGGCGTCCACCCTTTTAGAGAGCTCCATCGAATCATAAGGCCATCATGCATAGATCCCCATCTCGCGCGCGCCCCTTGTTGAAAGCTGCCCGCAACTAATCCCCGTGCACGTGATTCTATTACAGGCTTGCATGCTGAGTACTACTAGCCGTATGAGTTAACCAGCCACCTATCTTAGCTTTTTCTTCAGCTTCCGGTTGATTGACTGTTCCTCTTTAGCTTCTACTGCTGATTGCTGAATGCTCGAGGCAACAAAGAACAGGCAAGTAGGATCACTACATCAAGCTGAAAAACTGACCTCCACCGAGCCACCTCCTGTCCTTCTTTAATAATCTGCAATTATCATAACATAAATGCTTTGTGATCTGACTATTGGATCGTTCACCTCCTTCCTCTTTAAACCACCCAATATGTATGTCACAAATTCTGATTGCCCATTCCCTTGGGCATCATGCACGATGTAGCACCTCTCTATAATCCATGTCTGGCATCATGTCCGTTTAGGCAGACACGTCCATCTGTAGCTCATGTTGTCCACAAAATTCAGCAAATTAAAGGCAATTAATGGTTTACGTTTCTTTCTATCTAATTTCTCGGCAGTCTTTCTAAAAAAATAAAGTCTCAACAGCCACCATTCTTGGAGACTCCACTGAAATTGGCCTCCTCCAATCGGGTTCTCCAATTGCCCACCACCCACTTGATGGATTAACATCTTATGTGTTGTAACTTTCTTTGTAGAAATGTACCCACTACCCACCATGCAAAATTTACCAATACTGAATTTTTACCAGCACCACGACCTCCAAATGACTAGGCAACCCTCTCTCCAATTCTTTTAAGGTACCAGCCTTTCCTGCATGTTCATGTTAGTTACTACAGGACATGATCACCATAATGTAGCACAAAACTAACCTATGTTCTCAGATTATGGGCTCACATGGATGACATCGAATCATAGAGGATATGTAACTTCCTCTCAACTATTTCGCCCACATCGTTCCAGTGGCTTCTTTGCATGGGAATGCAGCATTTTGCATAAGGGCCGTTTGGATCCCTACTTTATTTTGGGGAATTGAAATCTACTTAATAGATTAGACTATTTGACTTGGAATTTGATATTCCACAACTTTCCTAAGCTCACAAAAGCCTATTTCAAATTCATAGGGTGGGAGATGAAAATGGATTCTATAGATCACTATGCTATAATTCTATTCTCCAACTTATAGCACACTCTTCAACTCACTTACCTACAATAGAAATGCAACATATAAGTATGTCCCTTGTATGCCTAACAATAAATATACAAATATATTCCGTATATAACTATATTAGCTTAATTAATCTATGTCTAAATTGTAATTTATTAGAATGAATTCAATTCCAAGGATCCAAACGGGCCCTAAATCGATTTCTAGATTCAGAAAGTCTCATATTAAAAGCTTGAAAGTTCATAATTTATAGTTCCCCAAATAATCACTTTTGTCAGTGTATGCATAACCCAACTACTGGTGGATAATTGCTCAATTTATATGCGCTTAAGTACAGTCCTATAGCTGCATATGCAATTGTTCAGTAGCGCATGCATGCAGGTGCAGACGCCGCCATCTGAAACACTGTTCCTCCTCCCTGTAGCCTGCGTGATCTCTGGCTCTCTCGTCTCGACCAGGCCAACAGCATGTACGCTGGCCCAACCGGCGGAGCCCTCTCCAAAAGTTTGTGGGGCCACCACTGCAGGCTGGGCCCACACCTGATCTGTGACGGCAGGGGCAAAGGGACAAGTCCGCGCGCGCGGGTGGGGTGAGGGACTGAGGCTGTCCGCACTGGGTGCTGTAAAGCATCCTCCAGCATCACTTACCGGACGAAACGCCCGCAGCGGATCCTCTAAATGTTCCGGTATCCGGTGCCAGTACGCTAAATATAGAGGAGCGAGAGCGACGTAGAGGATGAGCTGACTATACAGTATACAGGCCCCACCATGCACGCCCGTGAGAGGAGAGGAGAGAGGCGGGAGGATGTAACAGTGGGTCCCACGAGTTCAAGTGACTAAAAAATGTTATAGCTCACAAATCAAAAATCCAAATTAAATTTCGATTGCACCATTAAATTTGTTTCAATAAATTCTTCAAAACTAGATCTCACATGGATATATTTAGATAAAGTGATAAGTGGACCCCACAGTGGATAGAGGATGATATAGAGGATGGATGGGTGCGGGAGAAATGATTATAGAGGAGAGAATCTTGATGACTAGGATGTATAGAGGATGAAAATAGAGGATCATGAGTGCGGATAGTCTGAGGGGAGGGCGTGAGGCCGGCCCGTTTCTTCCCCGGCCAGTCTCGATCGCAACCCACAAAGGATGTTTCTCATGAAACAAACCACCTTACGTCCCTTCCATGCAAGCTGTTATTACGTCTACTCCGTCCGTCCCAAATTAACTATCGTTTTGTGTTTTCGTGTCACAAGTTTAACTCAATTTATAGAAAATACGTGTAATATTTATATCTCAAAATAAATTTATTAAAAAACTAGATCTAAAGATCTTTCTGGAGATATTAATTATGTACCATAAATATTAATATTTTTTAATATATATTTAGTTAAAGTTATTTCTTGAAAAACGAAAACGATAATTATTTTAGGACGGAGGGAGTACGTATGTTTTGTCGTACGTGCTGCCTATCCGTCCGTAACATGCAGTTTGCAGCTGCGAGAGAGGCGATGATACTTTATTTTGGGGTGATGTACATGTAACTATATATTCACAGAACACATGCAGTCTTAATCTTGGTATAGAGTAAGAACAACTCTGGCTGGAGCATCTAAATCAGGGCCCTTACTTCTAATTTGGGTGCTCCTCCTACTTTTGTCGCCCCACATTTTATATCTACTCCAATAAAAGCTCCGAAATCGAGCCCGCAAAAAGATAACAATAGTCACTTACAAATGGGACCTTTTTGTCATTGAGCGCTTTAGTTCCTCTACCTTGTTTGTCCTCTTCCTCCTTCAGTCGTCGCCTCCCGCCCGTCCTCTTCCTCCTCGTGCTCTTGCTCTTATATATCCCTCGCCAGGGGAGCGAGCCGGCCATGAGAGGGAGCCGTGCCACTGATCTATTACCGAGCCCACATCAGTCACTACTACATAATTGATTTGTGAAGACACCTTTCTTCTACAGTAGGGACAGCTCACTCACCATCCGCCCCTACTGCTTGGATACCACTAGGCCAACCGCCTCTAGATATATATTAGTAGAGGCAGCTGGTAATACTAGAGACAACTGGAGTTAGAGGCTGCCCCTAGAAATAAAATATATTTTTAGAGGAGGCCGGTAATCCAACCGCCCCTACAAAACTATTTCTAGGGGTGGCTGAAATTATCAGCCGTCTCTACAAATATGTTATAAATCCATGATTTCTAGAGGCGGCTTGGTAGGGACGGCTTGCCTAGCTACCTCTATAGTGGCTCACCAGTCGCACTAACAGATCTTGGGTGTAGTGGTGCATGTCGTCCGTAGATCTGGCTGCACAGGGGAGGTGAGAAGGGAGCCATAGCGGGTAGGCCCATCGGAGCTCGTGCTACCACGCAGGGGAAGAGGGAGGGAGCCGCGCCCTCGCCCACAGGAGCTCGTTGTTGCGTAGGGGAGGAGAGACCGAGCCGTGCCGCTGAAGCTCACTACCGCGCGAGGGAGAAGAGAGGGAGCCGCGCCGCTACTCGCCTGAGCTCGCTGATGTGCGGTGGAGGAGAGAGGGAGCCGCATCGCCAGAGTCGTTGTCGCACGGCCATGCTTCCATGAGAGCGTGGGGGGAGGAACTACCACAGCCCTGGGATGGGGGCGTGAAGCTAAGCCCCTAGGAATTGGGTCCCTTGGGAGGATTTGGGTGCCCACCCAAATTTGTGTCTTTAGTGGGGACTTGCTAGAATTGTGTTTTTAGCCTAGGGCACCTATATTAGCTATGGGGCTTAAGTAAGGATTCTGCTGGAGTTGCTCTAAGTATATATTGCATTGCTCTAAGTATATATTGCCTAGGGCACCTATACTAGCTAGCTCTGAGAACTGATATAGTCCCTACATCCCAAATTATAAGTCATTGTTATTTTCTTGAAGAGTCGAAGCATCTCAAGTTTTAAAAAAAATATATAATAAAATAATAACATTTATGATACCAAATAAATATCATTAGATTCTTCATTAATTATATTTTCATAGTATACATATTTGATGTTATAAATCTTTATAACTTTCTCTATACTTTTGGTCAAACTTTTATACGCTTTCACTTCTCAAGAAAGTTAGAATGACTTATAATTTGGAAAGGAGGGAGAACCACAAATTTATTATACTTGTATATATATAGATATATGTGACAAAAGGGTGCCTCAGAAGCTGAAAGGTAAGTTCTATAGGACGGCGATTCGTCCGGTGATGTTATACGGTGCTGAGTGTTGGCCTACAAAAAGGCGACATGTCCAGCAATTGAGTGTAGTAGAGATGTGTATGTTGCGTTGGTGTTGTGGGCACACAAGGAGGGATAGAGTCCGGAACGACGATATTCGGGATAGGGTTGGGGTGGCACCAGTTGAGGAGAAATTGATTCAACATCGGTTGAGATGGTTTGGACATGTCCAACGGAGACCTCCTGAGGCGCCGGTGCGTAGTGGAGTTCTAAAGCGGGCCGATAATGTAAAGAGCGGTAGAGGTCGACCTAAACTAACTTGGGACGAGTCCGTTAAGAGAGATCTTAAAGAGTGGAATATCTCCAAGGATTTAGCTATGGACAGGAGCGCTCGGAGATTGGCAATCAACGTGCCCGAACCGTGATCTCTTTTTGTCTTATGCCCTTTATGTCCCTTTATGTGTCTCCCTGTTTCTCGTCTCTTTTGGGTTTCATCTCTAGCCTACTCCAACTTGCTTGGGACAAAAGGCTATGTTGTTGTTGATGTTGTTGTTGTATATATATAGATATATATAGCCATATATAGCTGTGAGACAGATCTTGAGAGGGAAAACGTTGGCTGGCCAGGAGAGACGATGCATGCATGAGTGGGTTATTAGTATGCAAAAAATGGCTGTACAGACATGGTGGCATACACACGCATGCACACATATGTTTAACGTACGCCGGCGACGATCGAGTATGTGTCACGGGGAGCCGGACAAGCGCGCACCGTGTCTCACAGCCGGGGCAGCACGATGGGGACGGGGCATGGGCGCGCTGCAGCACTGTTGTCTTCGCGACGTGCATGCATGCGTATCTATCAGCACCGCTAGCGCCAGCACTGTTCAAAGCAAAAGGTGCTGCCTGGTGCTGCATGCATCAACAATGGCGTGCTAGGTGTACTACGCGTGTGTAGTAGTAGGAGGAGGAGGACGACCAAGAGATCTCTCTCCGTCTTCTTCACCACCTCGATTTGTGCCGAGCAATTCTTTTGGACGGACGTGCATGATGCTTGATGCCCCGATGTGATCCTTCACGTGCTGAAAGGTTGATCGAACGGGCCGGTCTTCGGGCGCAACGACGACACGTGCATGCGTTCTTTCGATCGGTAGCTGGAGCTCATATTATATTGGTATACGTATTTGGATTTTGGAGGATCCAACGCCTTCCACTGTCGCCCAGCTGGGGTGGACAGCGACGCACCCAATCGATCCACCCGGAAAATACGAGCTGCACATCATTTGATAATGTACGCACGTCATATCTTTACGAGCATCTCAAAAAAAAACTTAACCGACCTATCATATATACAGTTAAAAAAGACCTAACCTCCATAACAAAAACTTCTTTGAGCCTGCCCTTCAAATATTTATCTTGACTAACGAATGTGTCATTCTTCAATTGTTTGATTTATTCGTAGACCAACGAAAAAGCTCAACTCTCTAATGAAGGACATCTCAAACTCACTACCAATTATTTCACCAAACTCTTCACGAAATTCTTGATTTGTTGATTCAAATAGGATATCATCCACATAGATTTGGCACACAAACAAAATCTTTGCCAACTATTAATGAAGAGGGGTGTTGCCTAACATATACTATTTCATTGACATTTTCATATAAAAATGCACTCTTCATATATGTTGTTACAACTTGATGTTGTGAGAGCAAGTATATGCTAACATGATTCTTATGGCCTCAATACTTGCTACGGGTACATAGGTTTCCCCAAAGTCCAATCCTTCCACTTATGTAACATTGTGTCTCATTTTGCTTATTCCAGAATACCCATTTATTTCCGATGATAGTGTCTTTTGGGCCCCTCCATTAGTTCTCAAACTTGATTCCTAGTGAAGTTATTGAGTTCTTATGCATGACATTTACCCAATCCTGATCTCTTAAAGACTCATCAACCTTGGATGATTCCATATACAGATGACACAAAGGAATTAGTGCTTACAAAAATAATTAAGCAAGCCTTGATCTTTTTTGAACTCCACTACTCAAATCTCTAACAATGTGTGGATGGTCGCTTGCAATTCATTGATTAAATAATGGATGCATGCATCACTTGCTCATTTAAGAATGATGGTTTTGCACTTGATGGTTTGCTTGGACTAGGACTTGGCACTTGATCTTTTCATGAGAGCTGCTTGTACTAGGTTGATCTTGATTTTATACACTAGTTGGAGGCACCACTCCAATAGGATCATCATCCACTCTTGCACCTCTCTTGGCCTAATATAACCATTAGCCTTGTACTTCATTGCTTCATCAATCTTAGCACCTCTCACATCTTCCAAGTTTTCATCCTCTATTTCTATGTTTAGAAACCCTAATGGAACAATGTTCATGTTGACCACTTAGCTTAATTGTGCTTCTAAGTGATGGTTGACTCTAGTTGACCCCTAGAGTGTTTTTGTTTGACCAAATAGAAAGTACAGCTTAGAGTGTTTGTATGGCTGTGCACCCTTAAGCAAAGCTGTAGTAAATTTTGTGAGGAACAAAAGTTGTTTAAGGACCTTGCCATGAAAATGTGCCTAACATGCTCTAAAGTGGCCCACAAGTCAAATTCCAATGTTATTTTCAAACCTCAAAAGTTTCTAAGTGTTGGGGGTGCATTACAGTGTTACAGTAGGTAACTTTAGAGTCTTGTAGATTGTAAACCATGGCGAACTGAATCAAATGCCTATAAGCAAAGTTGGAGTTTGTCTGTAGCACTACAAATTTCACTAATGAAGTTTTAGCTAAAACTGTTTGGTTTAGGAAATTTCCGAGGGGAGAAAATGCGCCGTCAGTCGTCGTCTTTAGGCCTGATGGCCGAACGTTTAGAACGGCCGTGGCCGATGAAAGGATCAAGATGCCCAAGAGGGGGGGGGGTGAATTGGGCTTTTCTAAAAATTAATTGCAAGAATTAAATCCTACAAGCCAAACTTCACCCCTAGTGCCTACTAGTGTTCCTTGTGATTCTACCGATAAATGTTTTGCACCCTAAGTTCCAATCCTAGACTAGCATGGCAATTCTAGGAAAGTAAACAAGCAATGAAAGTAATGCACGAAAGTAAATGCTTGAAAGTAAGGGTTGGAAACACGGTGATGTTTTGCCGAGGTATCAGAGAGTCGCCACTCCCCACTAGTCCTCGTTGGAGCACCCGCGCAAGGGTGTAGCTCCCCCTTGATCTGCGCAAGGATCAAGTGCTCTCTACGGGTTGATTCTTCGACACTCTGTCGCGGTGAATCACCCAAACCCGCTCACAACTTGAGTTGGGTCAGCCACAATCTCGTCGGATGATCACCAAACTCCCAATCACCACCAAACCGTCTAGGTGATGGCGATCACCAAGAGTAACAAGCTAGAACTCTCACTTGACCACAACAAGCCTAATGAGAAGATGGATGCACACTTGCTATACTCTTGTCACTAGTGAGGAATCATAAACTTTGATTCTCAAATCACTCTCCTCACTAGGGCTCTTGCACTCCCTTGCACTCTAAAGGTGTTTCTCAGCTGAACAAATGAGCAAGAGACCTCTAAAAGAGGTGGAGGGGATGTATTTATACACCCCTCAGACAAATCCAACCGTTATCTGTCGAGTCAGCAAAACGCGCACTGACCGGACACGCCGGTCGACATGACCGGACGCGCCGGTCAAGTGTAACGGTCAGAAACCGAAAGTTACGCTGAGTGACCGGACGTGCCGATCTGAGATGACAGGACGCGCCGATCTGAGATGACCGGACGCGCCGATCAGGGATGACCGGACGCGTCCGATCATGCAAGAACCTTACTGGAAACTGATCTGAAGCTCGACCGCGTCCGATCATAGCTGACCGGACGCGTCAGGTTAGCTCGGGACCTTACTGGAACGTGACCGGACGCGCCGATCACTTCACAGTCGTGTCCGATTACACTGTTTACCCTCTGGAACATGTGTCAGACTGACCACCGCGTTCGGTCCTCTCAAGGACCGCGTCCGGTCGATCAGTTAAACCCGCACTGTCTTGTTAGTACTGACCAGACGCGTCCGGTCATGACCAGGACCGCGTCCGATCATGGGTAAACTGCTCAAACGACTTCTAAACGCGATGCAACTTGAACCAAGTTGCTTCCAACTGAACTCTGAGCTTTTCTAGAGCTACCTAGTGCTAAGTTTGACAAGTGTGCACCACACCTAAACAGAAGACTCACCTAGGTCAAGCTACTCGCTCATGCCCCCCTTTATAGTACGGTCAAAGGAAGAAACAAAGATCCTAATGACTATTCTAGATGTAACTCAACACCCTGACATCCGGAACTAACCGTCCTTAATCTTGTCGTTGATCCTTTGAAAACTGAAATGATTTCCATCAAGGGACATGAATACCATATTGCCCAAAGCAGTTATCATCTCCATGACCTAACTTACCAACATTTCTGCAAAACACACGTTAGTCATGGTAATAATGCGTTGTCATCAATTGCCGAAACCAACACCGGGGCCTAGATGCTTTCAATCTCCCCCTTTTTGGTGATTGATGACAACACTTAGATTCAGAAGATATGAGTTGAGGTTTTCGATCATGCTAGGTTCACATAAGCATAAAGCTGTAAGCACAAGGGGTTAATCATTGCTTATGTGTTCCAAGCCAACTGAGTGTACTCATAAGATAAAACATGAAGAGTTAGTACACATAAAACATAGCTCATATGAAATCGGAGTAAGGCACGGAAGCACAACCTTATGAGCTAAACACCATTAAGTGACATAAATATAAAGACATAGTCTCACAAACTCATAGTCACACAATGCAGGGCGAGAAACTAAACATGATGCATGAAGTAGCACACAAGAAAAAAAACAAAACCCTCTATCAACACTCCCCCTGAATCTATGCTCTCTCTCCCCCTTTGGCATCAACCACCAAAAACTAATCTAAGGATCTGACGGGGGAACAAAAGATGTCGTGTCGGGTGCCGAGGAGCACGGAGTGATCACGAACTGTGAAGTATCCTCCTCAGAATCTAAACTGTCAGGCTGACCCTCTGTAGATGGACGTGGCAGTGAAGCAGTCTCGGTCTGTAGAGAAGGTGCAACAACTGAAGGTGTAGAAGCAACTATAGGATTAGTCATTGTCGCCTGAGCCTAAAAGACACCAAGAGTGGGAGGATCTATAGATGCAACTGAAGATGGCAGAGTGTCTGTAGTGACGGCCCCTGTCACTGGAAACGCAGCAGTCTCTGAAGCCGACATGTCTAAGGTAGTCACAAAGGTAGAATATGACGGTGTTGGCTGTCCAGTCAGCTCACTATATGTAGCACTAAAATCAGGGAATGCAGTGCCTGAGAGGAGGTGAGGTCCCAGCCGAGCTGGTGGAGTAAACCCTGTCTGGATAGGCGTGTAGCTCGGAGACTGAAACGTCTGCGGTACCTGCTGCTGGGGGGATGTGTATTGAAAGCTTAGCTGCCCTTGACTCTGAGGTCCACTGGACTGTAAGGCTGGAGTCAGGACAGACAGTGGTGGCGGTACTCCCACAGTGACAAGGTGGCGCAGGAGCTCTAGGTACTGCTTGTAACACCTCAAGTGTTTAGTTCCATAATTGCATTGCATTTGCATGGCATAAGCATAAGCATGCATCATTCATGTTTGTTATTTTATGTGATGTAACACATGTGATTATTTTAGGGTTTGTTTGATTTATTTTATGAAGTACTTGATAGTTGGTGTAACAAGAAGGTAAGGTAGCCAATCATGACCTACAACACCTTAGTTATACTTAGGGTAACATTTAGAACAAGTTTCATGTTGACCAAAATTACAAATTTGCCCTCCAAGAGAAGTTGACCACCATTTGACCCTAGAAGGCTCTAGTTTGACCAGTCAAAAAGTCCAGCTTAGAAATCTTGCATGGAGGAGCAACCTTAAGCAAAGTTGTAGAGAATTTCATGAGGAACAAAAGTTCTAATATGGCCATCTCATGAAAATGACCCTAACATGCTCAAAAGTGGCCCACAAGTCAGTAGAGAGGTAGCTCCAAGACTTAGAATTTTTCTAAGTCTGGAATCTGACCCTACAGTTTTACTGATGCCTACTTTAGGAGCTTTTAGTTTGCAAACCAGGCCAAACCAGCTTTCACTCATATTGACAAACTTGTAGATCACATGTAGCTCTACAACATTGCCAATATCACCATCACCTAGTTCTAAATGGTTTAGGAGATTTGGTGCCTAGAAAATCGGGTTTCAGTCGGCATTGTGACTGAAACTAAGTTTCAGTTTTCGGGTGACCCACTTTGGAGCTCTGTAGTTTCAAATCTAGGCCGAACCAGCCCAAACTCCAATTGACAAACTTGTAGACCTCATGTAGCTCTACAATTTTGGTATTATCATCTTCTTCTAATTCGAACTGGTTTGGGAGAAAAATCGGTGTTGAACTTGTCCTGTCAGTCGATGCCTTGAGCTCTGAAATGGAACGTTCAGACACCGACGGCCGCGGCCGACCGCGTCGTGGCGCTCGGGCAGAGCCCGGTGGCCGCGTGGTGCGCGTGTTCTGCCGACGCCCCACGTCGCCTGCGAGCTCAGCGTGAAGACCAGGACGACCCGCTTCCCCCTCCATTCCATCGCCCTCCTTCCCTCTCTCATTTCCAGAGCGGAGAAAACCGGGCCGCCATTGCCGTTCTTCTCCGGTGAGCTCAAGCGCGAGCTACACCGCATCACCGGCCGTCAAACCTCACCAATCCCTCCGCCTCACCACCCTCCATCTCCCTGACCCACCGAAGCCAGCAATTTGACTCAAGGTGAGCCGCATTGCTTTCTTCCCCGCCTCCGAGAGGTCGCCGGAGCCCGCCATGGGACCTCACCATGGTCGGGGTGCTTCGGGTCTCTCTCCACCCTCCCTTCCTAGCAAAATGGATCCGCCTAGCTTCGGTGAAGCTCGTACCGAGCCTAGACCGCACCGTGTATCCTCACCGGCGACGGTGCGCCGCCACCGGACATCACCGGCCGCCGTTCGCGGTGACAAGCCCCTTCCACCCCATCCCCATCCGTTCCACGAGCACCAATCGACGCACCGGGTGACGGAGAACACGAGGCGGTGTCCGATTGGCCGAGCGAGCCCTTCTCCGGCGAGCTCGAGCTCGTCGGAGCTCGCGGGTCTCCGCCTCCCCTGTCTCCGGTCGCTGACCGCGGGGGCCCGCCCGTCAGTGTCGCGCGCGGGCGGGAGCGCTGAGCGGGCCGCGCGCGCGCGAGTGTGGGCCGAGTTTTCCCGGGCCGGCCCAGTCGTCCGAAATGAAATTCATTTTTATTATTTTGTCACTGATTTTTGTACAAGTTGGAAAAATATAGATCTAGGGTTTTAATGATCCAAAAATCATGAGATAAATTTTATTAGGGTCTACATGATGTGTAGTATTTTAGAAAAATATGAGTTTGCTATGTGTTGTGTAGTTTCTGGGATATTTAAATAGGTCTTTGAAATGTGTTTTAAATCACATGCAAACTTGTTTAAATTATATCTTGAGTTTCAGTGTTCCAAAAATTATGAAATTTGGTGGGTAGACTAATTTATACTTGCTCTAACTCTGGTAAAAATTTGGGCAGTAGTGCTTAAGTACTTTTTGAGTCATAAGGCTATCTTATTATTCTAGGAAATACTTAAATGAATTTTTGTAATTTTTCTACATGTGCAATGTTCCTATAAATTTTTAGAGAATGTCTTGGTACCCTAGAGTGTCTAAGAAAATTTAGAAATCTGTTGTTTGACACTTTTTACCGTGCTTTGTTATTTATACAAAAATCAGCCTTTTTGGCTTGGGAATTTTGTGTAGGAAGTTCCTGTGAATAAATTTAGTTCAAATTTTTACAGTAGCCTCCTTTTGGGTCAGAGAGTCTCCTGGAATTTTTGTAGAGTTTTAGGAGCAGTTTACATATATGTTTGAAATTTCACTTAATTACTTAAGTAAATTAAGAAAAGGGGTTTAAATAAATATTCTAGGTGGGTACACCTTACTTTCTGGTGTTTTTGTGACCTTTGTGAACTTGTAGTAGTATTAGTTTGGTCCTAGAGAATGTTTGCCACATAAATAAATATTTAACCTTTACAATTTTAGGTTTTCTGGACAGCTGATAGTATTTCTAGGTTTGACCTTGGATAAAGGTGGTTTCTGGAAAACTTGTAAATACCAAAGTTGGAATAAACTTGATGAACTAGCTTGTGTCAAAATTTGGAAGCATTTGGCTTAGTAGTTTGAGAGTTACTGTTGTTTAAAGTGGCAGTTCAAAATCTGCTACTCTCTGTTTAGAGAGGACAGATTCTGGAACTTGAGGAATTCGATACGGAAAACTTAGGAATTAAGGGTCGAGGTCTGAAAATGACTTGTAAAGCAATTCATAAGCTTTCCAGATTGTCTTAGATCATATATTTTGGAGTTGGGATTCTCCAGTTATGTCAGGATCTTTGAGCTGCTGTCCAAAATAACTTACTGTGGTAACCTAAATAATGTTACTCTTGTGTTTATTAGGTGTTAGGGCCTTAACCGAAGAAGAACAACTGTATCTTAGGTTGAGTAGCTTAGGTAAGTACTTCTCCACCGGAGAAGAGATTTGCACGTACTAATAAAGTAACTTGAATAGAGTATTTTATTTGTGAAATGCATTTCATTCCGAGCATGCTGCACCCATTTATGCATTCATGATATTTATTGTGCATTCATGCAATAGGTGTACCGGAGGGAGTAACTCTCCTCGAATTCGAGCCTGTAATTCCGGAGGAGAACCAGGAGCAGCAGGAGCCCGAGGACCCAGCAGGCGAAGGAGACGCCGTTGAAGACTTGCCGGAGTGCCCTGACCACCGGCCTTCAACTTTTCTCAAAGGCAAGCCCCGGTGCATGCTGAACCTACTGTTTTATAAATTAATCTTGAGTACTTTTAATTGTTTACTGCATTAAGTTATAGGAGTTATATGAAAACACTTGTTGCATTATACCTGTCCTTGTCCAGATATCATACTTAATCCTATTTTAGGTTTAGGCACGTGTCAATGCTTAGCCCTGCTTAGTACGGTAGAAGTCGGGTGATTTCCGGTCATCCGCGAGATGTAGGAAGGAGTCACGAGTGGCTCTATGGCTATCGTGGATGGAACCATGCCTTAAAATGAAATTGAGACCGGGCGGGAGTTCGATAGTACAGCCGCAAGACACTTCACGTCTTGGGTGTGGAGCTATGCCCGTCTGAGTCGTTTAAGGACCGATTCGCTGTACGTCCTTGAGTCATGTTGAACGCAGTCTAACACTTAGTTGGCCGGATAAGCCGTTCCGACCGCGAAGTCGAGTAGTATGGTTCAGGCCGGGAATCGAATGGTAGGTTGCATCTTGGAGGAGAGAAAGGATGTGCTTGGGGACATTGGCGTGAGACCAAGAGGGGGTTAGAGTCCCTATCACCTGGCAGAGTGTCGCCCTTGGGGACGCGACATTATTCGGGCCCGCGATTCCTGAACTGTACAAAAGATGACCTGAGCAGCCTTCGCCAGGCGTGACTCGGTGAGTGTTAGAAATACCCCTCCAGCTGGATAGGAATTCGATTCGAATCGCCGTCGCTCCCGGTTAGTGAGCACTTGACTTGAGCAGCGGCAACGTAGATCTCATTAAATGAACAGATGGTTAAGTAAATGATATGATGTTGCCGCAATGATATACCTGCTATGGATATAATAATTTTGTTGTTTGATTATACTCAAGTGAATGTTTAGTACAGGTGCTAAGATAGATGACAGGTAAATGCTAAAAATAACTGCTAGTACAGGTTATAAGAGTTTCAACTACTTATGCCTTTATGCAAAATGTGGTGTCAGCTAGCCTCTTGTGTAAGCCTTGCATAATCCTTGGTGTCACTTTATTTCTGGTTTTCGACGGGTAAGTCTAGCTGAGTACATTCCAGTACTCAGGGTTTATTCCCTCCTGTTGCAGATGACATGCTTTATCAGGGATTCTGCAAGACGTGTCTCCACCCTGCGGGTGATGATGACTAGATCACAAGGGCGTGATCGTCTCTATGTACTTTTCTCATGCTGTTGCGGGTTGTCGATCATCCAGACTGGCAGTATTTAATTAACTAGTGTGTGTGTTATGCTTCCGCTACTTTCAAACTTGGTTTGTAATATTTGCTACTCCGTGGTGTAAACTTATTTCAGAACTACTTGTGAAATGTATCGTATGATGTTGTATGTTGAATGATGCGATCCTGGTTGTAAGCAGTTTGGTTTGAGATCCTTCGGGATTTCGATTGACTACCGGGATTATATGGGCTCAAGTTTGAAAATTTGAGCGCTTCGGTGCTTGTTTTCGTACTTGTGCTCTTATAATTTGGTCGGTTCTGTTACACTGCTGCTGAGTGGCTGCCTGCTGCCTCTGCATCTTGAACTGCTATCGCTGGAACTCGAGCTGCTACCTCTAGAGCTCGTCCTGGCGAGCCTGAATCTATGCGAACGCTGCAGCTGAGTCCTGTGCCTGTCGATGCATCTGGATCTCCTGTCTCTCCTGGGCCTGGGTCAACCTCTCAAGTATAGCCACCATGGCTGGATCTGAGTGGGAGGTTGAGCTAGAGCCACCGGCCTCATGATCGTGAGGCCGAGGAGAGCGGTACCGGGGGATGGGCTGATAATCCTCATCTGTGCTGTCAATGGCCACATCCTCGGCTTGATCAGCTAGCCGCGCATCTAGATCTACGAGCTCTACCTCGGCAAGACCCTCGACGGTCTCGTCCTGCTTAGCAGCTATCTCCGGTACCTCTGGCCTCTGACGCTGTCCTGGGCCAGGTGCCTGCTCTCTGGTAACTGATGCCCATAGCTGGCGGATGCCATACTCTGGGAAGGCTGTGGTGGTATCAAAAATTTCTGCTCTAATCTCTGCAGGCAACTCACAGGCAGACCTGATGATGAAGCAAATCTAGTGAGCATATGGTAGCTGCTTGTGACCCTTGAAGCCCTCTGCCAAGGTGTCCTCCATCTCACAAAGCATCAGATCCCAAAGGTCAAATGGGGTCTGTGAGACGAGGTGATGTACAACCCACAACTGCATGCGAGTCAGGCCCTCTCTGTATCCAAGCCTCAGAAGCAGTGTCCTCCTCACTATAGCATCGAGGACCCTCGCTATGGGTGTCAGGCTGGCTGGTGTGCGTCGAGACCCCTCGCCAAAAGGCTCACGGAAACAGGGTCGGATCATATCAGTAGGGGGCACTGTCCCACCGTGAGGGCATCTCGGAGGAGCAGTCTATCCAAAACACAGCTGATGGATCTTTGTCTCTGAAGCAGGGAGTCTGAGAATCTCCCGTACCCTGGTGCTGTATAATCTGCGGTCACGGCCTCTGAAAGCAAAGTGAATGAACTGATGTGCTGGGTCAATCCACAGTGAGGAGTAAAACTCTCTGACCCAGGTTCCGCAGTACGCTCCAGTCCGTCCAAGAAGATCTGATAGTCCAGGCAGAAAGAACAGATGCAGACGAAGCTGCTCACCAACCACCTCAACTAAGGCCTTCAGTCGACAGACTCTCTGAGGTCTGAAAGCAATCCCGCTATCAACATAGGCCCTATAGAAATCCTCGTGCAGAGGAGTGTAGAAGCCCTCTGACGCCCGGGGATCCCGCTGAGGTGGGAACCACCGAGTGACCTCAACAAATCTGAGGGCCTGGACCTGTCTGGCTGTAGCACCCCTAAGGTCAAAATGCTCAACAGGGGGTGACCTCTAGTCCTGGGAGGTGGATGACCTCCACGACGCTGACCCTCTGGCCTGAGAGTGACCTGAGCTCGCGTACGTCCTGAGCGACGACGCTGTGGAGTCTGAACTATCTGCTCCTCAGTCTCCTCTGGATCCTCTATAGGCTGCTCTACATGGGCATCCACTGTCTCATCTGTGGCCTCTGTACCGAGTTGTCGACCTTCAAGGTGAAAGCGACTCTCGCCAATACGAATAACACTGCTCCTGCCACCTCGCTCTGCTGCCTCTGCTGCATCTGCAACTGCCTGAGCTACCTCTGCCTCTGTAAGAGTTCTCTTCATTTTCTTGGCAGCAATCTTTACTCGCTTCCCACGAGCTACCTCTGTCCTCCTAGGGGGACTATCATCACCGTCACTAGGTGCCCCACCAGCGTTCTTGCAATGAACCATACTGACAAGCGGATGTACTGAGACAAACTGGAAAGTAGTAGATGATGTGTTGACACTCGTGAGGCTTGACCTCAATCCGTATTCGCAGGCTTGGCCTCGGATTCACAACTGATCACCTGACACACTCAGCACTGACAGGACAAACTGAAACGATAGAATAGATGGATCTACTATAAGCAACATATATTATCTAAAAGATAAGTGAGATCGTAATAAGAGCAAGCATGTCAGGTAAGATATGAAAAGACTGCGATAGCTACCTCTACGAGCGATGATCCGATGAGCGGAAGACGATCTCGACGCGTTAGGGTTACCCGAAGACGATGATCAAATCCCTAGAGTACCGAGAGATCGATGATTGAATTAGTAATTTACCGGAAAATCGACGGTAAACCCTAATCCAAGGAGAAGGCGTCACCTTGCGGAGACGGAGACGATCGCGGAGACGGAAACTCGCGAAAAGTTTCGACGAAACGAAACGGGTGGCTAGGGTTAGAGTTTTCACGGCGGAGGGCGAGGACAGCGGAGCTAGGTGCACGCGTGGCAGGGAGAGACCACGAGGGGTGAAGCTAGGGCTAGGGCACGGGTCTTCTCTGGGGGCTCCGGTGGTGGAGCGGCGAGGTCACGGTGGCGGCTGTGGACGCGCTGTGGAGGCTGGGCTGCACGGCGCGGGCACGGGCGCGGGCGCGGTGGCGCTGTGGCACGACGTGGGCGCGGTTGTGGCTACGAGCAGGGGTGCGCGGCGGCGGTGGCACGACGGCTCGGAGAGAGAAGCGCGGTCGCGGTGAGTCGGGATTCGGCGAGAACGAGAGGCGGCGGATGAAACGGAGGACGAAGCGAGATCCAAAAACGTACGGTTAAAAAGGGTGAGATCCGCTTTTCGCGTGATGACCGGACGCGGTGGTCAAATGATCGGACGCGGTGGAGGCAGCGTCCGGTCACATTCCAGTAAGCTCCTAGAACGATCGGACGCGTCCGATTATCCACGATCGGACGCTGACAGCGTCCGGTCATGTTTTGCCTGGAAAACTAAAACGGATGACCGGACACGGTGGTGGTTACCGGGACCGGACGCGGTGGTCGGCATAGGCGCGTCCGGTGCAGCGTCCGGTTAGAGATTTCGAAGAAAAACTTCAGGAATGACCGGACGCGCTGGTGGACGCCGAGACCAGACGTGGTGGTGAAGCTGAACCGCGTCCGATGCATCGTCCGGTCCAGCGTCCGGTCGCTGTAAAACGCTCTTTTTCAAACCGATTTTCGACGTGACTTCTCCCAATCAAGTTCCAATACAAAGAGACTCAAATAAACACCAATTGGAACCTGATATGAGTGACCTCACTCAAACCCTCAAAATTTTCAAAATACTTTGCCTTAGGATAGTATTATTTTTAAGAAAATATTCAATAAACACCCGAGGAGCAACGTATGGCCATGCAATAGAGTTTATGAACCCTTGGGAGCTTCAAATGCTCTCTCTATTCATGGACGAACACAGAGGTTACTCAAAGCTAAACCAAAGAGAAACGACAAGGCAACAATCATGCATATGCAATGCAAAACAAAAAAGGAAGGCTAGGTTTCTTGTCAAGTTTGATCCATGGTTAGGCTTTTTCACTCCTCCAAGAGAGGGTTATCGTAACCGTGTTAGACAAGTCCTAGATGCATTGCGGGATATTAAACATGACATAAAAAATAATGCAATGCAAGGGACAACACAAGCTCATCTTTTAAAGTTACTAGAATCAAGCACATTTAGTTCACTTCTCAACCTACAAAAGGTAGCCTCATCTAAAGGTTTAGTGAAGATATCCGCTAATTGATTTTCACTTCTTACACCTTCTAGTGATATATCATTTTTAGCAACATGATCTCTTAGAAAGTGGTGGCGGATATCATTGTGCTTGGTGCGAGAGTGTTGTACCGGATTATTAGCAATTTTAATCGCACTTTCATTGTCACATAAAAGCGGCACCTTTTCAAGAACAACTCCATAGTCAAGGAGGGTTTGTTTCATGTATAGGATTTGTGCACAACAAGCCCCCGCGGTAATGTATTCCGCCTCGACGGTGGACAAAGCCACACTATTTTGCTTCTTAGATGACCAAGATACTAAGGATCTCCCAAGCAAATGGCATCCTCCGGATGTGCTTTTTCTATCAATTTTGCAACCGGCATAATCCGAATCGGAGTAGCCAACTAGTTGGAATCTAGCTCCTTTGGGGTACCAAAGTCCGATGCTTGGGGTGTACTTAAGATATCTTAGGATTCTTTTTATGGCACTTAGGTGAGGTTCTTTAGAGCACGCTTGAAAGCGAGCAACATGCACACACTAAACATGATATTGGGCCTAGATGCGGTAAGGTACAATAAGCTACCAATCATAGAACGGTAAAGAGTTTGATCGATTGGTTTACCTCCCTCATCTAGGTCGAGATGTCCATTAGTTGGCATTGGGGTCTTGATTGGCTTGCATTCTTCTATCTTGAATCTTTTGAGAAGATCCTTGGTATACTTTTCTTGAGAGATAAAAATCCCTTCTCTCATTTGCTTGACTTGAAACCCAAGGAAGAATGTTAGCTCACCAATCATTGACATCTCGAACTCTTTTGACATCAATTCACCAAATTCTTTGCAATAATCTTCATTTGTTGACCCGAAGATAATATCATCAACATAGACTTGACAAATGAAGATCTCTTCATTAAACTTCTTGGTGAATAGTGTGGTGTCAACCTTCCCAATAGTGAAGCCCTTCTCAATGAGGAAGTCCCGGAGGCGCTCATACCACGCTCTTGGGGCTTGCTTGAGCCCATATAGCGCCTTGGACAACCTATAAACATGATTAGGATATCTAGGGTCTTCAAACCCGGGAGGTTGTTCAACATAGACTAGTTCATTTATGAAGCCATTTAAAAAAGCACTTTTCACATCCATTTGATATAATTTCATTTAATGATGTGATGCATATGCAAGAAGGATACGAATGGCTTCAAGTCTTGCAACGGGTGCAAAAGTCTCTCCAAAATCAAGATCTTCAACTTGAGAGAACCCTTTTGCTACTAGTCTTGCCTTGTTTCTTACTACTACGCCTTGATCATCTTGCTTGTTGCGGAACACCCACTTGGTTCCAATGACTCTTGCACCTTTAGGATACTCTTCAAGTGTCCAAACTTGATTGCGGGCGAAGTTGTTCAATTCTTCATGCATGGCATTCACCCAATCCGGATCTTGAAGAGCTTCTTCTACATTCTTAGGTTCAAGACAAGAGACAAAAGAGTGATGTTCAACAAAAGAAGCAAACTTTTGAGATTGAGTCATTACACCCTTTGTAGGACTCCCTATGATGAGATCTTGTGGATGTGCTTGAAGTAGGGGTGAGTTTCTTCGATCAACCATTTGAGGAGTAGGATGGGGAGCATCAACATCTTGTGCTTGTGCCTCGGCTTGTTGATGAGAGACATGAGTATCTTCATTTTCAACTCTCTCATCCTTGTCATCATCTTGAGGCACATATGATGAAGATGGCGGATTGATAATTTGTACATCGTCTTCATCATCTTTAGGCTTGATGTCTCCCACCGGCATGTTCTTCATGGCCTCCCTCAATGGTTCATCACCTACATCATCACAATTCTCAATTGCTCCTTGGGAGCCGTTAGATTCATTAAATTCCACATCATATGTTTCTTCAACCAACCTGGTGGCATGGTTAAATACTCTATATGCTTTGGACTTTGATGAGTAGCCAACAAGAAAACCAATATCACAACATCTTTGGAACTTCCCTAGGTGTTGACGCTTCTTGTAGATGTAGCATTTACAACCAAACACCCGAAAGAATGAGACGTCTGGCTTCTTCCCATTTAGCAACTCATAGGGGGTCTTGTTAAGGAACTTTTGTAGGAAGAGGCGATTTGAAGCATAGCATGCGGTTTTGATTGCCTTGACCCACAATTTTTCTGGTGTGTTGTACTCATCTAGCATTGTTCTTGCAAGAGTGATCAAGGTCCGGTTCTTTCTCTCAACTACACAATTTTGTTGAGGAGTGTAGGTTGATAAAACTTCATGCTTGATTCCAATTTCATCACAATAAGCTTTAATGTTGGTGTTGTCAAACTCTTTGCCATTGTCACTTCTAATTTTCTTTATCTTGACTTCAAATTCATTTTGAGCTCTCTTTGCAAACTTCTTGAAGCAATTTGCCACTTCGGATTTGTCATGAAGAAAGAAAGTCCAAGTGTATCTTGAGTAGTCATCCACAATCACTAGGCAATAGAGATTTCCACCCAAGCTCTTATAAGTTGTAGGACCAAACAAATCCATGTGTAGAAGTTCTAGTACTCTTGATGTTGACATGTAGGCTTTGGTTGGATGAGTGTTTGCAACTTGTTTGCCGGCTTGACATGCACTACAAGGTTTGTCCTTCTCAAACTTTACATCCTTCAAACCTCTCACTAATTCTTTCTTCAATAGCTTGTTGAGAGTGTTCATTCCAACATGAGCAAGCCTCCTATGCCAAAGCCATCCAAGTGTAGTTTTGGTGAATTAACATGTCATCAAGTTTGCATCTTTGGAGATGAAGTCAACAAGATAGAGATTATTGTATCTAAAGCCCTTGAAAATCACTTGCTTGCCATCTATCTTTGTAACAACCACTTTATTTGGACTAAACAAGCATTGGTAGCCAAGGTCACAAAGTTGCCCAACGGATAGTAAGTTGAAACTCAATGAAGCAACATAGAGCACATTTGAGAGAGAGTGATCATTTGATATTGCAATCTTGCCTATACCTTTGACTTTGCTCTTTGAATTGTCCCCAAATGTGATCTTGTCTTGACATACCCCATTCTCTTCAAGTGAGGTGAACATACGAGGATCACCGGTCATGTGTTATGTGCAACCACTATCAATCACCCAATGAGATCCACCGGTCTTGTAGTTAACCTACACACAAGAGATCAAGCCTTTTGTTTAGGGACCCAAACTTGAGAGGGACCCTTAACTTTCTCAACTAGTGACTTGGCAACCCATATTTTCTTTGGCCTATTCTTATTAGGGGGACCCAAGAACATGACTTTTATCTTTCCACTTGAGTCCTTTCTAAGCATGTAATGAGCATTGAAGGCAAAGGGTCTAGCATGCTTGGGCAAGGGTTGTGGTGGTGGAGTTTTGCACTCATGAGCAAAGTGGCCTTCTTGTCCACACTCAACACATCTCTTTGGCTTAGGCTTTGACTTGCTTTGTTGTTGTTGAGCTTTGATCTTCTTCTCTTGATTTGCCAAGTAACCAATTCCACTCTTATCCATCTTCATGATGGTGTTCATGAGTAGCTCACTTTGCAAATGTTGGCCTCTTGTGAACTTGCTTAGGCCGGTCTTGAGATGCTCTTTTTCTTGCTTGAGCTTCTTGTTTTCTTCAATAAGTGACTCATTTGAAGCTTGCTTTTCAAGGGCCAATAGCTTCTTGTTCTCAACCTTGAGCATCTCATTCTCACTCTTGAGCTTAACATACTCATCATAGTTGTCGGCCTCGACCACACTCTTGCCTTTGCCACTAGAGCCTTGCTCAAAGTTCTCAACAATCAAATCATCACATGATGTAGCTATATCAATCTTAACAACTTGGTTAGTAGCATCATGTGTCTCGAGGGCAAGCTCATTAGCAACAATAAGAGTATCATAATTGATTTTCAATGCGGTATATTCATCTTTTAGCAAGTTTAGCCTAGTGATGAGTTCACCATGCTTCTTCTTAATTTTATCATGTTTATCTCTAAGCTCCTTGTTAGAGGTTTTGAGCTCCTTGAGAGAGGAAGACATAGTTTCATTTTGATCTTTGAGCTCATCACTAGTCTTATATGCACTTTCAAGCTTAGATGAGAGTGATTTATTTTCATGTTGAAGCTCATCATTTTCATTTCTAGTTCTTCTTATAATTTTAGAGTATTTGTTTAACAATTTTACTAGTTCATCATAAGAAGGTGCATCATATTCATCATCACTATCACTATCAGCATCATCACTATCACTATGTTGTACCTTTCGATCACCCTTAGCCATGAGACATAGGTGGGAAGTAGATGATGACGGTGAAGATGGCGGTGAAGGTGGTGATGAAGATGTCAACGAAGATGATGATGGCCCAATCACAAGTGCGGCGATCTTCTCTTTTTCATCGTCGCTTTCATCGCCGGAGGACTCACATGATGATTCAATGTCAGTGAGCCAATCACCAACAATATAAGCTTTGCCTCCCTTCTTCTTCTTGTAGAACTCTCTTTTCTTGCCATCTTTCTTTTTGTATGGCTTGTTCTTTCTTTTCTCATCTTCTTCATCACTTGAATCATCTTTCTTGCCCTTGTACTTGTTCTTGTACTTGTCTTTTGGAGGCTTTGGTCATTGATGAGCTAGGTGGCCAAGTTCACCACAATTGAAGCAATCCATTTTGGAGATTGGCTTCCTTTTGCTACTAGTGAAGAATTTCTTCTTCTTGCTATCAAACTTGATGCCACTCTTGTTGAGCTTCTTTAGCATCTTGGTGGTCTTCCTCACCATGAGTGCAAGTGATGCATCATCAATATCACTTTCACTTGAGCTTTCTTGCACTATCATAGCTTGGCCCTTCTTCTTTTTCTTTTCATGGCTAGCTTTGAAGGCCAAGTCTTTTTTCTTGGAAGATGATGAGCCCTCTTCCAGAGTAATGTGCATGTACATCTCATGTGCATTGATCTTTCCCAATACTTGTGTCGGTGTTGCGGCGGAGAGATCACTTTGGTAAAGTACGGTGACAATGTGTCCATACTTCTCAACGGGAAGAACACTCAAGATCCTCCTTGCAACATCCGATTGACTCATTTGAGTGAGTCCAAGAGCATTGAGATCTTCTACAAGAACATTCAAACGAGTGTACATTTCATTAGCACTTTCTTTGGGAAGCATCTCAAAAGAATTAATTTTCTTTAAAGCAATGTGATAGCGTTCCTCACGCTCACTCTTAGTTCCCTCATGGAGAGCACAAAGATTTTCCCATAATTCATGAGCGTTTTTGGCATTACGCACACGATTGAAGATATCTTTGCCTAGGGCCCGGTAGAGTGTATTTTTTGCCTTTGCATTCCACCGGTCGTATTTCTCCTCGTCACCACTTGGGTTGGCGGGATCCCTTATAGGAGGAAGCCCTTCGGTTGCGGCTCTAAGGCATCCAACATCTATGGCTTCGAGGTACGCCTCCATATGAATTTTTCAATATGGAAAATCGTCTCCCTCAAAGGTGGGAGGTGGTCCTTCCCCATTAGACATCTTGCTCTAGGCGGTGAAACCTAAATAAAGAGCAACACGACTCTGATACCAATTGAAAGGATCAAGATGCCTAAGAGGGGGGGGGGTGAATTGGGCTTTTCTAAAAATTAATTGCAAGAATTAAATCCTACAAGCCAAACTTTACCCCTAGTGCCTACTAGTGTTCCTTATGATTCTACCGATAAAAGTTTTGCACCCTAAGTTCCAATCCTAGACTAGCATGGCAATTCTAGGAAAGTAAACAAGCAATGAAAGTAATGCATGAAAGTAAATGCTTGAAAGTAAGGGTTGGGAACATGGCGATGTTTTGCCGAGGTATCAGAGAGTCGCCACTCCCCACTAGTCCTCGTTGGAGCACCTGCGCAAGGGTGTAGCTCCCCCTTGATCCGCACAAGGATCAAGTGCTCTCTACGAGTTGATTCTTCGACACTCCGTCACGGTGAATCACCCAAAACCGCTCACAACTTGAGTTGGGTCACCCACAATCCCGTCGGATGATCACCAAACTCCCAATCACCACCAAACCGTCTAGGTGATGGCGATCACCAAGAGTAACAAGCTAGAACTCTCACTTGACCACAACAAGCCTAATGAGAAGATGGATGCACACTTGCTATACTCTTGTCACTAGTGAGGAATCACAAACTTTGATTCTCAAATCACTATCCTCACTAGGGCTCTTGCACTCCCTTGCACTCTAAAGGTGTTTCTCAGCTGAACAAATGAGCAAGAGACCTCTAAAAGAGGTGGAGGGGATGTATTTATACACCCCTCAGACAAATCCAACCGTTATCTGTCGAGTCAGCAAAACGCGCACTGACCGGACGCGCTGGTCGACATGACCGGACGCGCCGGTCAAGTGTAACGGTCGGAAACCGAAAGTTACGCTGAGTGACCGGACGCGCCGATCTGAGATGACCGGACGCACTGATATGAGATGACCGGACACGCCGATCAGGGATGACCGAACGCGTCCGATCATGCAAGAACCTTACTAGAAACTGATCTGATGCTCGACCGCGTCCGATCATAGCTGACCGGACATGTCAGGTCAGCTCGGGACCTTACTAGAACGTGGCCGGACGCGCCAATCACTTTACAGTCGCGTCCGATTACACTGTTTACCCTCTGAAACACGTGTCAGACTGACCACCGCGTTCGGTCCTCTCAAGGACCGCGTCCGGTCGATCAGTTAAACCCGCACTGTCTTGTTAGTACTGACCGGACGCGTCCGGTCATGACCAGGACCACGTCCGGTCATGGGTAAACTGCTCAAACGACTTCTAAACACGACGCAACTTGAACGAAGTTGCTTCCAACTGAACTCTAAGCTTTTCTAGAGCTACCTAGTGCTAAGTTTGACAAGTGTGCACCACACCTAAACAGAAGACTCACCTAGGTCAAGCTACTCACTCATGCCCCCCCTTTATAGTACGGTCAAAGGAAGAAACAAAGATCCTAACGACTATTCTAGATGTAACTCAACACCTTGACATCCGGAACTAACCGTCCTTAATCTTGTCGTTGATCCTTTGAAAACCGAAACGATTTCCATCAAGGGACATGAATACCATGTTGCCCAAAGCAGTTATCATCTCCATGACCTAACTTACCAATGTTTCTACAAAACACACGTTAGTCATGGTAATAATGCGTTGTCATCAATTACCGAAACCAACACCGGGGCCTAGATGCTTTCAGCCAATCAGTGGTAGAGGCAGGCCACCGCATGGCTCCATACGCCAGGACTAAGCTGCGAAGTGTCTAGAGCAAGCTGATAGCGAGTAGCGCGTGCCTCCACTTCCTCTCACTCGCTCTTCTCGCTCTGTTTCCTTCGTCTGAGCCACCGAGGTGGATGTTGTCACGGAACCATCCAAATTATAAGAGCACAAGTATAAAAACAATCACCAAAGTGATCAAATTCTCATACTTGAGCCCATATAACTCTGGTAGTCCAATGAAATCACGAGGGATTTCAAACCAACCAACATACAAGCCATGATCGTAGTGATTCAACATAACAAGTCACATGTTACATCCATTTCATAAGTAATCCAATATACATCGGAGTTCAACATAGTTATTACAACTTAAGTTCAAAAGTAGCGGAAGCAAAGTAATTTGAAACTAACAACACCCTTATTTCAAATACATGCCAGTACCAAGGTCATCTTCCAACAACAGCATTAGAGAGAAGATAACTTAGAAGGATCATGCCCGTGATCACACTCCGCCACTAAGGCAGGAGCCAACCAACTCTTGCAGTCACCATGATACATCACAACCTGCAACAAGTAGGGATAAAACCCTGAGTACGAGAAGGTACTCAGCTAGACTTACCCATCATAAACTAGAAATAAAGTGACACCAAGGATCATGCAAGGCTGATATAAAGTGGGATAACTTGACAATATTTTGCATAAAAGCTTAATATAGATAAGTAATCATTAATACTTAAGCATCAAGTTAATTATCATTAACCTGTCCTCTATATTAGAATCTATACTAGAGCACTCACTTGATTTGGAGCAAACAATATTAACCATAGCAGGTATAAATTGAGGCAACATTTCCATCATCATCCAATTAACCATCCATTCAATTTAATTGAATCTACGTTGCCGTTGCTCAAGTCAAGTGCTCACTAACCGGGAGCGACGGCGATTCGAATCGAGTTTCTATCCAGCTGGAGGGGTATTTCTAACACTCATTGCGCAGGCCCTTGCCAAGGTCGCACAAGACACCTTTTGTACAACTCAGGAGTTACGAGTTCGACTGATGCCGCATCCCCAAGGGCAACACTCTGCCAGGTGATAGGGACTCTAACCCCCCCCCCTTGGTCTCACGCCAATATCCCCAAGCACATCCTTACTACCTCCAAGATGTGACCTACCATTCGATTCCTGGCCTGAACTGTATTACTCGGCTTCGTGGTCGGAACGACTTATCCGGCCAACTAAGTGTTAGACTGCGTTCAACATGACTCAAGGACATACAACGAATCGGTCCTTAAGCGACTCAGACGGGGATAGATCTACACCCAAGACCTCCATGCCCGGTCTAACTTCATTTTATTAACACATGGTTTCTTTCCACGATAGCAAATATAGCCAACCGTACCATATATGAATATCTCTACATCTCGCAGGTGACAGGAAATCACCTGACTTCTACCGCTTAAAGCAGGGCTAAGCATCTACTCAAACCTAGTCTATGTAGGATTTAAGGATTCATATATCTGGACAAGGAATGATATAATACAGCAAGGGTTTCCAACCAACTCCTATCACTTAATGCAACAATACTTATAACATATATAGAATTAATTGCTTTGAAGGTAGGAGGCTTATAATGCTCCGGGGCTTGCCTGGGATCCGACTCAAGTTAGAGTTTGTCTGGTGAAACCCACTTGGCGAGCATCTTCCAATCTGGCACTTGTCCGATCCTTCCATCTTCGGGATGGATCCACCAAACACCGTCTTCGGGTTTGGCTCCAACGCCACATCCTTCACACGTTTCTACTAGCGTACCTATATGAGGTGCAACAATGCATATGTGTGAATGCATAGAAATGCAATAAACAAAGCAATCAAGCAAGCATACCAAAGTTCACATAAGCACCTAGAGCTAATTAACTTAATCCTCATTAAGGCATAACATAGAAGATGACAAGCACATCAATCAAGACACAAGTCTCATAAGATCACAGGGTAATAACCCACGTACCATCAAAGATATGAGTCACACTTTAACACACTAGCATGACAAAGTTAATCAAAGCACTAGAACTAGAATCTGCTACTTGCTGGACATACATGCAGTAGCTGAGTAAATCAATCATAACTGGAGATTCATAAATCCAAATGATTTAAAAGAAGACATTCTGGAAATCTTAAGAAATTGTCTATAATTCATTTAATATCAACTAAGCCTGATTCGCAAGTTTACTAGGACAAAAAGATGAAACTACAGACTCTGGTCTGCTCCAAACAGAGAGCAACCAAATCTGGAATCTGACTTTAAATATCTATAACTCAAAAACTACTTAGCCAAATGCCACCCAATTTTAACACAAGCTAGATACATGAATTATATACAACTTTTCTATAGACAAGATGCTCAGAAAACATCATTAACATAGGGTAATTTACATTGCCCCCAGAACTATCCAGAAACCATATTTGCAAGAAATAAATACCAACTTATGTTGCAAACATATAATTGGACAAAACCAACCTTACCAAAATATCACACATGACTAATGAACACCAGAAAACATAGTGTACATTACTAAATAAATTCTTTTAATACATTTTCTTAATTTATTTAGATAATTAGGTGAAATTATGAACATCTATCTAAGGTGTACAATAAATTCTACCAAAATTACAGTGGCCTACATATGCTCTCAATAGTCCACTATCCAAATTTCAAGCCATTTGGACATGTATATCAACCTATATGAAAAAGACAAATTGCTATTACAAGAATTCATGTGAGAGCAAGAGGAATCAATAACTCATTCATACTACCACCAAAATTCATGAAATTTTTACCACACATAAAAAACTCATAGGAGTAGCATGGCACAAAAATTTCACTTCATTTGGAGCCCTACAACTACAGTTATGAAAAAGACAAATACCACTAGTATTAAAAACCTAATCTAAAAAATCTATTTTTACAGCAAAAACATTGAACTAAAACATGACATATTATAGATCCACTGCATAGAGAATTTCACAAGAATTTCAAAAAGTACTCATTTGCTATTTTAGGAATTTCCTATTATTTACTATGTATTTTCAAAGTTTCACCCGATTCACCACAAATAGGTCCCTCGAGGCACTATTCATATGAGTCAATGACATTGCAGGTAGGCCCCTGCTTTGAGTCAAATTCTTGCATGCAGTCCTTGACACGAATTTGGAGAGGGGGCTCATCGGAGGCTCGCGGTGCTGGCCGGAGGAGACTCGTCGGCCGCGGCTGAGGTGTGGGGGAGCATTAGGGGGTCTCCGCGCACCTGCTGGTGCTCTTGCCTTGCTCCGCGAGGGTTCGAGGCAAGCCGACCATGGAGACAGTGGCTAGCAGCGGCAGCTGCTCCGGTGGTGGTGCTCTCCGGTGATGAAGACGGCTAGCGAAGGAGCGCTACGGTGCCGCAAGACCAGCTCACAGTCGTGGGAGAGGTCGGCCTAGCTAGCGGCTGCCTGTGGCGGCCCGGCCACGGGAGCAGTAGCAGCCATGGCGGCTGCTCCGGCGGACAGGAGCGTCGCCAAAGCTTCGGCTACAGCGAGGTGGTGTGGTAGCCCTCCAACGGCGAGGTGCATGCATGGCAGGGCTAGGTGCTGCGACGGCCAAGGAGAGGGAGCAGCGGTGGAGCTTGCGTCGCCGACAATGGTGGCCACGGCCACGGTGGTGCGCGCGCGCGCGAGCAAGAACGGCGAGGCAGAGGGAGGGCATATGAGGGCGAGTGGAAAGCTCGGGGAGCACTTGCTGCCATCCCACGCACGAGAGGAAGAGCAAGCCGTGAAGGAGCACACGACAACAATGGTGGGGCGCGCTCTCGCGCATGGCTGCCACGAAGGCGTTTCCTCAGACACCTGGCGGGCACGAACGAGCCCGACTTCGAATCCAATTTTCGGCATATTCGGTTGAGATTCCGATCTCGAGTGCAGTAGCAAAGTTGCTGCACTCCTAAAGCCCTATAACTTTTATTAAGGGTACTCGGCCATTAGGGCTCTAGATTAGGAGATAATTAACTCCAAATTTGACTTTGTCAGCGAATTAATGATGTTTAAGCTCTACTCGGTTAGGACTCTAGTTACTAGGTCAAACGTGGTCAAACTTAAACCAACTTTTGACATGATCTCCTTCATGACATTGGCTACAACTTTTATTTTGGAAGAAAGTCAAGTTTGTTAACAAAATCATGAGAACGCGGCATGCCAATCTAATGACATAGGATTATTGAAGACTGGACAACAGCAGCACATTCAAACTTGGTGACCTTGTTTGGCTAGGTTAGAAGTCGTACCAGGCCTTGGTGCTTAAACAAAGTTTGTAGTACATAATCTAAACTACAACTTCTATTAAAGGATCAAGGTCTGGATCAGCTTGTGTTGCAATATATAAAGCCTCAAAGTGGGGTACCCGAAATTAAACCTCAGCTAGGACTTAGCCAAAATCTGGGGCTCCAAAACAGTACTGCCTTGAATCTTGGGAGCTCTATTTGACTAAGCTAGAGACCAAACTAGCTCTTTACCATTAAACAAAGTTTGTTCTACACAAGATTAACTACAACTTTTGTTTAAGGTCAAACCTCATAACTGGTACATAAGTCAAACTTTCACTTTGGTCAAAGCAGCAACTTAATAAAGCCTAAACTAGGGTTTTAGGCCAATCGGGGCATTTTCTTCAAATTTGCTCAATTTGAACCCTTCATGACTTTTGTTGTAGAGTTCATCTAGAGTCATTTGGGCAAAGTTGTAAGGTTTGGTTGATGATCTCCAATTCCATCCACTTAATCATGCCATTCCAATAGAAATAGAACTTATCATTTCATGTGACTTTTTGATTCCAAACTTCATAAAACTTTTCCAGGGATCAATATAGATAGGTACTAAGGTGAGACACATGAAGATATTGCAATAACACCATCCAAGCATATATCTTGAAAATGGCCTATATGTAAAGCAATGGTGCAACCTCTAACTTTAGGTTAGGCTCATCTCCATAGGTTGACCTTGACATTGTCATCTCCACTTAATCTGTCATGTTTGAGCTCAAACCCATTGCTTAGTGAGGGACAAACACCAGGGGTGTTACAGATGTCGCCGTCCTCACCCCACCACCGAGCTCACCGCCGTAATTCATCATCGCGGCTACGCTTTGCCTCACTCCATCGTGCCAGCAGCATCACCTTAGGCCTTCTCTCCTCTATGACCTAGCAGCACCATGGTGCTTCACCGAGGTGAGAAGCCCCGTTGCGATGGCTGCCATGGCCGCCATTGCGCCTGGAGCTCGGGCTCGGCGTGGCCGGGATGGCTCGGGCCATCTCTTTTCCTCCTTGTGTCTTCTAGGGGTTCGCAGTAGTCTGTAGAAGCTTCCATGGTGCTTGTCTCTGGTTGTCACGGCCGACTCTGGCGAGTGCACTGCCGTGTGCCTCCGCCGAGTTGCCGTTGATGCCACCACCTTGGCTAGTGACCGGTCGGGGTTGGGTTTCCGGTACGGTTGGGTGCGAGCTGTCGTGGGGAGTCTAGTGATGCCTTCCTCACCGCCGGTAACCTCACCGTCGTCGAGTTTTCTGTGGTCAACTGTGATGCTCTGCTTCGGTGCGACTGACCGGTGGGGTCAGTTGACCCATGGGCCCCATCCGTCAGTGTCTCTAGATTTAGGGTTTTTGCTTATTCTTTTTAAGAAAATGATGCAAATTTTGATAAATCATATCTAGAGTTCTAGTAGTCCAAATTGAGTGGTTCAAGTTGGGTTGTGTTCCTGGTGATGTCTAGTTTTTATTAAAAATATGAAACATGCCATGTTCTGTAGTAATTTATTGACTAACTATTTATCTTGTTAATTCCTTGGTAAATTCATAAATTGAGTTATAGATGTGCTAAAAATATGATTCCTATTGGAGATGTCTTGTTGGCGTATGTAGTAGCTGGGAAAAATGTTGTTCATACTATGAGCACGCTGGAAATCTGTTTGGTGATTTATCTTGCTTGAATTGCCTAATTAATCCCTAGTAGTTTCCTTTTTTGTATAGGGAGTTCCACTTGCTCAAATGCTATGAAAATTTTATAGTAATCTACTGAGAGAATGTTTAGGCTGCTGTAATTTTTATTGAATTTATTGTACACGTTTGCTATATGTTTATTATTTTACCTAATTATCTAAATAAATTAATAAAGGCATGAAAAGAATTTATTTGGAGGTGGGCACTATGTTTTCTAGTCTTCATTTGATATATGTTCACTGTTAGTAACATTGGTGGTGCTCAAAGGATCATTCTTATATGTAGTGAATTAATTTTTTCCCCAATTTTCACTTCTAGTGACTTTCGGGACAGTTTCTGGAGTTTAGCTAATTACACCATGTAAATGATGTTTTCTGGGAAACTTGTGAATACCAAAGTTGTAGAAAACTTACTCATCTAGCTTGTGTTAAAATTTTGTGGCATTTGGCCAAGTAGTTTATGAATTACAGCTATTCAAAGTTGGGTCACAGGAGTGGTTGCTCTCTGTCTTGTCTGGACCTGATTCTGTAGTTATATAATTTCGACCTGCTAAACCTGTGAATCATGCTGAGGTGTCTAAAGATGAAATGTAGATAATTTCATAAGATTTCCAGAATATATTATTGCAAGTCAGTTGGATTTAAAAATATCTAGTTATGAGTAAATTACTTGACTGCTATTGTATGCCCAGAGTTGGTGAAATTGTCTGATAGCTTGATTTTCTTGCTTAAGCATGATTGAGATGTTTTAGATGCTTAGGCTGATTAAAATAAGTGGTTAGATGCAGGTGATAGACCTCTAACTGAGGATGAGCAGTTGTATATTAGATTGTGTAAGCGTGATAAGTGTTTTGCTCTCTATTGGAGAAGAGATTTGCACCTACTCGGTCAACGTATGCTAATTGTTTTGGGTTACACTACTGTCATTCTCATACATGGTCATCATGTCATCTCATTATCTTGTGCATACATGATATTGACCCTGTGCATGTGCATGTGCATGCAATAGGTGTACCGGAGGGAGCGACACCCGTGGAGTTTGAGGGAACCTGCTAGGAGGTGGAGGAGCCAGCTCAGGAGGTCCAGCCAGTAGAACCAAAGGCCAGTGAGGAGGTCATGCTTGAGTTATGGTACAGTTGTGGTACATTCCCCACTGGCACCCCTCCTCCTCCGAACGCTCCCTCACGCATCCACCACCCACGGTCGGTGGCTCCCGTCGCATCACCGCCCCACCCATCTCCTACTACCACTCCTCGACCCCACCCTCCTCTAATCACAGGGCCGCCGATGACTACTCTAACATGATGCCCATGCCTCCAGCCCCACCCAACCGCCATCTTCCATCGCCCTGGCGAGCGGTGCCCCTGCCGACCTGTCCCGCTACCATATCGCTTGCCACCACCGCCGTGTCATGACCACCGCCTCAAACCCTCTTCTACACCCGCTGGTGAGTGAATCCCCTCCCTAGAAAGCTAATCCCGTCCCCGGGGGACTCTTCTTCGCCTCCAGCGAGGCACAGCTGGATCATGTGAGTAACACACACGTGTGACCCATCATGTGTTTTACTTTGCGCTCTTGCATACTGTAGCTGAATGAGGCTACTGTAGCAGAATGCAAGTATTATAGCTTTTTCCCTCCACCTATCAAAGGACGTAACTCAACTATCAAAAATCCAATTGATATGTACAAGTAGTCAAATAGAATGTATTTGATGAGTTCTATGCATCCATGGTCTCCGATCATCTCCAAGTGATGGGTATAAAAAGGCATTGTTTTGCTACTTAATAAAACTCCCAATTAACCTTTTGCCATGTGTGCTTTTCTCCTAAAAGCATATTTTTCTTTTTGTATTCTGGGTGTTACATAAAGAAGTAAAATTTTATGTTGAAGTTTGCACTAAACAAAATAACAACTAAAAGAACTAAAATAAAAAATAACTAGCTCAACTTCTAGTTTTAAAGAACTAGCAAGCAAATTTGATTCCCTTGCAGATTACAATGTTGAGTTAGCTAACAAAACTAAAAAACTTGGAGCTAGTGCAAACACCCGTAAAAAGGCCTCACTTTATGGCATAATTAAAAAGTATGCCTCTACATGTTACATTGATCTTATTGATTTAGACTCACACCCATTCAACGAGTTATGTTCAGCATGTTGTTGTAGATTGTTAACTCCTGTGGTGGCACATAGACAAAATCTACAAACGCACGGGTATCGAAGTAGTTTTCACCCAGAGTATTTTCGAGTATCGTATCCACGGGAAAACATGTGTGTGGTAACTAAGAACTAGTTCGGCCAGGGATAGCAAACAAGGTATAAGTTAAAATATGAGTAGAGAGGATTCCTATGGTTATGATCCTAAGTAAAGCAAGACTTATGATTCTAATGTTCACTTCGGGATGCCGCTAGAAGGTAGAGCACCGCTAAAGATAACTCAACCAACTGACTACAGTCCAACAAATTTAAGAACCTGCTTAGCACAAGGTGGAATACAGAGGATAGATGGGGCTGTCACCACGCACTACCTACCATGTGACCAGGTTCAGGAAGCAAACACAGTTAGCCAAAAGCCTAAGCACCATGCTTATGCTAACGATTACTATTTTAATCCTGAGGCCTAGCAAGGATTAAAGTACTCAAAGAAATATGAACCGCGAACAAGAGAACACAAGACTTACTTTAGATAGAAATCAATTACTAGAAGTATCTCAAATGTAGACTTGGATAGAGTCTGGATCTGCCAAGGTACAAGTCGAAGAGAAAGCACCGACAAACCCGGTACTATCTCCAAACTCTTCCCTCACTATCTATCTCTCTATTTTCTATGTTCAATAAGAGTAAAACCTACTAGAGGACTATTCTTCTCTTGAATGCGATGCCTTCTAGAGAGGGTCTAGGGGTCCTTTTTATAGGGGACACTTGGCACCCTGTGGGCCCATGAATCCATGGCAAAACTCCATCTCAACTCTCTGTTATGAACTAACCTTGAAGCACGGTTGAGATTGATCCTTAAGGTTGAAGGGTCGAGATGGCGGACTAGAGGGGGGGGTGAATAGTCCTTTCTAAAATTAATCGCGTCGACAAACCGAAACACAAATGCGGAATTAAAACTATCAGTCTAGCCAAGACTACACCCCTCTATCTAAGTTTACAAGCACCTCACAAAGATCCTAATTATGTAACTAAGGTACTTTCCTTAGCAAGAGATCTCCTAAACAATTCTAGAGCAAGGCCACACAAACCTATGCACTAGTACTTTGGCAAAGCTAGGGAGCTCCTACACAATTCTAGTAAGCAAAAGCACAAAACCACCTATGCTCACTAGCAATGCTCAATAGCAAGACAACTAATGCTAAACTAGAGAGCGCAAATTACTTAGCTACACAAACTAAGCAATATGACTAACAAGGTTACACAAACCAAATTAGCCACGCAAACGAGAGCTACTTCTATGCTACACAAGCAAGAAGGTAACTAGCAAACTACACAAGCAAACTAGTTACAAGAGCAACTATACAAGCACAAGTATATGAATGTAAAAACAAGCTTGTGAATCGAAAGCAAACCACCGTAAGATGTACACAATGTTGACACGGCGGTTTTTCACCGAGGTTCACTTGGTTGCTACCAAGCTAGTCCCCATTGTGGTGATACACCCACTTGATGGATCACGAGCTAATTGACTATCAAAAGTCAAACTCTCAGCGGGTGCTGCACATCCACTCTCAAGATGGGGATCCTCCAAGCCACGAGCTTTACTAGAGTTGCTCTTCGTGATCCCCGCGGGGTGAGCACAATCCCCCTCACAAATCCTCCTCCGGAGTCACGCACAATCTCCACGCGTGCTTCAACGGAGTCGCAAGCCACCAAGCCGTCTAGGAGGTGGCAACCTCCAAGAGTAACAAGCACCACCGGCTTGCAACTCGATCACCTAGTGCCACTCGATGCAATCCTCACGATGCAACGCACTAGAATCGCTCTCTCACTCGATCAGATGATCACTATCAAGCTCAAGTGAGTTAGAGGGCTCCCAAGCACACCAACACAAGCCATCAAGGCCTAAGGGTGCTCAGCTACCGGCCAAGGCTGACCAATGGGCTATTTATAAGCCCCTCCACAAAAAGAGCCGTTGTACCCCTTCACTGGGCACAACACGCAACGACCAGATGCGCTGGTCGAACTGACCGGACGCGCTGCACCGCGTCCGATCGCTCTGCGCCATCCACGTGTCCTCCTAAAATCAACCGTGATCGCTCGATCCTCCAACGGTCAAACGTGATGACTGGACGCGACAGTGCCAGCGTCCGGTCGCGGTCCAGAGAGCTCCCATCGCAACCGGACGCGTCCGATCACGTGTGACCGGATGCGCCGCGCGTCCGATCAGCTCTTCGCCAGCTCTACTCTGGGTGCCCGACCAAACGCTCCGGTTCTGCGAGGGACCGAACGCGCCGGTTGCAAACCCTAACACCCGCGAGCCTGACTGCTACGTTGAACTGACCGGACGCGTCCGGTCAAACCATGACCGCGTCCGGTTCAGCGTCCGGTCATCACTGTGACCTCCGTTCACCTCCATTTCTTTTCTGACTTCCGGCGTAGTGGAAAAAAGTCATTTCAACTCCTTGAAAACGCCTGAATCGTTTCAACTTTCGGCGTAGGGAGAGAGGGACCAAAACCCTCTCTACCGCTCAAACTCCGTCGCCTTCGCAAATGTGCCAACACCACCATGTGATCAACAACATGTGCAAGTGCGTTAGCAATTTCACAAACATTTTCTTCGAAGGAATTAGGCACTCAACTTGCCTCACCACTCGATCCTAACACATATGCAAAGTTAGATCGCTCAAGTGGCACTAGATGACCGATATGCAAACAAGTTTGCCCCTCTTAATAGTACGGCCATCTATCCTAAACCCGGTCATCAACTTCTCTACACACCTATGACCGGTGAAATGGAAAAGCCCTATAGGTTATACCTTTATCTTGCGCATTCCATTCCATCTCCATTGATGTTGATGCAACACATGCACCAACCAATAACCAAATGATATGATCCACTTCATATCATCACGTGGCCGTATTGGTTCATCGATCTTGACCTCACTTGCTCTTCACCGTTGCCTCGGTCCTTCGGTGCCAAGCCATCACACAACTTGCCCTTCACCCTAGCAACCGGTCCATCAAGCCAAGCCTCATCTTGATCTTCTCCACCTTGGTCATATGAATCCATGTCATGTCTCATATGCAATGAGCTCCTTCATGACACCATCACATGTGGACTAATCTCCTGTGTATCTCACATAACCACATATTAGTCCACCTAAGTTGTCACTCAATTACCAAAACCAAACAAGGACCTTTCAAAGGTCGGTGGAGGATCCACATTTGATGGCATAGTGTTTGGTGGAAATAGGGGGTTGGCCGACCCCACCTATAGGTCGGTGGACCCCCTATGGTGTCCTCTATCATTGATCTTCGTCGGTAACTCAGTGACGGTGGATTGGAGTCTAGTGGAGTCAGTTTCGTTGCGGATAAACATCATTTGTTGAGATAACATGGCCCACTAGATCCGTTTTCTGGATAAATCCTCCTACATACAAATATTCACCAAGACATAGAATTTGTTAGTTTAAACCTCTATTCCTATGTCGGTGATTGATTTTGAGGGTAAATGTAGGTTAAAATGATGATTTATAGTTGACGTTAGCGACCGTCAACATAGATTCATGCACCGATGAAGTTGCCATGGAGAATGAGATGCTTATAAGCAAGAAGTAGATCACCTCACTAAGGACTTGATCTTGTTGAAAGGCAAGAGTGAGCAATCATAACCTCATCAAGATAACATCGTCAAGAGAGTGAAGAAGCTTGATGAGGTAGCAACTATGGTTTGCTACTTGTGCCACAAGGAAGGCCACAAGGTGGAAGGGGAAGAAAAGAAGAAAGAGAAAAACAAAAGAAGCAAACTTTTCAATGCCTACACCAACAAGGTGAACAAGAAGACCACCACACCCTTCCTATTGAAGAAATAGAATGGCAAGGTGGTGGCTATCAAGGTGAACAAGCAAGCCAACAAGGGGTGAACCAAGTCTATGTGGGTGCCAAAGGAGACTATTTCAACCATGAATGGCACCAAAAAGGTTTGGATCATGAAGGAGAAGTGAGAATTCTAGTGGAATTTGGGCAATTTGGAGACTTGGCAAAGTTGAGGTGTATATCCTATGGTGCATCAAGTTGTTCAAGTCATTGCCAAGGGTGTTAGTGAAGATCATGGGCCAACTACTACATGCTACTCATTAGTTGGGGTCTTACATTCACCCCTCTTGCCCTCCTAAAGGATTGACACCCTTGGCAGCTTACTACATATGCAGTAGATGACTAGAAGCACCCCTTGATACATGGTTATTATGCCATAGCACCTCTCTTACACCTTTGTCATTCATTGTGTAAAAGGGTTAACCCGAATGCGCTATGTTTGGAGTAACAAGGATTATAAGCTGGCTCTCACCCTCCTAAACCAAGTTGGTACTAAACTCACCAACCACAAGCATATATGGGCCACATGGGCTAACTACTACATGCTATTAATGGACCGGGGTGTTACATCACCGAGGCCATAATCAGCCCCTACGACTAGGGTGAGTTAGACCGACTAACCCATGGTGGATCTGACCCCAAGGCTGCCTCATCTCTTCGGTGCACAATGCTTATGTTGATATACTTATAAACGGATTAGCTCAGACCTGATTATAACCCATTAGGAAACCAACTCTTGGATGCGTGTTGGTTTACCCTTGGAATCATGCCAAAAAGTAGGTTTACCCTTGGAATTGTTTCGTCCCTGCATGCGTGTGCTGTTTTGGTGCCATTAGCCGGCAGTATTTTTGCCCAAATTAGCTAAATCTTGTCAACTAATAAGTTAATAAACATATAGTTAGGCAAAGACTAATTGTTAGTGCAGCTATCAGCCTTCTATTTAGACGGGATATACATTGTTAAAAAATATCTGGGTGATAATTAATTCTACTTAGGAGGGCCTTGGCAATGGATACCGCTGTCACTGCAGCTTCTAGCCTGCTAACTAGCTCCTGTGCTGGACTGCATGAGAGCGTAGACGGTGATGCTGACTGCTGAGCATGCATACTAAGCACTGCCCCATGAGGCTGGCCCCCATACTGCACAGATTCCCCTTCTGCCGAACCGAGGAGGGAGGATAGGTTCCGTGCTCCAGCTGGTGGGCTGGCCGTGTATACCAACACCAGGCCAGCACCAGTCCTCTCTCTCTCTATCTTTCTCTCTCCAAAACATGCGTCGTGACCACTTTTCTCCCTTGCCAGAGACATACTACGAGACGCAGATGGAAACAACAGCGTCCCAGCTTTCCTGCACCCCGGCGTTTACCACCCCATTTGTCCTCTTTGCTCTCATTCAGATCATATATATTCCTGTGTCACCGAGATCATATATCTGTGAATCTATCTATGTTTGCGTGGACAGCCATTGTGTGTGTGTGCATCTCTCACTCTTGCTACCTTCCAATATGCTATACGTATAGTATACTGCAGGTTTTGGATTTGTTCTCTTGTCCAAAGCATACTGCCTCATAGTATCAAATCAAACTTTTTTTAAGTATGAAAATTTTTATAAAAAATATATTAATGTTTATCATATCAAATAGGACTCGTGTGGAATATATTTACATAAAAATCATATTTTATATCATAAACATTAATATAATTATAATTTTCCAACAAACTTGATTAAACTTTAGATAATTTGAGTAATTAAAGATAATACTAAAATTGCATCCTTCTCGGGATAGAAATAATATATTTGATACTACTATATATTGGTCTCCAACTCATCAAACACAACAATGGGCCGGATACGCTGCTATGGTACGTACACCATATAAAGCTATCTTCCGAAATATAGGGTCCTCTTTAATAGAGCTTTTTGAGTGGTTCCAATTTTGGTTTCTCTGACTTCTTAGATAAAACTTTACCAAACGTTAGCTTATGAAACGATACTACGAGAGAAACTGAGAAACTATTTTTTTTATTAAAAAAAGACTGAAACTATCTAAACATGGTTTCTGACTTCTTAGATGAAGTCTTTGGAAGAGAAATCCTATATATAGGAACTAAAAGTATACGAAAGAAAGAATATCGAAGAGACAAGAAGGTTATAGCGTGTTTAGATCATCGGACTAAAATTTAGTGCGTCATGGGATAATGATAAGCTAAATATAAACTAGTCAATTTCTTTCTGATGAGTTCTAGACATCAATTGGCCTGTATTAGTTCTTATTAATCTATAATTAACTTATATTTAGTCTTTCTATTTGGCATCCAAAACTAGGACTAGAGTTTAGTTTAGGTGATCCAAACAACCCTTAGTAGTATTAGTATAGAGTGGTGAAGAATCTCCTACCTATGCTTCGTTACTCCTTGTTTAGTTGTACTTTGCTGGGGATGGCACAGGCCTCTCAAAAGCATACCTGTTTTGTTTGGTGCGTTTGTTTGCTGGTTCGTATGGTTTCAGACTTGTCTGTAGCTTAACCGCGTTTGTCATGTATGGAGGACCTGTCTCCTTCATTCCAAACTACACTCTCTTCTCCCCATTTCTTTTTCTTAAAATAAAATAGATCATGAGAGAGGAACCTTTACAGAATGCTAGTAACAATAATTTAGATTTTCATAGCTGGTGTTATAGTAGTGCCTGCCTCGATCTCATTTTATAGGTTTCAAAGACTGGATAATGCTTCAACACACCCTGACGAAATATGTATCTTTCATTAAGAAAAGAACAAGCATGTGCGTGCTCCTCCTAGAACAGAGCAAGGGTGTAAATAGAATAATCCACTTTGCAAGTTGCTGATTTTATCATATCCTAATTGAAACAGCCCTTCTGCCTATTATTATACATTATTACTCCTGGTACACCAAACTAAAGCCAATGCCTGCGAGCATTTGTTCAAGAATAAAAGAATATCATAAGAACTACAACTCTGTTCTAAATAAAAAATAAAAAGAACTTCAGACCATTTGTAATATTTAAATAGATTTATTATTTTTGGCGTAAGTAAATAGTTTATTATAAAAATATATTATAACATTGATCTAGTGCTCCCTCTGTTCCATTTTTTAAGGTGCAGTTTTGAGTGACATGGTCTTCTAAATCATATTTTTGACCATTTACAATTATTAGTGTAACACCCCAGGTGTTATCTTGCCTCATTTTGCATTTGCATTACATGAGCATAAGCATCATTCATTCATGCATCATCTCTATGTGTGTGTTACTTGCTTGAAACTAGTGAAACATGGTAGTGAAACATGTGAAACCATGCTTGTTATTCTAGGTTTCTTTTATGTGTTGCTTATGATCATGTGTAGATAATGCAAGGGGTATTCAAACATGCTCACTAATACCTTAACTATGCTTAGGATACCTTATGGGACAATGTTTATGTTGACCTTGTTGACCAACTTAGCTCCTAAGCCATAGTTGACTTAGGTTGACTTCTAGACCTCTTTTGCTCCCTTGTTTAAAAAGTGCTACCAGATGTTTATGCATGTTTGTGCAACCTTAAGCAAAGTTGTAGCCAATTTATTAAGGAACAAAAGTTGTAATATGGTCATCTCATGGAATTGACCCTAACACGCTCAATAGGGCCCACTAGTCAGTTGGAGTGTTGTTTCCCTAGTTGACTTAAGAAGTGCATCTGCTGAACTATCCAAAATGTCCATCTTAGACTCCAAATCTGCCAAAGTCATCTATAAAAAAGTTGTGGCAACTTTTATCAGCTACAAACTTTATTTTTGGCTCATCTCATGAATCACCTTCTAACCCTCTCAAAATTTAGCTTTTCTGCTCTGCTGGATTTCTGTTGTCTCCTCAAAACAGTCCCTGTTCTTTGCCTTGTATCTCTCAAACTGTGCCGATCTGGACTTGACTCATTTAAAACAAATTTGTAGAGAATTTGTCAAACTTCAACTTTGTCAATTAGTTCACCTCGAGATTCGGCTTGGATCATGAGATATAGGTCAAGGAAGTAGCTGTTGTTCTGGCTTTGTAATGCTGCAAATGTTTCAAGACACTGTTTCACATGTTGCAGTTCAAACTGAAAACAGGGGGTGGTCGACCGGCCACAGGCCATCGATGCCGCATGGACGCATCATGGCAGCCGTACACCGGCATGGGGTCCACCGGCCGGGTCACGACGCCCTCAAGGCCGCCACGCCTCCCTCTAGCTCGCTTCCCCCTCCATTTGCCTCCTCTTCTCTCTGCTGTGCTCGCTGAGGCGAAGGAGCCAAGCACCATCGCCGCCGCGAGCTCGCTGAGCTCGTGCACGCTCTCCACTGCGCCTTTGCCCACCAAATCGTGCCCGCAGCTCCGCCTAGCTCCGCTCTACTTCGTCAACCCCTCCGTTGAGCCGACTGAGCTTAGGTAAGGGCCTATTGGCCATTTCCGCCGCTAACCACCATGACCGAGGCTCGCCGGAGTTGGAGCTTACCATGGGTGGCTATCACCGAATCCCTTTCACCCCCTTCTCTCCCTTCCCTCAGCTTCCCCGCGAGTCCTAGAAGCTCATACCGAGCTTCACCACGCCTAAAATGGCTGGACCTCGCCGGAGCACCGTCGGACCCCTCCCCCGTCCGCCATGCACGCCGGTGGCGGTGTTCCCGTGCCCCACCGGTCAAATTAGAGGCACCACTGTGTGCGGGTGGTGATGGGGAGGACAACAGCCGTGGCCTCGCCGCTAGTGGTCTCGCCACCGACGAGCAGCGGTCGGGTGAAGCCACGCCCTATCTCTGTCCCTCTGACCAGCGGGCCCCCGCTGTCAGTGCTCGGTCAGGCGAGAGCTGGTCGTGGGCTACGCTGCGCCATCAGGCCGGCCCAGTAGCCGAGTATAGTTAGGTTTTTGTTTTGTTTTTATTCTTTTCACAGATTTGGGTGCTAGATTCAAAAATCCAAATCTGGTGATTTACAGATCCAAATGATATGATTTAAATTTTGTGGTGTTCCTTATGAAGTCTAGTTTTTATTTAAAATATAAATATGCCATATTCTGTTATGGAAATTGAAGCTATAAATTATTCTCTTTTATTCACTAGAAAATAGGAGAAATTTGTATATGTTGTTGTATAGCTCCAAATGACTTGAAATTTTTATGGGGTGCTATTTATATCCTAAGTAGCCGGTAATTTAAATTTCATCAGTTTTGGCTATAGTGTAGTGGAGTTATGCATTTATATTTTTTGCATAGTTGGATATTGTGTGAATTTTCATAAATTATCTGTAGATCTAGTAAAGGTGAAATTTGGTGAGTGTTATTTTCATGTTAGTAAGAACCCAAAAAAATATGAAATCTATTGTTTGATACTTTTCAATAGGGTTTCTCATTTATGCCAAAATCAGTCTTTTCGTCTGTTATTTTTGGTGTAGGAAAATATACTTGCTTAAATGCTAAGAAAGTTTTATAGTAACCTCTTGGATGTATGTGGTAGACACTATAATTTTATAGATTTATTTGTAGAGTTTTGATATAGGTTCCTTTATTCACTTAATTATCTAAATAAATTAATAAAGAACATTAAAGAAATTATTTAGATGTTGGCACTAAATTTTCTGATGTTCTTTTCATATGTGTAATAAGTTGGTAAACTTAGTTTAGCTTAAATGTGCTTTTGCTATATCACTAAATATTTAATTTAGTGAATCTATCAATTCTGGATAGATTTCAAGATGTTGTTAATTACTCTATGTAAATGATGGTTTCATGTCTTGTGGTCTATAACAAAGTTGTTGTGAATTTCATGATATTATTGTTGTTAAATTTTGGTGGCATTTTGTTATATAATTTAGAAGTTATAGCTGTTCAAAGTTGACTCTCAGCTTTGGGTTGCTCTCTGTTTGCACAGAATAGATTATGTGTCTGCTTTAATTCAACCTAGTAAACTTTAGAATCATGCTTTGATATTTATAAATGATTTGTAGATAATTTTATAATCTTTTCAGAATGTCCTCTTCTAAGTCAATTGGATTTGTAGAACTCCTGTTGTGATTGATTTAATGAACTGCTCCTTTCTATGTGAAACCTGAACTTTCTGATTAAGTGTGTCTTTATTATACTTAAGCATGTTGGTGATGTATTAGGTGCTTAAATTTGATTAAGGTAAGTTTAGGTGCAGGTGTTAGGCCTTTAACTGAAGATGAACATCTTTATCTTAGATTGTACAAGTTAGGTGAGTTTAATCTTGCTCTTTAGAAGAAAGATTGAGACATGTTTTAAAGTGATTTGAATGGAGCATTGCACTTACTCGGTCAACGAATGTCTTGTGATGTTTTGTTACTTGCTGTTATTCATCTATCATAAGCATCATGTCACTCTTATGCATTCATTGTATTCATCTTCTGTATATGCATGCAATAGGTGCACCGGAGGGCGTGACTTTGCTGAAATTCAATGGGACGAGCTAGGAAGCTCCAGAGGTGCAGCAGCCCGAACCCGGAGTTCAGGAGGTGCAGGCCACAGGAGAAGTGCTAGATGAGGTCGTCGTTGATTGCCCGAACCACGTCCCGTGCAACTTTGTTAAAGGCAAGCCCCGGAGCATTATAAGCCTCCTAATTTCTGAAATACAATTAAGTATTATGTTATATATATATTGTTATATTAAGTTATATTGTTATATATATATATATATATATATATATATATATATATATATATATATATATATATATATATATATATATATATATATATATATAAAGTTTTAGGTGTTGGATGAAAACACTTGTTGCATTAATATCCAATCCTTGTCCAGATATTATTACCATGAATCCTATGTTGCTCAGGATCGAGTAGATTGCTTACCGTGCTTTAAGCGGTAGAAGTCGGATGATTTCCTGTCACCTGCGAGCTATAGGACTATATAGGTGGCACAATTGGCTATATTTGCTATCGTGAAAAAAACCTAGTATAATTTGAATGAAGAACGGGCGGGGGCTTGTAAGGCTATAGGCTTACAGTGTATCCGTCTGTGTCGTTTAAGGACCGATTCTTGGAGCCTTTCTTTATTATGTTGAACGCATTTCTCTCTCTTAGCTAGCCAGACTCGAGTGTCTCTGATCGCGAATCTGAGTAGCTCAACTCAGACCGGGAGTCGGTAAGTATAAAGTGCGTCTTAGAAGGGAGCCGTAGGCGTGAGTCCAAGGGCAGGTGATTTAAAAGTCCTGATCGTCCTGGTAGAAGGGTAATCCTTGAGAGTGCGGGCGCTAACCAAACCCGCGAAGTTGGTTCTTGAGTTGTACCAATGGTGATCGACGGCTACTCTTGCAAGGTATGCTAGGGTGAGAGTTAGGAGTACCCCCTCAGCTGAGTTGTAATTCGATTCAAGTCGCCGTCTCTCACCGGTTAGTGAGAACTTGACAAGAGTATCTCCAAAGTAGATGCACTAAATAATAATTATGGTTCAGGAATGATGATATGATGATGATGACCTTATTATACCTGCTATGGTTAATATTGTTTGCTCCTAATCAAGTAAGTGCTCTAGTATAGGTGCTAATATAGATGATAGGTTAATGATTATTAACTTGATGCTTTAGCATTAATGATTCTAACCTCTATTAAGCTTTTATACAAAATATTGTTAAGCTAGCCCCACTTATATCAGCCGTGCATGATCCTTGGTGTCACTTTATTTTTGGTTTTTGACGGGTAAGTCTAGCTGAGTACCTTCTCGTACTCAAGGTTTATTTTCCACCTGTTGCAGATGACCTGTTCTATTCTGGGTGCTGCAAGTACTGTCTCCTCCTAGCCAGGATGAGGACTAGATCATTGGGCGTGATCTTTACTAGTTATGTTATCTAAGTTGTTTTTGTGGACATGACTACTATTTGGCAATGTATTTAAACTTATGAAGTTATGTATCAAACTATGTTGCTTCCGTGAAACAAACTCGGTTTGTAATATTTTATTTTAAACTTCGATGGATGTAACCCGTTTGCTAATTGTGAATGGTGGTAATGAATGATGTGTTGTGTTGAATCACTACGATCCTGGTTTGTATGCTGAAAGTTGTTTGAAATCCTTCAAGATTTCCGGACTACCAGGGTTATGGGAGCCTAAGTACAGGAATTTAATCACTCCGGTGATTGTTTTTGTACTTACGTTCTTATAATTTGGTCGGTTCTGTTACAATTAGGTAATCTATATCTATATCTATATATACTCTTAAAAAGCTAAACCCCACTAGATGTTTTCTCTCTTCATGCAAGGTGCCCACATCATTCCCCATTAAGTGCCCCACTATTGCAATCTTTTTATGCAAGCTATCTATGCCATCCGTTATTAATTACAAAAAATATCAAAGTCATCTCTATTATGTGCAATACTTTTAATCTCTAATCTATTAACGTAAAGTCATTTACATATGCTATTTGTTTCATCACCTATTCCTCTATAATGTGATCAAATATTTTATTGATTTTTCTTCTATTAGCTTAATGATTTTTACTAGATTTGATATAATAAAATAACATGCAAGTCAAATTCATATATATACACAGTATATATAATACGGATGTCGGGGTTGCAACCCCCGGGTGTTTCAACACACCGATTAGTTAGCAGGCCACGCGGCCCACAATGCACCACATAGCGAAGGCCCAAATGACCTAGGTCCAACTAAGACGAACGCACCAGGCCGGGCATTAAGGCCAGGGTCAGCCATGACCCTTCCTCCAACCTAAGCCACATGGCGCTCGAGAGATGTACAACCTCTCCCCTATCATGACCCCTAGGAAGGACAGGGAGGGGTCAAGTTTAGCCAAGCATTCCCACTCTGACAAGAGCAAGCATGCCACACTGACCTCACAAGGGCCGAGGGGACAACAGTCACCTCGATCCGGTCAAACGCCAACCCTATGCCATCACGGTGGTGACAACGGGTACGATACCCACCGTCCAAATACAGACCGATAAGATGCATGTATGATCCCACCCACTAAGGGATGGGATCCATGACAAGGGGCTCGATGAAAGGACCATCCAGACCAGTAGAGTGCCCTGACCCCGATGATCGGGGTCGAGGCCCTCGGCCCCGCAAAGCGACCAAGCGATCGATGACCCAGGGCGGCTACCTAACTTGGGTACGACGCCCCTGGGAACCCGGAGACGATGATGAATGCCACGAAGGACACCACATTACACAGGACGGCTGACGAACCACCATCGAGGCTACAGTGCCACCACAGCTGGCACAGTAGTGTCACATCACATCCTGCCACAACGTGGCCAGAAGACCATGACGATAGCCATGACCAATCGTGCACCAGAAGACGGTGTAGCTTACAAGCCAAGTTAGCTAGGCCCTCCCTCATTCTCTTGACCCTTTGGTCAGGAGAACCTCCTCTTTGTATGAGCCTTGGCCCTGAACTCTATATAAGGACTGCCAGGGCAAGACGATGGACATCCTCTACCATTCCATTCATTCACCATTGAAGTAGGGGTCCTGAGCTTCTCTTCAGGTAGCCCTTCGCCTAGCATAGGCCCTTCCACCTCTTCCACCATTCTTGCACCCCCATTGTAAGAACTTTAGAGTATTCTAGCAAGGAACACGCACTCAATCATCTCTAAGACTGGACATAGGGCTCTGGCCTGAACCAGTATAAATCCTCGTGTCTATTGGATGCTACCATCGTCTTCTTAGAGCAACACAACAATTGTATAAGTTTACTTGTCTGATTTATGAAACACCAATAGTTGGCTCGCCAGGTAGGGGACAGTCGAGCACTCTTGTTTGTTGAGAACGAAGCGATGGCTCCTCGCACTGCCGGTGGACTCGCTAGTGGAACGGCCCATGGTGGCCACATCCGCCGCAAAAACTATGAGTTCATCAGCACCAAAGGGCAAGCACCCGCGTCCACCCATAGCTATGACCCAAACCTCTGCCATGGAGATCCGAGACACATAGCACGCAGTGAACTTACTCTTAGAACTACCTATGATGATAGCATCCTGGAGTTCACCTACATAGATAGGCCAGTACCCTCGCTCATCGCCAGCCGTGGCTAGGCCTCCCATTCGGGAAACCAAAGGTCCACGGCTCGCAATGAACTCGCCCATGGAATGGCCTCAACCGGCCACATCCTTTTGGGGAACCACGTGGTTAACCACACCAAAGGGTCGATGCCCGCGTCCGCCCTCAGTTGTGACCTAGACCGGATCTCGCGGTCCATGGTGGACAAACTCTCGGAACCGTCCTCAAGGGCTGCATCCTAGAGTGCACCCACGTAGGGGGCCTAGTGCCCTCTCTCATCACCAACCAGGGCCAAGACTTCTACCCAGAAAGCCAGATGGCCATGGCTCATGGCGACCCTACCCAATGGATGGCCTCAGCCGGCCACATCCTTTTGGAGAACCACGCGGTTAACCACACCGAAGGGCTGATGCCCACGTCCGCCCTTAGTTGCGACTCGGACCTCCATCTCAGAGGTCTGGATCCTCCCACGGTCCATGGCAGACACACTCTCGGAACCGCTCTCAGGGGCTGCATCCCAGAGTGCACCTATGTTGACGGTAGATAAGTATCATTTTTTAACCGTCAACATAGCATAAAAAGGACTAAACAATAATTACCACTTAGATATTGGGGGTTTACTAATATAATTCCACGAGTTTTGGTGAATGTTTGTTTCTGTAGGGTGTCAGCTAAAAAAAACCAAGGATGGCCCACATATCAGGTTTACATAGAGACAAACCAAGGATGGCCCACATGTCACGCATAACTTTTCTGTAATCTAGAAGATACGAGAAGACTCTAGAAACAAACCAGAGGCAAAATGGGCTTGAAGGCTGGGCGGGCGCCCCACCTAGGTGGCCAATCAGGCTCCACCTCCTGGATCATGCCTCCACCGCCTTTGAGGATGAATAATAATCGTAGATCAAGGTCGGTTTGATCCGAGGGCTGTAGTGCTTCCTTGAGGGCTATATAAGCAAGGTCCCTGGCCCCTGGAGGAGACATCCCATGAAACCCTAATTCATTATTTCCTATGAGGATCAGCAGGGAGGGGTCCCTTGAATGGATCTGTCTCTTAGGGCATATATAAGAGAGATTAGCTTTGTAATCTCCATGTGAGATTAGAGTTCTTCTTCTAGATTGAGAGAGTTAGAGTGGAGGAATGAGTTGGAGGAAGACCGACATGTTGGTGTAGCCTCTCTGGCTTATACCTACGGGATCAAGTCTCCTAACCCAAGGCTTGGTTCTAAGATTCTTCTGTAATTCAACTTCCAATACTAAGTAAGTACATTGTTATTATTGTTCTATAGTTTATGAGTTTACTTTATTTTCTTCCATGGTAGAGGGTAGGGTAATCGTCTATAGCATAAGCGTGGTGCTTAGGCTAGAGATACTCATAGATATCCCCTGTCTGGCCGGATCTGTGGTAGTAGTGCGGGATGTGACAATCCCGTTGCTTCCTTTGTACCCCACATCCCGTTAGAAAGATTGGTAAGATTAAGTGCCCTGGTCAAGAATCCTCTGTAGTGTCTCTTTTCCATCGGTATGTCCCCATCACTACTAGGGATGTGTACATCAATGATGCTCTTCTTTCGTCACTGAAGACTCCAAAATCGTCACATGTATTATTTTATGACGAATTTGTGACGATATGGTATTCGTCATTGAATGCGCGTCATATTTTACCTACCATGACGAAACGTCTGTTTTCGTCATAGATGTGCATTTGTTCTATGACGAAATGGCCGTCGTCATAGAAGTGTATTTTTTCTATGACGATCTATTTTTGTCATTGATATAGCCCCTTTTTCGTCATGACTTGCCGTCTGTTGGGCGGCCAGACGACGTCTGCCACGCTGGCAGCTGACGTGTCTTGTCCACGTGGCGCGTCCACATTGCAGGTGACGTGTCCGACCACGTGGCAGCTGACGTGGCCAGTGATGTGGATGGTCCACATGTCCAATTTTTATTGGGCCACAAGGCTTGCTGTGATAGGTTCTCATTTTCATCACTGAAGTAAATTGAAATTCGTCATAGAATCAATTACCAAATCGTCACAGAAAGGTCAGATAATTCATCACAAGTGCACATGCTGATTTCATTACAGAATGCAAATAATACTGGAATGACCAAAAGCTTCCATAAATTAATAGGTCCAGTATTCCAATGACCAACAACTTAATCAACAATTCTAAACTCGGTTCACATAACTCAATAGACATCACATTTGAACTACTAGTTTTATCTCAGTTCACATTAACATCACAGGAAATAATAAAAAGTTACCAACCACCAGCAACATAAGTTACTACATAAATAAAATCACCAGCAGACCCCTTGCTTAATGAAGCAGCAGCTACGAGCAGCGCTCATGTCGAAGAAGCATTGTTGATGGCCAAGATACGCTTGAGCAGCGCATCGTTCTCCTCCATTGCCTTGTTGCTTATCTCTGTCAGCTTCTTGTACTCCTTCATCTCCTTTTGTGTCCTCGCCAACTTTTCCTCAGCTTCTTCACTTCTCTTCCTGAGTTCATCGATTTCACCTTGTACAGCAGCCGTAGCTTCAGCTGCTAGTTGCTCTCGAAGCTCGCTTTCATTTTACGATGATGATTTGGAGGATGGCACTAGTTTGATGCCAACACTCTTTAGGAAAAGGTTTGAGCTGTTCTAGGAGAGCACCTAGGACACAACCTGCACACTGGACACTGCTGTCTCACCTTCAGCAACAGGTTCTGTCCTTAAAGCTTCCATATTTGACTAAAACAGCAATGACCCATCATTAGTTGATACTTATTGCATTAATTTGAGGAGGAAATATCACACAAGATGTATTTTTTAAAATAAAAACCTATGCTGCATTGATAGAAACTGACATCAAAAAACCACCGTCACAAATTTATCACATGTCATTTCATATAGGAAGCAAAAGATATCATTAATCCACCATATACGAAGCAACATATCTCATTAATCCACCATACATTTTATATAAGTCAGCTATATACAAAACTGATGGCTATAAGAACAACTATGTCTAGACATCGAGCGACATATAAGAACTGATTCCAATATATTGAGGGACCGAAAAAAATGGTGAGAAGTAACAGCTAGCACAACTTAAGTCTTGAATTTCAGAGTGTACCATTATTTTCCACACACATCACTGGGGGAGCTTGTTCGGCTGCTTCAGTTGTGCTTCTTCCACATGCATGACCACTTGGACATGTTAGTCTCCTGCATAAAAATATTGTAGGACACAAGGCTGCATTAACTAACTGTGGCGATCTTGTGAGGAAAATAAAAATAAAAATAAAAATAAAAATAAGCATTAACTAACTGCAGGTCGCGTTCTGACCAAATCTTCCTTCTTAAAACACTTATGTACTATCTGGATGGTTAGTTAAGATGTGCATATATGAATATATCTACTACCAGCAGTACTTAATTTCATTATCCACGCTCAGTCAACAGATGCTTAAGATTGAATGGTTACTCTTCCAAGATCAGTTGATACTAATGGAATCTGACAACTCAAAGTAACATGGAACAGTATCCTAGGTAGCATTGTAGCATATAAATAAAGCCAATGCTTTGCAAATATTTCAGATGCATTGATCTGAAGCTTTCATACCAGAGCTAACTACTGTGGTAGCACAGAATAGAAACCATTGAACATCACACGTTCCTAGCTAACTAAAAATGGGATTGTACCATGAACAGACAACAATAGCATTTATAAATTATTTACAAGCCATGAAACTATTAGAAAGTATCAATTGATCTTGCATATTTGCATAACACAGTAAGAAAGTTGAAACAACAACTCATTGGTTTTGGCTTCTTACAATGTAGAGATCAAGGTAATCCAGCTGTAATCCTTGAGTGTGTTCTGAAGTGCTGACCGAACCTTATCAGGAACCAACTCTGTGCAAATGAAGTTGTCAAATATTGATCACATTTTGCATTTGGAGTGTTAATTGATGACATTTTGGTATTCAGTCGATTACTAGTTTTGTACTTCCGAAGAGACTAGCATCGACATTCACCTAAAGTTTCAGCTATAATGATTATCAACCAAACGACATAGTGAGAGTACGAGGATGTGCATTACAGTACCTCAGAATGGAAGGAAGCAGGAGCGCACAGGGGAGGACGAGGAAAGCTCGAGTGCTGCCACCGCCCGCCTTGCGCTGACGATGGATCTAGCTCGTGCGCCGCCGGATGCACAGTGGCCCACTGCTCATGCACGAGGCTACCGCCATGCTCGGGCGCTGCCACCTCCCGCCTCATGCCAGTGCCGGATCTGACATAGCCCTTACCGTGCGCCGCCGAATCCTGTCCGTGGTGGATCCATCTGCCTCCTCTCCTGCCACAGCACGGCGGTCAGGGGGCTCTGGCTACCTCCGCTCTATTCATCAAGTAGGGCCGACGCATCCTGCGGCCTCTAGTTCTTGCTGACCGTGATGGAGAGGTGAGTGTGGCTCAGCGCAGGATTAGACCATTGGGGGCGACAGCTGGCGGCTGGTGGACAGGAGGAATCGAGGAAGCCGCTCTGCTGCGGCTCTGCGTCTCACGACAGGGAGAAGAGAAAAGGAGGCGCAGGAGAGGGGTGGTGGTCTGGTGGTGGCGGAGTACAGGAAGAGGGTAGGGTTTCATGGGTTTTATACGAAGTATAGTGTATATGGACCATCCCTTTTGAGATCTAACGGCTGAGAGAGAGGGGTCTTGATTTGGGCTGAACCTGAGCATCATTTTAAGGCCCAACATGTCTCATATTTTTTCCATTTTAATCATCACAATTAAATCATAATAACTATGGTTTACATGATACTTATGTGTTCAACATATTTTTTACATTAACTAGACTAGCTAAGAGGTGTTGTCTATGATTGTCAAGGGTTTTTGAAGTTATTTGCTATTTCTTAAGGTTTAAGTCATTTACTGCACGATTTTGTAAATTAACTCCAACTTAAACTACATGTCATGTCAACGTCTCAAAAGACAAAAATATATATAAGAATACATGTTTTATTTGAGCTCACATCCTGAAAATTGGTGGAAATGAAGTGTTTCATTAGGGATACTGGAACTTGTATTTTGGTGGCTCCCACGAAAAAAGGTAATAATAACGTAAAGTAGTTCGAAATAATTAAAATCAAAACTACTAAAATAATTTTGAGACACCAAATAATCTTAAATGAAAATTTGATAAACATCAAAGTTGTAGAGGTCATTAAGATCTACAACTTTTATTTTGTTCATTTCTTCATTTGACAAATTCTTAGCACATATTGTTTACTAATCTTACACATGTCTCATGTAGTTTATAAAACCTTATGAGAGATGTATCACATTTGTGAACAATGTCGTTACCACTTTATTATATGAAGAAATGACCAATATAAAAGTTGTAGATCTTGATGAGTTATTCAACTTTGGTATTTATCACTTTTTCAGCTGAAATCATTTGGGGAACCAAAATCTTGTCTGAAAGTTGCATTTTTTTAAATTCAAAATTTAAATTGCTCAAACTTTTCATATGTATATATTGACAAAATAAACAAAATAAATTGATAGATAATGATTTTAGAAAATTTTAGGAAAAAAAATCATCAGATTTGGAGTTAGTACGTGGAAGAAAAACTAGTTATAAAGTTGACCCACACATTAAAAAAGAAATCACACTGTTTATTAAGATCATGTAAGGATCATCTAGAATAGTGTGATTTCTCTTTTTAATTTGTGGATAAACTTTGTAACTAGTTGTTCTCCCTCATACTAACTCCAAATGTGATGGTTTTTTTTCTAAAAATTTCTAAAATCATGCGTCAGCATTTAAGTTTGATCAAACTTAGATGTGACAATGTTTTACACATTTTAAAATTTGAAATTTGAATTTTGACAAGTTTGAACCAAAGTTTCAAACCCTAAATGATTTCATATGCAAAAGTGATGAATACAAAACTTGTTCAACTCAACAAGATCTACAACTTTTATTTTGGTCATCTTATCATTTGATAAAATTTGAACCTTTCAAATTTGAAATTTTAAAAAATGACAAGTTCGAACCAAAATTTGAGACCCAAATTGATTTCAACATAAAAAGTGATGAATACCAAAGTTGTTCAACTCATTAATATGTACAACTTTTATTTTAGTCATCTTGTCATTTGACAAAATTTGAACATTTCAAGTTGGAATTTTTGAAAAACAACAAGTTCGAACCAAAATTTGAGACCCAAAATGATTTCAACATAAAAAGTAATGAATACCAAAGTTGTTCAACTAATTAATATCTACAACTCTTATTTTAGTCATCTTGTCATTTGACAAAATTTGAACCTTTCAAATTTGAAATTTTTAAAAACGATAAGTTCGAACTAAAATTTGAGACCCAAATTGATTTCGACATAAAAAGCGATGAATACCAAAGTTTTTCAACTCATGAATATATACAACTTTTATTTTGTTCATTTCTTCATTTGACAAATTCTTAGCACATATTGTTCACTAATCTTACACCTTGTGAGAGATGTGTCACATTTGTGAACAATGTCGTTACCACTTTATCATATGAAGAAATGACCAAAACAAAAGTTGTAGATCTTGATGAGTTATTCAACTTTGGTATGTATCACTTTTTAAGCTGAAATCATTTGGGGAACCAAAATCTTGTCTGAAGTTGCATTTTTTTAAAATTCAAAATTTAAATTGCTCAAACTTTTCATATGTATATATTAACAAAACCAACAAAATAAATTGATAGAGAATGATTTTAGAAAATTTTAGAAAAAATCATCAATTATCATGTTATACGTTTACAAATAGAAAAACATGCATGCCTTTATCACAAAACGACGAGTGCTCCAGTGGTAACGCACCAACATGTCTAGCAGCAGGTCGCGGGTTCGAATCTCCCTGCGTGTGCTATTTTTTGGCAAAAAAAGGGAGGCGGAAGGATGCAGGTCCACCTGGACCGTGTGTGTAACAGAACCGACCAAATTATAAGAGCACAAGTACAAAAACAAGCACCGAAGCGCTCAAATTTTCGAACTTGAGCCTATATAATCCCGGTAGTCAATCGAAACCACGAAGGATTTCAAACCAACTTGCTTACAACCAAGATCGCATCATTCAACATACAACATCATACGTTACATTTCGCAAGTAGTTCTGAAATAAGTTTACACACACGGAGTCGCAAATATTACAAACCAAGTTTATAAAGTAGCGGAAGCAACACACGCCAGTTGTTTAACTATTGCCAGTCTTGTTGATCAACATCCCACAAAAGCATCAGGAAAGTACATAAAGATGATCACGCCCAAGTGATCTAGTCTTCGTCACCCGTAGGGTGGAGACAATTTTTGCAGAAGCCTTGGTAAAGCATATCATCTGCAACAGGAGGGAATAAACCCTGAGTACTGGAATGTACTCAGCTAGACTTACCCGTCGAAAACCAAAAATAAGATGACACCAAGGATTATGCAAGGCTTTCACAAGAGGCTAGCTGACATCACATTTTTGCATAAAAGCATAAGTAATTGAGACTCTTATAACCTGTGCTAGCAGTTATTTTTAGCATTTACCTGTCATCTATCTTAGCACCTGTACTAAACATTCACTTGAGTATAATCAACAACATTATTATTATATCCATAGCAGGTATATCATTGTGGCAACATTATATCATCCACTTAACCATCTGTTCATTTAATGAGATCTACGTTGCTGCTGCTCAAGTCAAGTGCTCACTAACCGGGAGCGACGGCGATTCGAATCGAATTCCTATCCAGCTGGAGGGGTATTTCTAACACTCACCGCGCAGGCCCCTGCGAGGGTCGCACAAGCCACCTTTTCATATGATTCAGGAATCGCGGGTCCGAATGATGTCGCGACCCCAAGGGCGACACTCTGCCAGGTGATAGGGACTCTAACCCCCCCTTGGTCTCACGCCAATGTCCCCAAGCACATCCTTTCTCTCCTCCAAGAAGCAACCTACCATTCGATTCCCGGCCTGAACCACATTACTCGGCTTCGCGGTCGGAACGGCTTATCCGGCCAACTAAGTGTTAGACTGCGTTCAACATGACTCAAGGACGTACAGCGAATCGGTCCTTAAACGACTCAGACGGGCATAGCTCCACACCCAAGACGTGAAGTGTCTTGCGGCTGTACTATTGAACTCCCGCCCGGTCTCAGTTTCATTTTTAAGCATGGTTCCATCCACGATAGCCATAAAGCCACTCGTGACTCCTTCCTACATCTCGCGGATGACCGGAAATCACCCGACTTCTACCGTACTAAGCAGGGCTAAGCATTGACACGTGCCTAAACCTATTATAGGATGAAGTACGATATCTGGACAAGGACAGGTATAATGCAACAAGTGTTTTCATATAACTCCTACAACTTAATGCAGTAAACAATTAAAAGTACTCAAGATTAATTTATAAATCAGTAGATTCAGCATGCACCGGGGCTTGCCTTTCAGAAAGGTCGAAGGCCCGTGGTCAGGGCACTCAGGAAGGTCGTCTGCGGGCACTCCTTCGCCTGCTGGATCCTCGGGCTCCTGCTGCTCCTGGTTCTCCTCCGGAATTACAGGATCGAATTCGAGGAGAGTTACCCCCTCCGGTACACCTATTGTATGAATGCACAATAAATATCATGGATGCATAAAGGTGCAACATGCTCGGAATGAAATGCATTTCAGAAATAAAATAATAATCTAATCAAGTTACTTTATTAGTACGTGCAAATCTCTTCTCCGGTGGAGAAGTACTTACCTAATCTACCCAACCTAAGATATAGTTGTTCTTCTTCGGTTAAGGCCCTAACACCTAACAAACACAAGAGTAATATTACTTAGGTTACCACAGTAAGACATTCTGGACAGCAGCTCAAAGATTCTAAATAACTGGAGAATCCCAACTCCAAAAGATATGATCTAAGACAATCTAGAAAGCTTATGAAATGCACCACCAATTGTTTTCAGACCACGACACTTAATTCCAAAGTTTACCTAGTCGAAATTCCAAAGTTCCAGAATCTGTTCTCTCTAAACAGAGAGTAGTCAATTCTGGACTGTCACTTTCAACAGCAACAACTCCCAAACTACTAAGCCAAATGTTCTCAAATTTTGACATAAGCTAATTTATCAATTTTACCACAACTTTGGCATTCACAAGTTTTCCAGCAACCACCTTTATCCAAGGTCAAACCTAGAAATACTATCAGCTGTCCAGAAAACCTAAAATTGCAAAGATTAAATATTTATTGATGTGGCAAACATTCTCTAAGACCAAACTAATACTACTACAAGTTCACAAAGGTCACAAAAACACCAGAAAGTAAGGTGTGCCCACCTAGAATATTTATTTAAACTCATTTCTTAATTTACTTAAGTAATTAAGTGGAATTTCAAACATATATGTAAACTGCTCCTAAAATTCTACAAAAATTACAGGAGACTCTCTGACCCAAAAAGAGGCTACTGTAAAAATTTGAACTAAATTTATTCACAGGAACTTCCTACACAAAATTCACAAGCCAAAAAGGCTGATTTTTGTATAAAAAACAAAGCATAGTAAAAAGTGTCAAACAACAGATTTCTTAATTTTCATAGACACTCTAGGGTACCAAGACATTCTCCAAAAAGTTATATGAACATTGCACATGTAGAAAAATTACAAAAATTCATTTAAGTATTTCCTAAAATAACAAGATAGCATTATAACTTGAAACGTACTTAAGCACTACTGCCCAAATTTTTACCAGAGCTAGAGCATGTATAAATTAGTCTACCCACCAAATTTCATAATTTTTGTAAAACTGAAACTCAAGATATAATTTAAACAAGTTTGCATGTGATTTAAAACACATTTCAAAGACCTATTTAAATATCCCAAAAACTAAACATCTCATAGCAAACTCATATTTTTCTAAAATACTACACACCCTGTAGATCCCAACAAAATTTATCTCATAATTTTTGGGCAAGTAAAACCCTAGATCTACAATTTCTAAACATTATCTAAAACTGTGACAGAATAAAAGAAATAAAATAAAATCAGATTTGTTACTGGGCCGGCCCGGGAAAATACGCGGCCCAAGACGCGCGCGCGCGGCCCGCGACGCACGCGCGGCCTGCTCGGGCTCCCGCCCGCACGCGCGTGGCACTGAGAGCGTGGGCCCGCAGGCCAGAGAGAGAAGAACAGAGGGGAGGAACGGTGGCCGGAGTTCGCCGCCGGTAGCGGATTTCGGCGCGGTCAAGTGCACCGTCATGTTTCCCCACCTCGATACGATTATAAGGGTACCATCTACGAGGGCTATGGCGGCAGCTAAGGTAGCCAGCGACGGCAATGGCGGCCCGCGGCCGCGGCATGCCGGCTCCGATGAGCTAGGCGGCTGCTCGGCCCTAATGGCCGGTCCGGTGAGCATCAGTGGCTCAAGGCGGACGCGACACACCAAGGACGCAAGATAGGGAGACGCTGGGGAAGCACGGCCACGCCACGGGGGTGCTCCGGCGAGAAATGCCTCAGGCGGACGGTGGCGGAGATGGCGATGCTGTCTTACCCTCGCGCAATTGGCCCCGACGGCGAGGTAGAGGATGGAGGGGGTTAGAAGGCGGAGCAGTGGACGAGTTTTGGTGGGTTGCGGTGCGGTGGTGAGCGCGCACGAGCTCGCCGGAGTGGGGCGGAAATGGCGGCTCAGTTTTCTCCGTGTCGAAGACGAATGAGGGAGGGAGAGGAAATGGGGCAGCTCCGGTGCGGCGTGGCGGCCTTGAAGGCGCCGTGGACTGACCGGTGGGGCCAGGACCGGCGTACGGTCGCCACCGCGTGTCCACGCGTCGGCGAGGGCCTGTGGCCGGTCGGCCACTCCCCCCCTTCTGACGAAACTGAATCGCGGTGAATGGTGACATCGACGACCGACTGACATAGCGACTTCAACGATGGTTAACTCATAAACCAGCTCGTGTTAGTGAAACCTCCAAATAGCAAAGTTGTAGACCTATTTGAGCACTACAAGTTTGTAAGAGACATCATGGGCTGGTTCGGCTTAGTTGATGAGATATAGTGACCTCAAGTGGTGCCCGGTGAAACTGAAACGCAGTTTCAGAGATAAACGCCGACTGAAACCCTAACTTCTTGACACTGTATCTCCTAAACTATTGAGAACCAGGTGATGGTGATATTGACAATGTTGTAGAGCTATGTGTGGACAACAACTTTGTCAATTGGCTCCAGTACTGGTTTGGCCTAGTTTGTGAGTTACAAGTTGCTAAAGTGAGGTACTGTGAAACGGTTTTCAGCTCCACACTTAGCAAAAATGGCTAAGTCCCAAAACAGCCTCTAATACTGACTTGTGGGCCATTTTTGAGCATGTTCTGATCATTTTCATGAGATGGCCATATTAGAACTTTTGTTCCTTATGAAATTCTCTACAACTTTGCTTAAGGTTGCTCCTCCATGCAAGATCTCTAAACTAGACTTTTTAATTGGTCAAACCAGATCACTCTAGGGGTCCAACTTAGTCAACAACATTTGGAAGGGCAATTTGGTAATTTTGGTCAACATGAACATTGCTCCACTACTTACCCTAAATGTAATTAAGGTGTTATAAGACCTAATTAGCCACTCTACACATTGGTTGCACAAAATTCCTAGTGTCACATACTTTGGCACAAGTAATTCAATACTTTCACCCAAATGTTGCAAGCTCATGTTGCACATGTTGCATGAGTGTGTTGCACAACACTTGCTAATTATGTTACACTAAAGTGGTTGACATATCTCACAAAGGAAATTGCACATAAGGTACTTGTGTGTTGCACACTACTCACTTCTTACTTCACATGAAATATAAACATATTATAAGCTTATGCATGAAATGAATGATGCATGCTTATGCTCATGCAAATGCAATGCAATTAAGGAGCTAAACACCTGGGGTGTTACAGCCCTCCCCCCTTATAAAAATCTCGTCCCGAGATTTGGAAAGCGTACCATTTTTCATAGAATTCCTTATAACCATCCCGCAAATAGTCCTCCCGTTCCCACGTAGCATCACTTTCGCTACCTTGATTACTCCACATTACTTTATACCATTTAACCACTTTGCTTCTAGTTACTCGTTCCTGAGTATCTATCACCCGGACTGGCTTTTCTTCGTAAGTTAAATCAGACTCAAGCCTGATATCTCCTAACAGGACTCTTTCCTCAGGAACTCGAAGACACTTTTTGAGCTGAGATACATGGAAGACGTTGAATATGGCACTCATTTCTGGAGGTAACTGGATTTTATACGCAACCGCTCCGCTCTTGCCTATAATTTGGAAAGGACCCACGTATCTTGGCGCAAGTTTCCGCTTAACACCAAAATGTTGGACACTCTTCATCGGAGAAACTTTCAGATAAACGAAGTCTCCAACTTCAAACTCGAGTGGTTTTCTACGACGATCAGCATAACTTTTCTGTCTAGCTTGGGCTGCAGCCATATGTTTTTGGATGGTACGGACTTGTTCCTCAGCTTCCTCAACAAAAGCAATACCATAAAATCTTCTCTCACCAGATTCTATCCAATTTAGTGGGGTTCTACACCTACGACCGTACAAAGCTTCGAATGGGGCCATCTTAATACTCTCTTGGTAACTATTATTGTACGAGAATTCGGCTGGAGGTAACCATTTTTCCCAAGAACCCTTGGATGATATTACACATGCCCGCAATAGATCTTCCAAGATTTGGTTAACCCGTTCCGTCTGACCCGACGTCTGGGGGTGATAAGCAGAGCTTCTCACTAACTTGGTTCCCAGAAGGTGATGCAAGTGCTCCCAAAAGCGAGCAGTGAACTGGGGACCACGGTCAGATATGATAGTACGAGGTATCCCATGGAGCCGGACTATCTGATTGAAGTACAACTCAGCATAGTCAATGGGACGATAGTCCACTCTAACTGGAATGAAGTGAGCTGATTTGGTCAAACGATCCACAATTACCCAGATGGAGTTATGATTTTTGACAGTAGGAGGAAGACCGACAATGAAGTCCATACTTATCTCTTCCCATTTCCAACCTGGGATAGAAAGTGGTTGAAGCAACCCAGCTTTCATGTGCACAACTTTAACTCTACAGCAGGTGTCACACCTAGCCACATATGCAGCTATCTCTTTCCGCATCTTGGTCCACCAATAGTATGGCTTCAAATCATAATACATCTTATTGCTACCAGGATGGATGGACAACTTAGAGGAGTGTGCTTCAGACATAATATCATTTCTAAGCTCCCGGTCCTTAGGCACAACTAACCTATCCTTGAACCATAGTACACCCTCTTCATCTACCCTGAACTGTGTAGTTTCTTGCTCTTTCATCTTACGCTTGATGTGGAATATACCAGTGTCAGTCTTTTGGAGCTCAATAATTCTACTTTTGAGAGTACAACTGACAGTGATGTTGTACAAGACTGCTGGATGTAGAAGGCGAGATCGATGAAAATCAGTTTCAACTAGGGAATGGCAATGAGACTTACGGCTTAAAGCATCCGCAACCACATTTGCCTTGCCAGGATGATAGTGCACTTGAAGGTTATAATCCTTAATCAACTCGAGCCATCTTCTTTGATGCATATTTAACTCGGGTTGGATGAAGATGTATTTGAGGCTTTTGTGGTCTGTGTAGATATTGCAAACATTGCCCAATAGATAGTGTCGCCAGGCTTTCAAAGCATGAACAACTGCGGCGAGTTCCAAGTCATGTGTTGGATAATTCACCTCATGTTTCCGAAGTTGTCGAGAGGTATATGCGATTACTCGGCCTTCCTGCATCAGAACACCTCCCAAACCTATGCCTGAGGCATCACAATAAACATCAAATGGTTTCTCGATATCCGGCTTTGCCAAAACCGGAGCTGAGGTTAGGAGGGTTCGTAGTTTGTGAAAAGCCGCATCACACTCAGGAGTCCAGACAAACCTGGTGTCTTTTTGTAGTAACCGAGTCATTGGCTTGGCTATTTTGGAGAAATCAGGGATGAAGCGACGATAATAGCCAGCCAAACCAAGAAAACTCCGAACCTCGTGAACCGAGATAGGAGCTTTCCAGTTCAGTACTTCTTGTACCTTAGCGGGGTCCACCATAATTCCTCCATCGGACAACACATGCCCAAGGAAAGGTACTTCTCGAAGCCAGAATTCGCACTTACTGAACTTTGCATATAATTGATGTTCACGCAGTCTTGTGAGGACTATACGCAGATGTTCAGCGTGATCTTCCTCAGTTACAGAATATATCAGGATGTCATCAATAAATACCACCACGAACTTATCCAATTCGGGCATAAACACCGAATTCATCAAGTACATAAAGTGTGCGGGGGCATTTGTCAAGCCGAAAGACATAACAAGATACTCATAAAGACCGTATCTGGTAGAAAAGGCTGTCTTTGGAACATCTTCCGGCGAATTTTAATTTGATGGTAGCCAGATCTTAGATCGATCTTGGAGAAAACTTTAGCTTTAGACAACTGATCGAACAAGATGTCGATACGTGGTAGAGGGTACTTATTTTTGACAGTGACTGCATTGAGAGGTCTATAATCTACGCACATCCGCAACGACTGATCCTTCTTCTTTACAAAGATAGCAGGACATCCCCACGGAGACGAACTAGGACGAATCCACCCCTTCTTCAATAGTTCGTTCAATTGCACCTTAAGTTCAGCTAACTCATTCGGAGGCATCCTATAGGGTCTCCTAGAGATGGGAGCCGTGCCAGGCAACAACTCGATTTTAAATTCCACATCTCGATCCGGAGGGAGCCCCGGCAAACCATTGGGAAAAACGTCCGGAAACTCATTTACTACTAGAATTTCGGCCAACGCCTTTGCTTGCACAGCATGAATTTCCCCCGACAAATCAACTTTTCTGGGAAGTTGTACCAGAAAACCCTTTTGATCTGTAGGATCTCTGAGCATAACTACCCGAGTGGATGTATCAATGAGTACCCCATTCTGACTCATCCAATTCATGCCCAGAATAACATCTATGCCTAAGCCCGGCAAAACCACTAAGGCAAGCGAGTACTTCCGCCCTTCTATCTCAAGCTCAAGATTCACCACTACTTTATTTGTGGAAATATTCCCACTTGCTGCACTAATACAATAACCCCCACCTTCAACAGTATGCAATTTGTGTGCAAATTCTGATGCAAACTTAGGACTGATAAAGGAATGCGAAGCGCCTGAATAAAAAAGTACCACTGTAGGGTGTTGGTCAACTAGGAACTTACTAGCAGTGACAACCTCACCAGATGGGATTTCCTCAATACTGTTATAATGAGCGTGCCCTTGACGGCCACCTTGGTTGACATTCTTCTTAGGGTAAGGGCAGTTCCTGGACCAATGGCCTGGCTTGTTGCAGTTCTAGCAAGGCATGTTGCTAGGAGGGACACTGGAGCTGCCTTGGCCCGAATTACTCTTTGGCAGAGCCACTGTATATGCCTTGCGAAACCCAGTCTTCACTGGTACCTTCTTTTGCGGAGGACGAAACTTAGCACTTGTGGCAGGAGGGCGAGGAGGAGCTCTCGGGGCGGCTGGAGCTCGAGACAGTGAAGTACCTGCCTCAAGTGCCCTCTTGCGGCTCTTAGAAGCAGCATAGATAGAGTTATTGTTCTCTTGAGTCAGAGCATCACTGATAAATTCATTGAAGGTAGTGCACTTGCTAGTGCCCATAGTCTTCATCAGCTTTGGGCCGAGGCCTCTTTTAAAGCTAGCAATTTTCTTGGAATCGGTATCCACAAACTCCGTGGCATACCTTGCCAGGCTGTTGAAGGATTGCAGATATTCAGTCAAACTTTTATTGCCCTGCGACAGCCTCATAAATTCGGTGTGCTTGATAGCCATAAGACCTGGAGGAATATAGTTCCCACGAAATGCGGCCTTGAACTAATCCCAAGCAATAGGGACATTTGCAGGCAATGTGGAACGATAGTGGCTCCACCAAATACCCGCTGGACCATGTAATTGGTGAGAAGCATATTCAGTCTTTAGCTCATCAGTCAAGCGAAGCAGACGAAACTTTTGTTCAATAGTGTTCAACCATTCATCATCTTGCAGTGGTTCCTCCGCCTCCTTAAAGAGCGGGGGCTTAGTATCAAGAAAGTCCTTGAAATCACTGTACTGATTGGGTTCTGGGCCCTGGCGGCCAGGACGAGCTTCCCGATTGGCCAGCTGGCGCATAGCATCTGCCAGCATGCGCTGCCCTTCGACCACTGTCTGCATCAGCTCAGCCGGGGTAGGTGGTGGCGGAGGGGGTGGCTGTTCCTCATCCTCATTGCCACGACCCCGACGAAGATTGTACGACATCTGCAAAATCCATAGCCAATGAACACTGACGATGTGGGAATTTTGTAGATGAATTATTGTAAATATGTCAAACTGACTTCATGAAATAGACTTCTCAAAATACTCATGGTACAATAATTCATCACAACCGCACAATCCATTCAAGTGGATCAATTGGCGCAATCATGCGAGAGAATCCAACAAGATGTACTTTGATAAAGGCTCACACACAAGGCACAACAGTGACTGAACCGTTTACACTAAAGTCTACGTGAGTTTTGATCTTTTGCCCGGTACTTGGATTCAATTTCAAAGTTTCTAGTTGACTGAGAAAGGCTACTTCAAACTGATCACAAAGAGACTTCTCATCGGTAGAGTTCCATGGTGGATCATGACTAGCCACCTTGATACCAGCGCGTGCCAAGCAGCACAGCCTTATGTCGCGCGCCATAGGAGGCCCTCGGTTTCGTCGCGACACCGAAGGGTACTAATCGTGATACCATCATCGAACGCAACACAATAAGACATCCAATTGCGATCAAAATTAACAGGTTCCAACTAAATATCCAGGAAACATAGAGTTCGACCTTACATCCAAAAAGTCAAGTTATTACAAAGCCTCACTCCAACCCTAGGAGGCACAAAAGACGATCCTATCATCATAGCTACGTGATAACTACTCTAAGCATCGTCCTCAGAGTCGGTGTCAAGGATCTCCCCGCCGTCCTCATCACTAACAAGCTCTAACTCCTCATCTTCTTCTTCTTCTTCTGGTTCGGCATCTTTGGGTCCGTTGACCTCCACTTCATCATCATTTTCAGCCATGAAGATTCCCGAACCCATGTCCTCATCTACGTTGATATTTCTAGGCAGCAGAGGATTTAGCTGGTTGTTCAGGCGGTGCACTTCTTCATGAAGATTGTCATTGTATTCTTCAGCATTCTCCAACTGCTGTTCGAGCTCAAACTGACGAGCTCTCAGAACGTTCTCCTCGTGCCAGGCTTCATCCCTCTGGTTCATGACACGGGCCAGCATGCGTTGACAGTTGCGGTTTGCTACTGTCAATCTCTGGACTGCAAGGGTTTCTTGGTCACGATCACGGATCACTTGCTCCAGTTGCTGACGCGCTGCATTTCGGGCAGCAGTCACTTCAGCCAACTCTGCCCTCAGCCTTTCCACCTCAGTAGGCTCGGGGCGGGGCTCACGTGGAGCGAGCTGGTGACGAGGTGCCCTGCCCCCAGTGGACTTGCGAGCGGTCCTCTTGGTACGTGCCATCTGTAGCAACAAGATACGACTTAAAGTGAGGATCATTTAGGGGATACGAAATTTAATTTAGTCAGGAGTACTGAAATTTTTAAGGATGGAGTAAATGATATGTATGATATAATTAAACATGATGCATGCACGTTCCGTACGCCCTCTCACCTTAGTAGAAACCTAAGGTTCTAACGCTAGGCGGTGGCATACATACGTTCTCTCATATAAGCGAAACTATCGGTCTACTCGTTACGCTGTTAGTGTACCTGCAGAAAATCTCATTTCAGCCCAACAGTTTCCCAATATATGCACACAAAAAGACAGTAATTTAAATACTTTCCATATACACATCCCCTGATGTATATACTTCAGTATCAAAGCTACCCGATATAAATATATTCCCACAATTAAGTGCTTACATAATTACATGGTTTAAACATGTAAGTATGCAAGTCACCAAAACTACTCTCCCCTAGATCGCCGGTTGGACGATCATGCTCTCACAACTCACACTTACCAGAGCGTCAAGGCAATTGATCCATACATTACCACCCAAGTGAATGGCATCCATACAATATCACGCCGTATAGACGACGAAACAAAAACAAACAAGGCCCCCAAGTTAGTCTCTATAATAAGCCACCTAAGAGTCCTTATTTGGGCTAAGGGATGTGATCACTGGCATACCTAAAAATAATTTTTAGTGTTTTAACCCTTTTTCATAATTAAATACTTTTGTTTTTAAATACTCGTACGATATGTTTAATGTTGAATTATGCTCCGATACCAGCTGTAACAGAACCGACCAAATTATAAGAGCACAAGTACAAAAACAAGCACCGAAGCGCTCAAATTTTCGAACTTGAGCCCATATAATCCCGGTAGTCAATCAAAACCACGAAGGATTTCAAACCAACTTGCTTACAACCAAGATCGCATCATTCAACATACAACATCATACGTTACATTTCGCAAGTAGTTCCGAAATAAGTTTACACACACAGAGTCGCAAATATTACAAACCAAGTTTATAAAGTAGCGGAAGCAACACACGCCAGTTGTTTAACTATTGCCAGTCTTGTTGATCAACATCCCACAAAAGCATCAGGAAAGTACATAAAGATGATCACGCCCAAGTGATCTAGTCTTCGTCACCCGCAGGGTGGAGACAATTTTTGCAGAAGCCTTGGTAAAGCATATCATCTGCAACAGGAGGGAATAAACCCTGAGTACTGGAATGTACTCAGCTAGACTTACCCGTCGAAAACCAGAAATAAGATGACACCAAGGATTATGCAAGGCTTTCACAAGAGGCTAGCTGACATCACATTTTTTGCATAAAAGCATAAGTAATTGAGACTCTTATAACCTGTGCTAGCAGTTATTTTTAGCATTTACCTGTCATCTATCTTAGCACCTATACTAAACATTCACTTGAGTATAATCAACAACATTATTATTATATCCATAGTAGGTATATCATTGTGGCAACATTATATCATCCACTTAACCATCTGTTCATTTAATGAGATCTACGTTGCCGCTGCTCAAGTCAAGTGCTCACTAACCGGGAGCGACGGCGATTCGAATCGAATTCCTATCCAGCTGGAGGGGTATTTCTAACACTCACCGCGCAGGCCCCTGCTAGGGTCGCACAAGCCACCTTTTCATATGATTCAGGAATCGCGGGTCCGAAAGATGTCGCAACCCCAAGGGCGACACTCTGCCAGGTGATAGGGACTCTAACCCCCCTTGGTCTCACGCCAATGTCCCCAAGCACATCCTTTCTCTCCTCCAAGAAGCAACCTACCATTCGATTCCCGGCCTGAACCACATTACTCGGCTTCGCGGTCGGAACGGCTTATCCGGCCAACTAAGTGTTAGACTGCGTTCAACATGACTCAAGGACGTACAGCGAATCGGTCCTTAAACGACTCAGACGGGCATAGCTCCACACCCAAGACGTGAAGTGTCTTGCGGCTGTACTATTGAACTCCCGCCCGGTCTCAGTTTCATTTTTAAGCATGGTTCCATCCACGATAGCCATAAAGCCACTCATGACTCCTTCCTACATCTCGCGGATGACCGAAAATCACCCGACTTCTACCGTACTAAGCAGGGCTAAGCATTGACACATGCCTAAACCTATTATAGGATGAAGTATGATATCTGGACAAGGACAGGTATAATGCAACAAGTGTTTTCATATAACTCCTACAACTTAATGCAGTAAACAATTAAAAGTACTCAAGATTAATTTATAAATCAGTAGGTTCAGCATGCACCGGGGCTTGCCTTTCAGAAAGGTCGAAGGCCCGTGGTCAGGGCACTCAGGAAGGTCGTCTGCGGGCACTCCTTCGCCTGCTGGATCCTCGGGCTCCTGCTGCTCCTGGTTCTCCTTCGGAATTACAGGATCGAATTCGAGGAGAGTTACCCCCTCCGGTACACCTATTGCATGAATGCACAATAAATATCATGGATGCATAAAGGTGCAACATGCTCGGAATGAAATGTATTTCAGAAATAAAATAATAATCTAATCAAGTTACTTTATTAGTACGTGCAAATCTCTTCTCCGGTGGAGAAGTACTTACCTAATCTACCCAACCTAAGATATAGTTGTTCTTCTTCGGTTAAGGCCCTAACACCTAACAAACACAAGAGTAATATTACTTAGGTTACCACAGTAAGACATTCTGGACAGCAGCTCAAAGATTCTAACATAACTGGAGAATCCCAACTCCAAAAGATATGATCTAAGACAATCTGGAAAGCTTATGAAATGCACCACCAATTGTTTTCAGACCACAACACTTAATTCCAAAGTTTACCTAGTCGAAATTCCAAAGTTCCAGAATCTGTTCTCTCTAAACAAAGAGCAGTCAATTCTGGACTGTCACTTTCAACAGCAACAACTCCCAAACTACTAAGCCAAATGTTCTCAAATTTTGACATAAGCTAATTTATCAATTTTACCACAACTTTGGCATTCACAAGTTTTCCAGCAACCACCTTTATCCAAGGTCAAACCTAGAAATACTATCAGCTGTCCAGAAAACCTAAAATTGCAAAGATTAAATATTTATTGATGTGGCAAACATTCTCTAAGACCAAACTAATACTACTACAAGTTCACAAAGGTCACAAAAACACCAGAAAGTAAGGTGTGCCCACCTAGAATATTTATTTAAACTCATTTCTTAATTTACTTAAGTAATTAAGTGGAATTTCAAACATATATGTAAACTTCTCCTAAAATTCTACAAAAATTACAGGAGACTCTCTGACCCAAAAATAGGCTACTGTAAAAATTTGAACTAAATTTATTCAAAGGAACTTCCTACACAAAATTCACAAGCCAAAAAGGCTGATTTTTGTATAAAAAACAAAGCACAGTAAAAAGTGTCAAACAACAGATTTCTTAATTTTCTTAGACACTCTAGGGTACCAAGACATTCTCCAAAAAGTTATATGAACATTGCACATGTAGAAAAATTACAAAAATTCATTTAAGTATTTCCTAAAATAACAAGATAGCATTATAACTTGAAAAGTACTTAAGCACTACTGCCCAAATTTTTACCAAAGCTAGAGCAAGTATAAATTAGTCTACTCACCAAATTTCATAATTTTTGTAAAACTGAAACTCAAGATATAATTTAAACAAGTTTGCATGTGATTTAAAACACATTTCAAAGACCTATTTAAATATCCAAAAAACTAAACATCTCATAGCAAACTCATATTTTTCTAAAATACTACACACCCTGTAGATCCCAACAAAATTTATCTCATAATTTTTGGGCAAGTAAAACCCTAGATCTACAATTTCTAAACATTATCAAAACTGTGACAGAATAAAAGAAATAAAATAAAATCAGATTTGTTACTGGGCCGGCCCGAGAAAATACGCGGCCCAAGACGCGCGCGCGCGGCCCGCGACGCACGCACGGCCTGCTCGGGCTCCCGCCCGCACGCGCGTGGCACTGACAGCGTGGGCCCGCAGGCCAGAGAGAGAAGAACAGAGGGGAGGAACGGTGGCCGGAGTTCGCCGCCGGTAGCGGATTTCGGCGCGGCCAAGTGCACCGTCATGTTCCCCACCTCGATACGATTATAAGGGTACCATCTACGAGGGCTATGGCGGCAGCTAAGGTAGCCAGCGACGGCAATGGCGGCCCGCGGCCGCGGCATGCCGGCTCCGATGAGCTAGGCGGCTGCTCGGCCCTAATGGCCGGTCCGGTGAGCATCAGTGGCTCAAGGCGGACGCGACACACCAAGGACGCAAGATAGAGAGACGCTGGGGAAGCACGGCCACGCCACGGGGGTGCTCCGGCGAGAAATGCCTGAGGCGGACGGTGGCGGAGATGGCGATGCTGTCTTACCCTCGCGCAATTGGCCCCGACGGCGAGGTGGAGGATGGAGGGGGTTACAAGGCGGAGCAGTGGACGAGTTTTGGTGGGTTGCGGTGCGGTGGTGAGCGCGCACGAGCTCGCCGGAGTGGGGCGGCAATGGCGGCTCAGTTTTCTCCGTGTCGAAGCCGAATGAGGGAGGGAGAGGAAATGGGGCAGCTCCGGTGCGGCGTGGCGGCCTTGAAGGCGCCGTGGACTGACCGGTGGGGCCAGGACCGGCGTACGGTCACCACCGCGTGTCCACGCGTCGGCGAGGACCTGTGGCCGGTCGGCCACTCCCCCCCTTCTGACGAAACTGAATCGCGGTGAATGGTGACATCGACGACCGACTCACATAGCGACTTCAATGATGGTTAACTCATAAACCAGCTCGTGTTAGTGAAACCTCCAAATAGCAAAGTTGTAGACCTATTTGAGCACTACAAGTTTGTAAGAGACATCATGGGCTGGTTCGGCTTAGTTGGTGAGATATAGTGACCTCAAGTGGTGCCCGGTGAAACTGAAACGCAGTTTCAGAGATAAACGCCGACTGAAACCCTAACTTCTTGACACTGTATCTCCTAAACTATTGAGAACCAGGTGATGGTGATATTGACAATGTTGTAGAGCTATGTGTGGACAACAACTTTGTCAATTGGCTCCAGGACTGGTTTGGCCTAGTTTGTGAGTTACAAGTTGCTAAAGTGAGGTACTGTGAAACGGTTTTCAGCTCCACACTTAGCAAAAATGGCTAAGTCCCAAAACAGCCTCTAATACTGACTTGTGGGCCATTTTTGAGCATGTTCTGATCATTTTCATGAGATGGCCATATTAGAACTTTTGTTCCTTATGAAATTCTCTACAACTTTGCTTGAGGTTGCTCCTCCATGCAAGATCTCTAAACTAGACTTTTTAATTGGTCAAACCAGATCACTCTAGGGGTCCAACTTAGTCAACAACATTTGGAAGGGCAATTTGGTAATTTTGGTCAACATGAACATTGCTCCACTACTTACCCTAAATGTAATTAAGGTGTTATAAGACCTAATTAGCCACTCTACACATTGGTTGCACAAAATTCCTAGTGTCACATACTTTGGCACAAGTAATTCAATACTTTCACCCAAATGTTGCAAGCTCATGTTGCACATGTTGCATGAGTGTGTTGCACAACACTTGCTAATTATGTTACACTAAAGTGGTTGACATATCTCACAAAGGAAATTGCACATAAGGTACTTGTGTGTTGCACACTACTCACTTCTTACTTCACATGAAATATAAACATATTATAAGCTTATGCATGAAATGAATGATGCATGCTTATGCTCATGCAAATGCAATGCAATTAAGGAGCTAAACACCTGGGGTGTTGAAAGGTCTTGATGGCTAGAGGGGGGGGGGGGTGAATAGCCTATTAAAATTTTCTACAAAGACAAGCTAAACAAGTTTATCAATGAAACAAATAGCGAGATGCGAGTTTTGCTTAGCCTACGGGGGGTTTGCAAGCCACCTAACCAATTCACAATTCTAGTAATTGCACTCAACCGCACAAGTCAAACCGAGAAGGAAACTACAACTAGCAAGCTACACAAAAAGCTACTCTAGCAAAGCTAACTAGCTAGCAAAGATAACTAAGAAAGTAATGTGGAGTTGAGTTAGGAGGGTATCACCGAGGGGCGAAGTATTGAGCCAACCAATATGATCAACAATGAATACCAAGATAACCGAACACCGAGATCAATCAATCACAATATGAAAGTGATGACACGAAGATTTATCCCGAGGTTCACGTGCTTGCCGGCACGCTAGTCCCCGTTGTGTCCCTCTTCACCACGTGGTTCGGTGGCTAATCGGTCACACACCGAGCCTCTCAAAAGGCGCCACAAGAACCTACCAAATGGCAAAAGGTTGCAATGACACGAAGCAATTTACTAATGTTGCCTTTGGCGCTTCGCCGAGGTAGGCACAAACCCCTCACAATCACCGGAGGTGGCCAAGAACAATCACCAACTCTTGCCAACGCCTCCAAGCTGCTCCAAGCCGTCTAGGTGGCGGCAACCACCAAGAGAAACAAGAATCCCGCAGCAAATCAACCACCAAGTGCCAACTAGATGCAATCTCACAATGCAAATGCACTTGGATCACTCAATCTCACTTCGAATATGCAAAGAAGCAAGAGAGATGAGTGGGAGGGGAGTTGCTTAGCTCAAAGTGCTCACAAGTATGTCAAATGTCCAGGAGAAAGAGCCTTGAGCCGGCCAACGAGTATTTATAGACGTACCCCTTCGAATATAGCCGTTAGAATCTTGAAACAGCCGAAGTCGCGTTGACCGGACGCGCTGGTCCAACTGACCGGACGCGCCGGTCGCGCAACGGCTAGTTTCGCGAAGCACCGACCGGACGCGCCGGTCGCAACGACCGGACGCACCGGTCCCGTAACTGACCGGACGCGCTGGTCAACCCTGAGCCGCGCACAACGAACCAGCGACCGGACGCGCTGAAGAACTGACCGGACGCCACAGTGCCCGCGTCCGGTTGGAGTCCAGTAAGCTCCCTGAACGACCGGACGCGTCCGGTCGCCTGTGACCGGACGCGCCTCGCGTCCGATCAAACAACTGAAAAACGCGTAGATACTGGACACTGACCGGACGCGTCCGGTCAAACAGTGACCGCGTCCGGTCCAGCGTCCGGTCACCACTGTGACCCCCGTTTGCCTCCGTTTCTTTTTCTGACTTCCGGCGTAGTGGAAAATAGGCATTTCATTTCCCCAAAATTGCCTGAATCCCACGCTCGCACGCTCGGCGGGAGGAAGAGATGAACCCAAACCCTCTCTACCGCTCAAACTCCACCGCCGTCGCAAACGTGCTAACATCACCAAGTGATCTCGTCATGTGTGAGTGTGTTAGCATTTTCACAATCATTTTTTTGAGGCGATATTAGTTCTATCCAAATGCATATGATCATGAAATGCACATCTAGAGGCACTTAGGAGTTCAATAGCCGCGTCATTCCCCTCTTTATAGTACGGCTATCTATCCTATAATGTAACCACACCCACTAGGTGTCTTGGTTACTAAAACACAACCCTTAAGCATATACCTTTGCCTTGATCACGTAGGGTTGCGTCCAAATCCAAGTGTGGCCATCATGATCACCATGTCCATCTTGCCACCAACCTTGGAGTGTACTAATCCTCATATGCTACATACAACTTAGGCATGGGATTAGTACTTAGGCATTGTCACTAATTACCAACACCAAACATAGGACTTTCAATCTCCCCCTTGTTGGTAATTGGTGACAACCCTTTCACAAAGATGTTATAATAAAATTTTGATTGAATCCATGTCACATTGTCCAAGTATATTACCATGTGTAAGAATTATGGACATGTGATCATGAATTCAAATTGATAGCAATGGCTCCCCCTACATGTATGCTATATGTTTGGATTTTGGAAGCATACATGTTAGATAGGAAAGATTAGGAGCATTGACTACCAATAGGTGCTAAGTGTTTAAGATTATAGACCTTTGAAGCGTGATACCATCGGAGTAGTGATAAACACCATCTTAGCACCTTGTGTAGTTAGATTCCACTTGGAAAAACACAAACATAACTAGAAACCTCGTGAGATCAACATTATAAGCAAGGCTCTAGTACCACTTTGAAAAACATGAAGCAAGAAAAATCTAACTACTTCCTATTCATGCTAGTACCTTAATGCAACATTCAAATTATACTAGCAAGTCACCACACAAGCAATGTATCGGAGAAAACGGAATGCATAACTATGCATCATACAAATGACGTGCACATGTAAATGCAACATTCATGCTTAAGAGCTTGCTCCCCCTACTTATGTGCTCAAAATTTTAGTTGATCCCCTTCTTTTATCAATTCTCCCCTTTAGGTTTTCTCCCCTTTTAGAATCTATCTTGTGAACAACATTTTCTCCCCCACAACATTTTCTTCCCCTTTGAGTTCTATCTTTGTGAACAATATTTTCTCCCCCTTTGGCACCAATTGACCACAAGGAGCAAACTTTAGATAGATTATCATGTTGAAATATGGGGTGAGGATCAAGTTTATGATTCAACCTAGATTGCTTGCATAAATAAAATACTTCGGTTTGATCCAAGGGCAAGCTTCTTCACACCTCACTAGAAGGGTTATCATGCACCATGTTGAAGTAAATATTTAGACAAGTTTTCTAGATTAAACACTTAGGATCACAAGCTACTTAAACAAGTTATATGCTACCACTAGATCATACAAGTCATGGAAACAATAGTGGCACCATATAAACTTCAAATTCATTTAATTTTCATGAATGATCCTAGAACATAAGAAATCATGACTAGATGCACTAAACATGTCCTTAGTATAGAATGTATGACATGTCAACCAATTGTACCTTGAGGCTCGAAGGAGAGGCATGTCATATCATAGGAGTGCATCAACTCATGTTGGAGAAATCAAGTATGTTCAACTCATTCTTTAGCTTGTGAAATCTCTTCTCATCAAGTGGCTTGGTGAATAGATCGGCTAATTGATCTTCGGTGCCCACACTCTCAATAGCAATGTCACCCTTTTGTTGATGATCTCTAATAAAGTGATGGCGAACATCAATATGCTTTGTTCTTTGATGTTGAACCGGATTGTTGGTTAGCTTCACGGCACTTTCATTATCACATAGCAATGGCACATTCTTGAAATTGATTCCAAAATCCTTCAATGTTGCCTTCATCCACAAGATTTGTGCACAACAACTACCCGCGGCGATGTATTCGGCCTCGGCGGTAGATAGTGCAATACTATTTTGCTTCTTGGATGACCATGAGACAAGTGATCTTCCCAACAATTGACAAGTCCCTGAGGTGCTCTTTCTCTCAACTTTGTCACCGGCATAGTTGGAATCCGAATAACCAACTAGCTCAAAACTAGCACCCTTGGGATACCACAATCCAACATCTTGTGTATGCTTCAAGTACCTCAATATTCTCTTTGTTGCCTTCAAATGACTTTCTCTTGATGAGGCTTGAAATCTTGCACTCATGCATACACTAAACATCACATCGGCCCTTGATGCCGTCACATAGAGTAGGCTACCAATCATTGATCTATATAGCTTTTGATCCACCATGTTGCCACTCTTGTCACTATCCAAACTTCCACTAGTGCTCATTGGAGTTGTAATGCCCTTTGCATCTTCCATGCCAAACTTCTTGAGCATATCTTTGATGTACTTGGTTTGGCTCACAAATGTACCTTCTTTCATTTGTTTGATTTGAAGTCCAAGAAAGAAACTAAGTTCACCAATCATTGACATTTCAAATTCCTTTGCCATCATTTTCCCAAACTCATCACAATAATCTTGATTGGTTGAACCGAATATGATATCATCAACATATATTTGCAATACAAATAAGTCTTTCTCAATCTTCTTGGTGAATAGTGTTGTATCAACTTTGCCCATGACAAATCCTTTGGATAGCAAGAAGTCCCTCAATCTTTCATACCATGCTCTAGGTGCTTGCTTTAATCCATACAAAGCCTTCCTTAACTTGTATACATGATTGGGTTTCTTGTCATCTTCAAAACCGGGAGGTTGCTCCACATACACCTCCTCTTGAATGTACCCATTGAGAAATGCACTCTTTACATCCATTTGATATAGCTTGATATTGTGAGCACAAGCATAGGCAAGTAAGATCCTAATTGCTTCCAATCTTGCAACCGGGGCATAAGTTTCACCAAAGTCAAGACCCTCTATTTGTGTGTAACCTTGAGCCACTAGTCTTGCTTTGTTCCTTACTACTATCCCATCTTGATCTTGCTTGTTGCGAAAGACCCATCTTGTTCCAATGACATTGTGATCCTTAGGCCTTTCAACTAGTTCCCATACTTCATTTCTCTTGAAGTTGTTGAGCTCTTCATGCATTGCATTTACCCAATCCAGATCTCTCAATGCTTTATCAATGTCCTTGGGTTCTTCCATTGACACAAAAGATGAGTGAGCACAAAATGATGCCAATCTTGATCTAGTTTGAACTCCTCTTTGTATGTCACCAATGATGGAATCCAATGGATGGTCTCTTGCAATGTTAGTTGGTTGAAGCACTTGGACTTGATTGCTTGGATGTTGATGTCGATCATGAGTTGGAGATGATGAACTAGCCACTTGTTGATCTTGTTGCACTTGAGATGATGTACTAGCTTGATTTTGCATTAGAGAACCACTAGCTTGAGTGATTGGACTTTGGAGCACTTGATCTTTGTTGTCATCTACATTAATAACTTGCTTTGGTCTAATATCACCAATATCCATTTCTTTCATAGCATTACTCAATTGAGTTCCTCTCACATCATCCAAGTTATCTTCTTCATCTTGAGAGCCATTTGTTTCATCAAACTCAACATCATGCACTTCTTCAAGTAAACCACTAGCCAAATTCCAAACTCTATAAGCTTTGCTAGTAGTTGAGTAACCAAGTAGAAATCCTTCATCACATTTCTTCTCAAACTTGCTCAATCTAGTGCCCTTCTTCAAGATGTAGCATTTGCAACCAAATACCCGAAAGTATGCAATGTTGGGCTTTCTTCCATTTAAGATCTCATATGGTGTCTTCTCTAGAAACTTGTGGCAATAGAGGCGGTTGCTATAGAAGCAAGCCGTGTTGATTGCTTCAGCCCGAAATGAATGACTTACATTATACTCATTCAACGTTGATCTTGCCATATCAATTAAGGTTCTATTTTTCCTCTCAACTAGGCCATTTGATTGAGGTGTATACTTGGCCGAGAATTGATGTTTGATTCCAAGCTCTTCACATATCTCATCAACTCTTGTGTTTCTAAACTCACTTCCATTGTCACTTCTTATTTTCTTGATTGTGGTCTCAAATTCATTTTGCACTCTCTTGATGAACTTCTTGAATATGTCAAATACATCACTTTTGTCCACAAGAAAGAATACCCATGTGTATCTAGTGAAATCATCCACAATCACAAAACCATACTTGTTGCCACCAATGCTTGTGTATGTAGTTGGCCCAAATAGATCCATGTGCAACAACTCAAATGCCTTGGAAGTACTCATAATGCTCTTCAATGGATGAGTGTTGCCTACTTGCTTTCCGGCTTGACATGCACTACATAGCTTATCCTTCTCAAATGTGACATCCTTCAAGCCTCTAACTAAGTCATGCTTCACTAACTTGTTCAATTGCTTCATACCAACATGACCAAGTCTTCTATGCCATAACCAACCCATACTTGATTTGGTGAGCAAGCATGTTGAAAGTTGAGTGTTACTAGCATTGAAATCAACCAAGTATAGATTCTCATATCTAAAGCCTTTGAAGATCAAGTTAGAGCCATCAACACTAACTATCTCCACATCATCAACACCAAATATGCACTTGAAACCGAGATCACACAATTGAGCAACCGAGAGAAGATTGAAGTTCAACTTTTCAACTAAGAGCACATTGGAAATGCTATGATCATTTGAGATTGCAATCCTTCCAAGAGCCTTTACATCACCCTTGCTATTGTCACCAAATGTGATACTATCAATGCCACTATCATTTGATTTGAGAGAGTTGAACATTCATGAATCATCGGTCATATATTGAGAGCACCCACTATCAAGCACCCAATGCCTTCCTCTGGCCTTGTAATTTACCTACAAAACAATTTAATGTCTTTTAGGTACCCATACTTGCTTGGGTCCTTGGAGGTTAGTCACTAAGCTCTTTGGTACCCAAATGGCCTTCTTCTTTGGGCCCACAATTGGTGTACCAACAAACCTAGCATGCACACCTTTCTCACCCTTGGTAAGTACATAACAAGAATCAAAAGGAATGTAAGGTACATTAGCATTTTTCTTGTTCTTGTTCATTTTATTGCAATTAATCTCTAGATGCCCAACTTGCTTGCATCTATTGCAATAACGACCATTGCCCTTCACAAAGCGAGGCTTTGGAGTAGCAAAGGCCGCCTTGCCCTTCTTGGGAGTATAGCCCAATCCCTCTTTGTTAAGGGAGAACCTTTGGCTACCCAAGCATTTTAGCAAGCGGGCATCCCCACCATAGGCATTGCCTAATGCGCGGGTGAGATCATCCACCTCTCTCTTGAGAGTCTCAACCGCAAGTGATGAATCACTAGTAGTAGAGGTAGAGTTGGTTGTGGTGGATGATGATGAGCTACATGAAGCATTAGTAGGACTAACAAATAAAGAATCATCAATAATATCACATGTTAGTCCAATATCACAAGTGACAATCACTTGCTCCTCCTTAGCTTCCTTCATGAGCTTTTCCAACTTAAGGTTCTTTTCCTTGATGAGCTCAAGTAGAGTGGAGTGGGCTTCCTTAAGCCTAGTGTGAGCAATTTCAAGATCCTCGTGGTCTTCCTTTAGACACTCACGAGAAGCCTCTAGCTCATCAAAGGATTTCCTAAGAGCTTTGAGCTCTTGTTCAATTCCTTTGCACTCCTTACTCTTTTTGAGAGCAACAAGCTCCTCCATCAAGGCATCATTTTCATTGCTCTTGGCAATGAGCTCTTGTTTCAAGATTTTGTATTTCTTGGTTGTCCTCTTCTAGCCCTTGCTCATTTGATCTATTATGCCTAATAGATCATCCTTGGAGTAGTCCTCATCCTCCTCATCATCACTCCTACAATCATCACTAGCACAAGAATCATCATCACTATCATCATGTTTTACCTTGGTAGGCTTGGCCATAAGGCATGTTGATGTAGTGTCGAAGATGGATGGCTTGTTGGAGAGGGCGATGTTTGCAGTGGCTCGTCGAGTGATCCTCTCATCATCACTAGAGCTTTCATCATCATCACTATCGGAGTTGTCACTATCCCAAGTGACTACATAACCACCACCCTTCTTCTTCTTGTTGAAAGTGAAGCTCTTCTTTGCTTTCTTCTCATTCTCTTTCTTATCCTTCTTGTTCTTCTTGAGCTTCAAGTCCCCATTATGAAATCTCTTATCTTCATAGGGGCAATCCGCCACTATGTGATCGGGGCTATTGCAATTGTAGCAAAGGGTCTTTGCCTTTATAGTGTCTCTCCTCTTCCTTGCCCCATATCCTTTCTTCTTCATGAACCTTCCCATCTTGTGCACAAGGAGGGCCATGGTCTCATCATCGAATGGATCATCATCATCACTTTCTACCTTGCTCTTGCCCTTAGAGGATGAAGCCTTGAATGCAATGGGCTTCTCTTGCTTGACCTTGGTCTCCTTCTTCTCTTCTACCTCATCTTCATCATCATTGTATTGGGCATCGGTCATTATATCTCTAAGCACATTGGTTGGTTTGACCTTGTCCAATCCCTCTCTAAAGATCATTCTTCTCAAGGTGGCAAACTTCTTGGGTAAGCACATCAAGAACTTGTGTGAGAAGTCCTTGTCCTCAACCTTCTCCCCAAGCCCCTTGAGATCATTGACAATGACTTGGAGCCTATAGAACATCTCCAGGATGGATTCATCATCCTTCATCTTGAATGTGGAGAACTTGTCCTTGAGCATATATAGTTTGACACTTTTTACCGTTGAAGTACCTTCATATGTTTCTTCAAGCCTTATCCAAAGCTCATTTGCCTTTTCAAGATCTTTGATTTGCTCAAATACTTTATCATCAATGGCACGATAGATTGTGTCAAGTGCCGCCGTATTGCATTGTTTGTTGATGCGGTCATTGGGAGTGAGGTTTTCCTCATCAAGAATGACGTATCCTTCTTTGGTCACATCCCAAACCTTCTCATGTATATTGCCTAGATATTGCTTCATCTTCCTTTTCCAATGATCAAAGGAAGAGACGCCATCAAAGAATGGAGGCTTGCCATTAACATGATTGAACATAACTTGAGCCATCTTACACCGAGGTTGTTAAGCCTTACAAACGGTGACCACCGCTCTGATACCACTTGAAAGGTCTTGATGGCTAGAGGGGGGGTGAATAGCCTATTAAAATTTTCTACAAAGACAAGCTAAACAAGTTTACCAATGAAACAAATAGCGAGATGCGAGTTTTGCTTAGCCTACGGGGGGTTTGCAAGCCACCTAACCAATTCACAATTCTAGTAATTGCACTCAACCGCACAAGTCAAACCGAGAAGGAAACTACAACTAGCAAGCTACACAAAAAGCTACTCTAGCAAAGCTAACTAGCTAGCAAAGATAACTAAGAAAGTAATGTGGAGTTGAGTTAGGAGGGTATCACCGAGGGGCGAAGTATTGAGCCAACCAATATGATCAACAATGAATACCAAGATAACCGAACACCGAGATCAATCAATCACAATATGAAAGTGATGACACGAAGATTTATCCCGAGGTTCACGTGCTTGCCGGCACGCTAGTCCCCGTTGTGTCCCTCTTCACCACGTGGTTCGGTGGCTAATCGGTCACACACCGAGCCTCTCAAAAGGCGCCACAAGAACCTACCAAATGGCAAAAGGTTGCAATGACACGAAGCAATTTACTAATGTTGCCTTTGGCGCTTCGCCGAGGTAGGCACAAACCCCTCACAATCACCGGAGGTGGCCAAGAACAATCACCAACTCTTGCCAACGCCTCCAAGCTGCTCCAAGCCATCTAGGTGGCGGCAACCACCAAGAGAAACAAGAATCCCGCAGCAAATCAACCACCAAGTGCCAACTAGATGCAATCTCACAATGCAAATGCACTTGGATCACTCAATCTCACTTCGAATATGCAAAGAAGCAAGAGAGATGAGTGGGAGGGGAGTTGCTTAGCTCAAAGTGCTCACAAGTATGTCAAATGTCCAGGAGAAAGAGCCTTGAGCCGGCCAACGAGTATTTATAGACGTACCCCTTCGAATATAGCCGTTAGAATCTTGAAACAGCCGAAGTCGCGTTGACCGGACGCGCTGGTCCAACTGACCGGACGCGCCGGTCGCGCAACGGCTAGTTTCGCGAAGCACCGACCGGACGCGCCGGTCGCAACGACCGGACGCGCCGGTCACGACCGGACGCACCGGTCCCGTAACTGACCGGACGCGCTGGTCAACCCTGAGCCACGCACAACGAACCAGCGACCGGACGCGCTGAAGAACTGACCGGACGCCACAGTGCCCGCGTCCGGTTGGAGTCCAGTAAGCTCCCTGAACGACCGGACGCGTCCGGTCGCCTGTGACCGGACGTGCCTCGCGTCCGATCAAACAACTGAAAAACGCGCAGATACTGGACACTGACCGGACGCGTCCGGTCAAACAGTGACCGCGTCCGGTCCAGCGTCCGGTCACCACTGTGACCCCCGTTTGCCTCCGTTTCTTTTTTCGACTTCCGGCGTAGTGGAAAATAGGCATTTCATTTCCCCAAAATTGCCTGAATCCCACGCTCGCACGCTCGGCGGGAGGGAGAGATGAACCCAAACCCTCTCTACCGCTCAAACTCCACCGCCGTCGCAAACGTGCTAACATCACCAAGTGATCTCGTCATGTGTGAGTGTGTTAGCATTTTCACAATCATTTTTTTGAGGCGATATTAGTTCTATCCAAATGCATATGATCATGAAATGCACATCTAGAGGCACTTAGGAGTTCAATAGCCGCGTCATTCCCCTCTTTATAGTACGGCTATCTATCCTATAATGTAACCACACCCACTAGGTGTCTTGGTTACTAAAACACAACCCTTAAGCATATACCTTTGCCTTGATCACGTAGGGTTGCGTCCAAGTCCAAGTGTGGCCATCATGATCACCATGTCCATCTTGCCACCAACCTTGGAGTGTACTAATCCTCATATGCTACATACAACTTAGGCATGGGATTAGTACTTAGGCATTGTCACTAATTACCAACACCAAACATAGGACTTTCAGGTGTTACAGTGTGGGCCACGCTGCCCCACTTGTTCACTGCCACGTCCTCAGGCTGAGACCCGCTAGTGGGACCGCATCGCCACGTCTTCGAGGTTGGGACCACGTCGCCACGTCCTCAAGGTGGGACCACGGCGCCATGTCCTCGAGGTGGTACATGAGCCAAACGATCTATGACGATTTAGTTTTGTTGTTTTATGACGATTCTTTTATTTTTGTCATTATTCTTCGTGCCAAAGCTCCGTCACTTGTTACTTATGACGAAGCTAGAAATTTTGTCATAGAAATCGCTTGTTCTGTGACGAAATTTGTAAGCGTCACGACTGAATCATCATTGATGAACACATTTCTAGTAGTGCCATAGACCAATTATTTTATAGCTTACCATAGGTTGGAACCAGACTATCATCGTAATCTTCTCTAATCGCTTATATCTTTGCTACCTTGTAGTACGGCCCAGGGGTTGAGTATAGATTTAGGTTAGTCATCGCACACTTTCTCCCTGCGGATAAACAAATACGATACTCTAGAAATATCTTTCGGGTGAAATGCTCACCGATATCCGCGCGCTTGCGGATCCTTTTCTGTGTGCATTAACAAATATCAACAAGTATTTCTAGCACCATTGCCGGGGAGAAAGACATCAGCTGAGTTAACCTCAAGTCTTGCTTAACCTTATATTATACTTTTATCTTTTTCTTTTTTCCTTTTGCCTTTTCTTTTCTATCCTTATGGATAACCCAAATTCCACACCTATCTATCAATATCCTACACCCATGAACCAAAGCTTAGAGCCACCAGAACCCATGATTCTCTCATCTAGTTATGAGATACACCCATGTTTGGTTGAAATAGGTCAAAGCCAACCATTTCCTACAGCCAAGGTCCTATATTCTAATCAAGAAGATAATGAACCAAAGGTCCTATGTTCTGATCAAGGAGATAATGAACTTTTGGCTACACTAAAGGAATCTTTCAAGCGTCTTATAGGTTTAGACCTAGCCTTACAAGACCCTGTTCTTTTTCAATATTTTTATATGGGTCTTGATAATATAACCTTTGGAGGAGTTTTCCTTTCTTTATCCATTAGTGGAGCAAGGTTTGTCCTTATCAATAGACACACTCCTTGCACTAGCCTTCATGATAAACTCCTAGCAGAAAAGAAGGAATCATCCCCCAAACTAGAAGCAGAAGTTTTCATAGCCATATTACAAACTTTCCAATCCCACGATTTGGCTATCCATACCAAACCAATTGTACTCCAAAATCATTTGAGGGAAGAAGTAATTCTACCCTTGGAAATCCTTTCCAATGATTTTGGGAGGAGCATAAACTTTCTACTTCATAAGAGACCTTTTAGTACATTGAAAAGTCCAAGTTTGGTTTTGGTAATTAATGACACCAAGTTGCTGATGCCATTGTGTCAAGTGGTTTGAATTAGGCATAAGCAACACACGTGATGAAGGAGCAAATGGCATGGAGAGATGGCCACAAGACCACATGATTTGGTGCATGAAATGATGAGCAAAATCATGAAGGAATGCACATAAAATGATGGACTTGATGATCAAGTGGAGGAGAAGGATCTAAGAGCGCAAGGCAAAGGTATAACCATAGGGTTTTCCTTTTTCCGGTCTAAGATGAGTAGAGAAGTGATTGACCGGGGTTAGGATACATAGCCGACTATCAAGAGGGGCAATCACGGTTAGCTCGGGAATCAAGTGCCACTAGATCAATGTATTGAGCATATGCATTAGGATCTAGTAGAGAGCTAACATAACGCCTTGAAAAATGTTTATGAAATGCTAACACACATGCACATGGTGGTGTACACTTGGTGGTGTTAGCACATTTGCGAAGGTGGTGGATTTTGAGCGGTAGAGAGGGGTTTGGGTTCCTCTCTCCCTCCCGTCGAGCTTGCGAGGCAGGATTCGACGCTTTTTAGGGGAAGTGAAACGCCTATTTTCTACTATGCCGAAGGCGGAGAAATGGAGGTGTAAGTCCGGTGTGTTTCTCACTGAAAAACAGTGACCGAACGCTGGACCGGACACGGTCCAAGGTGGACCTGCGCATCCGATCAGCTCTAGTCGAGGGAAGAGGCGCAACTCGCCTAGGGTTTATGACCGGACGCTAGTCTGGCCTGACTAGCACGTCCGGTCAGTTCACCTGGGTGTAGAGGAAAGGCGCGCGACCAGCGTGTCCGAGGGTCCCCTGGACCGAAGCATCCGGTTGGGCACCTAGAGGAGCAGAGCGTGGTGTGGAGCTGATCGGACACGCGGCGCGTCCGGTCACATGCGATCGGACACGTCCGATCACGCAAGGAGCTATCTAGACTCTGATCAGACGCTGGGTGTAGCGCGTCCGGTCAAATGGTGAAGCGAGTCCGGTCACGGCAACGGCTCTCACTGACTCGCACTGTTACTATTTGTCTTGTAGTCACCCTGACCGGTGCGTTCGGTCATCACATTTTTCACTACGGTGTCCGATAACGGCTAGTTGCTTACCCCTTCACTTTAAATAGACGGTGTCCGGGTTTGTGGGGTTCAAGCTTGCACATTTGAGACCTTGAGACATCCTTTGAGCTAGAGAACAACCCCTCCACTCATCTCTTTGCTTGGTTGCACATCTTGAGTGAGATTGAGTGAGATTCAAGTGCATTACTTGAGAGTTGCATTCTAGAGGCACTTGATCTTCGAGTTGCTGCAGATTTCTTGTTACTCTTCCATGTTTCCCGACGCGGTAGATGGCTTGGAGCAGCCGAGGTGATTGAGCTCACAATTGGAGATTATTGAAGCCCTCACCAAGTGTTGTAAGGGGTTCTTGATCCTTCCCCGTGGGAGTTCACGAATTGGATACTCTAGTGGAGCTCGTGGCTTGGAGGATCTTCACCTTGTGTGTGGTTGTGTGGCACCCGCTGAGGGCTCGACTCTTGATAGTCGATTAGCTCACGAACCGACAAGTGAGTGTTTCGCCACAACAGGGAGTAGCTTGCCGGGAAGCAAGTGAACCTCGGGATAAATTCTTGTATCATTCTCTTCCCGAGGATTTCTCTTGTTTGTTTGATTGATTGGTACTTCTCATCTCTACACGGCGGTATAATCACTCGAAGCCCTTCTCTCGCGTTACTTCTTGTATCTAGCTTGTAGTTGTTGTTGTGTTTAGTGGATAGCCTTGTACTAGACTTGTATAGGAGGCTTGCTTATTTAGTTAGAGCTAGTGCATTTTGCTTCGCCACCTTTTGTACTAACACGTGAGGTTAAATAATTCTTGTAGAAGTTTTAATTAGGCTATTCACCCCCCCTCTAGCCTATTTGGACCTTACAAGTGGTATCAGAGCCAAGGCACCATTTGATTAAAGCTTAACAACCTCCGGTGAAGAAATGGCTCAATTGAGTTTGCATATCAACAACACCAAGAAGGCACCTCACTTTGATGGTACAAATTATGCATATTGGAAGGTTAAAATGACCGCACACCTCAAGTCAATCAATAAAGAAGTGTGGAAAGTCACCGAAACCAAATTTGAGGTTGCAAATCCGGAAGCACCAACTCCGGTGGAAGAAAAGAAGCTCCAATTCAATGACATTGCCATTAGTGCTCTTCATGAGGCACTAGATGACAAGACCTTTGAGCAAGTGAAGAACATTGAGATTGCTTATGATGCATGGGCAAAACTTGAGGAAACATATGAAGGCACCGAAGGCACCAAGACCGCCAAAGCGTACATTCTCCAAGAAAAGTTTTTTAGCTTCAAGATGCAAGAAGATGAGAGTGTGCCGGAGATGTTTCATAGATTGCAAGTCATTATGAATGAACTCAAGGCACTTGGTGAGGAGGTCAAGGACAATCAATTCTCCATGAAGTTTTTGAGAAGCTTACCCAAGAGGTTTGACATGTTGATCACCGTACTGGTGAGGACAACATTGAAAGATTCAACTCCTCAACAAGTATTCCAAGAAGTGATGACCGATGATTCATATAGAGAAGATGATGAGAAAGAGGAGTTGGTCAAAAAGAAGAAGAAGGAAAATGAGAAGAAGGATGATGAGAAGAAGAGTGTGGCATTCAAAGCCACCACATCCAAGGGCAAGTCCAAGATTGAATCATCAAGTGATGAAGACTCAAGCTCTTGTGATAGTGATGACATTGATGAGAAGATGACTCTCTTTGTCAAGCAATTTGAAAAATTCATGAAGAAGAAGGGCTATCGTGCAAGGAGGTGGAAGAACTCATACAAGAAGAATGAGCAAACTATGAGATGTTTTAGATGTCATAGCAAGGACCATCTCATCACCAAATGTCCTTATGACAGTGATGATGAAGATGCTATTAAGAAGGAGCGGAAGAAGCAAAAGAAGAAGCAAGAAAAGAAGGAGAGCTCTCATAAGAAGAAGAATGATTCTCATATTGCTACATGGGATAGTGATGATTCCTCAAGTGATGATGAGGACTACAAAAAGAAGGGGCATGCCCGCATTGCTATTCAAGAGAAGAGCTCCATATTTGATACTCCATCATGCTTCATGGCTAAGGCCGCTAAGGTATAATTCGAAGATGAGAGTGATCATGATAGTGCTAGTGATAGTGATAGTGATGATGATGATCTAACTAAAGATGAAATAATCACTATGCTAGAAGATTGCACTCAACATTTTAAAGAATCTAGAAAGGAGTGCAAGGGATTACTTAAGGATAAGAAAAACCTTATGCAAGAACTTGATGAGCTTAGGGCATCTTATGAGAGTCTAAAGGTAGACCATAAGAAGCTTCAAAAGTCTCACTCTAAGCTTAAAGAAGCTCATTCCTCTCTAGTTGAAAATGTGAAAACATGCCAACTAATGTTGAGAAAACTAAAACTTGCAACATAGGCATATCATGTGATATAATTGATGAATCTTTTCATAAGCATATTGTTGTTGCTCCCACTAACCCTTCATGTAGCGCATCTACATCATCCTCATCTAGTAGTGATGGTTTCACTTGTGACTCCACACTTATAGTTGAGAATAAAAATCTCAAGAAGGAGGTAAAAGAGCTCAATCACACCTTAGCTAAGGCTTATGGTGGTGAGGACCGCTTGCTTATGTGCTTGGGTAGCCAAAGAGCTTCTCTCTACAAAGAGGGATTGGGCTATAACCCCAAGAAAGGCAAGACCGCTTTTGCTCCTCACAAGACTCATTTTGTGAAGAACAATGGTAGCTATTGCAAAAGTTGCAAGCAAGTTGGTCACATAGAGCAACATTGCATGAACAAGAAATCCAATACTAATGTATCCTCAATTAAGTTTGATTCTTTCTATATGCTTACCAAGGGTACTAATGGTGTTCATGCTAAATTCATTGGTACACCATGGATGGGCTCAAAGAAGAAAGTCATTTGGGTACCAAAGAGCTTGGTCACTAACCTTGGAGGACCTAAACAAGTTTGGGTACCTAAAAAAGAATTGATCTTGTCTTATAGGTCAATTACAAAGCCGGAGGAAGGCATTGGGTGCTTGATAGTGGGTGCACTCAACATATGACCGGGGATTCTTGTATGTTCAAATCAATTGATACAAGTCAAAATGGTGGTTTTGATGCTATCACTTTCAGCAACAACAAAAGAGATAAGGTCAAGGGGCTTGGTAAAATTGCTATCTCAAATGACATGAGCATATCTAATGTATTGCTAGTTGAGAGCTTGGATTTCAATCTTTTGTCGGTAGCACAACTTTGTGATCTTGGCTTTAAGTGCATATTTGGTAGTGATGATGTTGAAGTCATAAGTGTTGATGGATCAAATTTGATATTCAAAGGATTTAGACATGGTAGCTTATACTTAGTTGACTTCAATGATAGTGAGACACAATTGACTTCATGCTTGCTTAGCAAATCTAGTATGGGATGGTTGTGGCATAGAAGGCTTGGTCATGTTGGAATAAAATAATTGAACAAACTTTTGAAGCATGACTTAGTTAGAGGCTTGAAGGAAATCACCTTTGAGAAAGATAAACCTTGTAGTGCTTGTCAAGCCGGTAAACAAGTTGGAAATGCACATCCTAGCAAGAGTGAAATGAGTACTTTTAAGGCATTTGAGTTATTACACATGGACTTGTTTGGACCAACAACATACACTAGTATTGGTGGGAACAAGTATGGTTTTATGATAGTGGATGACTACACTAGATACACTTGGGTGTTCTTTCTCTATGACAAGAGTGATGTTTATGATCTATTCAAGTCTTTTGTCAAGAGAGTGCAAAATGAGTTTGAGACAACTATCAAAAAGATTAGAAGTGACAATGGTAGTGAGTTCAAGAACACAAGAATTGAAGATTTGAGTGATGATCTTGGTATTGGACATCAATTCTCACCAACATATACTCCTCAATCCAATGGTGTAGTTGAAAGGAAAAATAGAACCATGATTGACATGTCTAGATCAATGCTTAGTGAATACAATGTGAGTCATTCATTTTGGAGTGAAGCCATCAACATGGCTTGCTATTGTAGCAACTGTCTCTATTGCCATGGGAAGCTTGGGAAGACACCATATGAGCTATTGAATGGAAGAAAGCCCAACATTGCATACTTTAGAGTGTTTGGTTACAAATGCTATATTCTCAAGAAAGGCACTAGATTGACAAAGTTTGAAAAGAAATGTGATGAAGGATTCTTACTTGGTTATTCTACCATAAGCAAAGCATATAGAGTTTAGAATCTCACAAATGGCACCTTGGAAGAAGTCATGATGTTGAGTTTGATGAAACCCAAGGATCTCAAAATGAAGCTCAAAACCTTGATGATGTGAGAGGAGATCAATTATCAAATGCAATGAAGAACATGGACATTGGTGATGTTAGGCCAAGACAAGTTGATGATGATGATGATACTCATGTGATCAACCAAAGTGTGCAAATTGATACAAATGAAGCAAGTTCTAGTCGTTCTCATGATGAAGCTCAAGATCAAGGTCAAGCTAGTGGAAGCAACCAACTCCCAATACTCCAACCTACCAATATTGTAAGAGATCATCCATTGGATCAAATCATTGGTGGAATTCAAAGTGGTGTTCAAACTAGATCAAAATTAACATCCTTTTGTGAGCACTACTCATTTGTGTCACTTGAAGAACCTAAGAAAATAGAAGATGCATTGAAAGATTCCGATTAGGTAAATGCCATGCATGAAGAGCTAAACAACTTCACTAGAAATCAAGTTTGGGAACTTGTTGAAAGGCCAAAGAACTATAATGTGATTGGTACTAAGTGGGTCTTTAGAAACAAGTAAGATCAAGATGGTGTAGTTGTGAGAAACAAAGCAAGATTGGTAGCACAAGGTTACACATAAGTTGAAGGTCTTGACTTTGGTGAGACATATGCACCGGTTGTAAGATTGGAGGCAATTAGAATCTTATTAGCATATGCTTGTGCACACAACATCAAGCTCTATCAAATGGATGTCAAAAGTGCATTTCTCAATGGCTACATCAATAAAGAAGTTTATGTTGAGCAACCTCCTGGTTTTGAAGATGACAAGAAACCTGGCCGTGTGTACAAGCTAAAGAAGGCATTGTATGGTTTGAAGCAAGCACCTAGAGCATGGTATGAGAGATTGAGGGACTTTCTTCTCTCTAAAGGGTTCAAGATGGGAAAGGTTGACACCACTCTCTTCACCAAGAAGCTTGGAAATGACTTGTTTATGTTACAAATCTATGTTGATAATATTATTTTTGGATCAACAAATCAAGACTTTTGTGAAGAGTTTGGAAAAATGATGGCAAATGAGTTTGAGATGTCTATGATTGGAGAGCTTAGTTACTTTCTTAGACTTCAAATCAAGCAAATGAAGAATGGCACTTTTGTAAGTCAAGGGAAGTATATCAAGGACATGATCAAGAAGTTTGGATTGCAAGATGCTAAGCCAATGAGTACACCAATGGGCACAAATGATCAATTGTGTATTGATGCTAGTGGAAACATGGTAGATCAAAAGCAATACCGGTCTATGATTGGAAGTTTGCTATATGTCACCACTTCTAGACCAGATGTGATGTTTAGTGTGTGTAAGTGTGCAAGATATCAAGCTTCACCTAGAGAAAGTCACTTGAAAGCAACCAAGAGAATATTGAGATATCTTAAGGGCACTCATGATGTTCGACTATGGTATCCCAAGTGATCAAACTTTGAGTTGATTGGATATTCGGATTCTGACTATGGTGGTTGCAAGATTGATAGAATGAGCACAAGTGGCACTTGTTAATTACTAGGAAGGTCTCTTGTTTCATGGTCATCAAAGAAACAAAATAGTGTCGCACTATCTACCGCTAAGGCCGAATATATTAGTGCCGGTAGTTGTTGTGCACAATTGCTTTAGATGAAGGCCACTTTGAATGATTTTGGAATCAAATTCAAGAATGTGCCATTGTTTTGTGACAATGAAAGTGCTATCAAGATGACTCAAAATCTGGTTCAACATTCAAGAACCAAGCACATTGACATAAGGCATCACTTCATAAGAGACCATCAACAAAAGGGTGATATTTGTATAAATGTATTGGCACCGAAGATCAACTAGCCGATATCTTTACAAAGCCACTTGATGAGAAAATATTTTACAAGTTGAAGAATGAATTAAACATACTTGACTTCTCCAACTTGAAATGAGTGCACCCCCACATTCTTATATGACATGCCTCCCCTTCGACAATGCAAGGTAAAGTTGTTTGGCATATCATTCATACTTTGCTAAGGACATGGTTAGAACATATAAACATGTTTGCATGACAAATAGGCTCAATCATGAAAATCAGATGATTTTGATGTATATATGGTACCACTATTGCTTCTATGTTTGTTTGATCTAGTGGTAGCATATGACATGTTTGTGGGCTTGCAAACCTAGTGTTGAATCTAGAAAATAAGCTCATGATGTGTAATTCAACATGGTCAAGATAACCCTTATACTTTATGAGGTGTGAAGAAGCTTGTCCTTGGATCAAACCAAATTACATATTCTAGGCAAGTGATCTAGATTAAACCATAATTTGGACTCCCTCATATTGATTGACTTAATTCTCACTAAAATTGGCACCTTTTTGGTGATTGTTGACAAAGGAGGAGAGAAAAATCACAAAGATAAAAAGTTAAGTTGCAAAGGGGGAGAAGTAACTCACAAAGGTATATTAAGGGGGAGAAAGATATAGTAAGGGGGAGAGAAATCAAAGATATGACATTGGAAAGGGATCAATTAAAATTGAGCACTCGAGTAGGGGGAACAAGCTCATAAATCATTTGTTGCATTTATATGTGCATTAACATGATGAATTGTTACATTGCAAAGCTTAAATTCATATTCATGATTGTATGGTGATTGCTAGAAATAGAACTTGAATGATGATTTGTTGAGAGTAGCTTTACAAGTGGTATCTAGACACCTTTGCTTATAATGTTGATATCACGAGATATTTTAGTGTTTGTGATCTTTACAAGTGATGTATTACAAGTGGTGTCTAGCTACATCGATGCTAAGGATGGTATATAAAGGCAACTCCGGTTGGTATCACGTTTCAAAGGTCCATTCTATATACCTTAGCATCAATTTGATAGTAGTAACTCTCCCAAAATTCAAATCCATACATATGTGCACAACTGAACCAAACTCATGGAAGCACATATGTAGGGGGAGCTAATACTATTGAAATTGAAAACTGATTTCATTTCATATCTTTGTGATGGTTGTCATCAATTACCAAAAAGGGGGAGATTGAAAAGTCCAAGTTTGGTTTTGGTAATTAATGACACCAAGTTGCTAATGCCATTGTGTCAAGTGGTTTGAATTAGGCATAAGCAACACACGTGATGAAGGAGCAAATGGCATGGAGAGATGGCCATAAGACCACATGATTTGGTGCATGAAATGATGAGCAAAATCATGAAGGAATGCACATAAAATGATGGACTTGATGATCAAGTGGAGGAGAAGGATCTAAGAGCACAAGGTAAAGGTATAACCATAGGATTTTCCTTTTGCCGGTCTAAGATGAGTAGAGAAGTGATTGACCAGGTTTAGGATACATAGCCGACTATCAAGAGGGGCAATCACGGTTAGCTCGGGAATCAAGTGCCACTAGATCAATGTATTGAGCATATGCATTAGGATCTAGTAGAGAGCTAACATAACGCCTTGAAAAATATTTGTGAAATGCTAACACACATGCACATGGTGGTGTACACTTGGTGGTGTTAGCACATTTGCGAAGGTGGTGGATTTTGAGCGGTAGAGAGGGGTTTGGGTTCCTCTCTCCCTCCCGTCGAGCTTGCGAGGCAGGATTCGACGCTTTTTGGGGGAAGTGAAACTCACATTTTCTACTGTGCCGAAGGCGGAGAAATGGAGGCGTAAGTCCATTGTGTTTCTCACTGAAAAACAGTGACCGAACGCTGGACCGGACGCGGTCTAGGGTGGACCTGCGCATCCGATCAGCTCTAGTCGAGGGAAGAGGCGCAACTCGCCTAGGGTTTGTGACCAGACGCTAGTCTGGCCTGACCAGCACGTCCGGTCAGTTCACCTGGGTGTAGAGGAAAGGCGCGCGACCAACGTGTCCGAGGGTCCCCAGGACCAGAGCATCCGGTTGGGCACCCAGAGGAGCAGAGCGTGGTGTGGAGCTGATCGGACGCGCGGCGCGTCCGGTCACATGCGATCGGACGCGTCTGATCGCGCGAGAAGCTCTCTAGACTCCGATCGGACGCCGGGTGCAGCGCGTCCGGTCAAATGGTGAAGCGAGTCCAGTCACGGCAATGGCTCTCACTGACTCGCACTATTACTATTTGTCCTGTAGTGACCGGATGCGTCTGGTCACCCTGACCGGTGCGTCCGGTCATCACGTTTTTCACTGCGGTGTCCGGTAACGGCTGGTTGCTTACCCCTTCGCTTTAAATAGACGGTGTCCGGGTTTGGGGGGTTCAAGCTTGCACATTTGAGACCTTGAGACATCCTTTGAGCTAGAGAACAATCCCTGCACTCATCTCTTTGCTTGGTTGCACATCTTGAGTGAGATTGAGTGAGATTCAAGTGCATTACTTGAGAGTTGCATTCTAGAGGCACTTGATCTTTGAGTTGCTGCGGATTTCTTGTTACTCTTCCATGTTTCTCGACGCGGTAGACGGCTTGGAGCAGCGGAGGTGATTGAGTTCGTAATTGGAGATTGTTGAAGCCCTCACCAAGTGTTGTAAGGGGTTCTTGATCCTTCCCCGTGGGAGTTCACGAATTGGATACTCTAGTGGAGCTCGTGGCTTGGAGGATCTCCATCTTGTGTGCGGTTGTGCGGCGCCCACCGAGGGCTCGACTCTTGATAGTCGATTAGCTCGTGAACCGACAAGTGGGTGTATCGCCACAACGAGGAGTAGCTTGCCGGGAAGCAAGTGAACCTCGGGATAAATTCTTGTGTTGTTCTCTTCCCAAGGATTTCTCTTGTTTGATTGATTGATTGGTACTTCTCATCTCTACACTGCGGTATAATCACTCGAAGCCCTTCTCTCGCGTTACTTCTTGTATCTAGCTTGTAGTTGTTGTTGTGTTTAGCAGATAGCCTTGTACTAGACTTGTGTAGGAGGCTTGCTTATTTAGTTAGAGCTAGTGCATTTTGCTTCGCCACCTTTTGTACTAACACGTGTGGTTAAGTAATTCTTGTAGAAGTTTTAATTAGGCTATTCACCCTCCTCTAGCCTATTTGGACCTTACATACATATAGTTTGTATTTTTTCAAGAAGGGATCTCTTTGGAAGCTTTTCAAATCCAATCCCTTTGAAGGACATTTAGAAAGACTCAAGAATGGCATGTCAAGTGATGCTATAGAAGGAGAGCAAAGCCATCTAGAATCCACTCCTATCTTCTCCCTTTCTATGCCCACATTAGATATGAAATTTGAACCCATCTTTAAACCCATCCTTGATCCCTATGAATCTTCCTATGCTCTTTCTCCCGAGCGATCCTAGAAATTCATCGAGACATCTAAAGCATAGGATTCATCAAGACTATAAGGAGGATCGAGAAGAGCAACATTCATGGCAAAAGAGCATTAAAAACCTATGTGCTATTTCTATTGAATGTGTAGGCGAGTCCTTATATGAGACCTACTCGAGAGGCAATACAAGGAAAATTTTTGGACATTTATGCCGAATCACCCTTGGAAGTTGAAAATGATGGAGACTTCAATGAACAAGGAAACTACTTTATAAAAACCCTATCAAGTCCTTGCTCGTATAAGAAATCTCCTGATTCACTTAGTCTCTCTAACATTGCCCCACACGAGATCTTCAACCCCCTTATGCTCCTTGTTCCTAAATATTTTGAAAGGGTGACTGTAGACATATATGTTTATCATAAACATTGCAGATCTCATTGTGTTGAATCTTGAGATTAGTACACATAAACTAGTGTTAGAGGGGAAACCACTTTGCCAATTTATATCTTGAAGGTTTCCCAAGGACAAGCTTAGTGTCCTAAAACAAGCACTGTTCAGACCATGACATGAGTATTCACCTTTCTGCTGCACTGCCCTTATGAAATGAGGATAGAGTTATAATTATGAAAATACTCCTTTGGGTATTCTTGTCACTAACCATTACAAGTTGGAGCAAAAAGATTGAAGGAACAACAAATGCAAGGTATGTCCAACCAATCATTATGCAACATTGAATTACAATCATCCAATCTTAATTTTTGCAAAATTCAAGCTTGGGGGATATACTCCCATGAAAACATCTTTTGTCATGTTGCTACATTATCTTGGTTGTCCCTACCCTTAAGACATGCTCAATTTGCTAAATAACAATCATACTCTTTCATCACTTTTTGAGTAAATCTCTATTATGCTTTAATGTTGCCTCCATTTACTATTGTATATGTTTAGGTTTGGAGTAGTTTCATTCATCTCTTAAATAAGGCATGGTGCTTAATTTAAGAGGGAGTGATCTTACTTTCAAAGGCTTTTAATTGCGCGTGGTTAGAATGCCTTCCTAAATCAAATTAGATGTGGTGTCTAGGTTGATTTTTGAGCTGACAGTATGCTATAGTGGATGTTGGATATTTTATTAGACTAACCCCTATAGAGAAACTCCCAAATTCAAAATGGGAAAGTCTTGAGATGAACTCATACTAGAGATGAAGAGAGACAGAATAATCTTGCACAAGGGAGACACAACTCATTCATAGCCAAAGAGAAAGAAGAAGAGTGCCACAAAACAAGATCCACAATCAAAGCACTCCTAGAAATTGACAAGAGGAGAGCATGCAACTTTCTACACCCTCACTAGATTGAGAAGCTGATGCATGAGGAATGAAGGCCAACTCCTTTAGATGATCTAACCATGGCCTTCTTCCTATCATGTTCTCATCGCTCTACACGCTGGTTTGCCATCTCTCAATTAACTATTGCTTTATTTCTATAAGTTTGAGTTATTTCATAATGCCTATATATGATAATCAAATATAATATAAAATCAATCCTCTACAAAAGAAGTAATAGTGAATGTTTCTGTGCTAGTATAAATTCTTCTATAGCATAAAAACTAACCCTTAGCTCTGTGACAACAATGCCCCTATCATTACTTTTATACTCCTTCGGGTATGTGTGTCCACTAATGATTCGCAGGAATGAAACAATAAGAAGAGCTAACGGTTCAAGCACAAATTAAAGAGAGAACGAAACATGGCATTACTAAATGTAAGAAAGGAGTGCAACAGAGAAGACATTGGTGCATGAACAAAAGAACAAGAATGACCAACGAAGAAAAGATTCCACAAGGTGTTATAGTCCTAGCACGCTCCAACATTAAAGGTAACATCCTAAGGTTAGTGATCATCACATTAAAATCATTTCCTTGATGCTGGTATACACATAAATAGAGAACCAACCATGTTTGAGTTACAACCTCATTTGACTCAACCTAATTAACTCAACATGCTTAGTTCTCTCCTGTCACCACTTTCTTGATCTTATAATCTTAACTCAATGATCTGAAATGATTGCACGTCTTTTCTTTGGAAATTGATAGTCATAATCATGAAATCATTACACAATATGCATAGATAGACTATCCTTCCATAAGGTTAAGAAATTTAATCTGCCCAATCGATTTAATGCTACATTCATGCTCATTGTTTAATCCTATCACCCATGTCAAGTTCAAGCAAAACACATAAACATCAACTTTATCTTGCTCAATATGCCTAAGGTTAGAAGAAGAATAAACTTTTGGTTCTGTTGGTGTTTTTCCACCAACAGAGCCTGTCACACTCCAATTAAAGGACAATATAGAGTGCATACATCTTATGTGCGCCGTAGGAATAGTCGCACACATAAGCTGACAAATTAACAGAAGTATCATCACCATGTTCATACATCACGATATTACATCACGTAGTTCTTAACATAACAAACGGAAAAGTAATAACACTCTCGAATGAAGTATCTGCTCCACAGGGAAGGCTGACTGGTTGACCCAAACCTAGAATTCTTCAGGGAAATCCTCGTAGAAACTGTCATCTGTTACCCATCCGGGATTTTTATCCAAAAAATGAAATAATAACAAGTGTGAGTACACTCGTACTCCGCAAGTATAGTATGAGGATTCATAAGGCTCAAAAAGGATAGACACGGTTGACAGCAGTTAGCACTTTTAATAGATCAACATTTCATTATTAATTTTTATTATTAAGTTATGCTTAAGCTCCAGTTTAACCCACATGATCACCTACTAGAATTAAGGAGAGTAATTGAGCATCAGTATAATCTCATCATCATCATCATAAGTCATCCATATGTCAAGTAACCATTTATTCTATGAGTTTTCCAGGCCGCTCGTGACCGTGAGCACGACTGTTATAACAGTTTTAACACTCTGCAGAGGTTGTGCATCTTTACCCGTGAGTCGTGTTGCCCATATGCCCGGGGCCCGTCGACCCCCTAACACTCCCAAGGTGAGTAGGCAGGGTACACTATGAAGCCTTCCATAGGCCTCTTCTAACATGTTAGGGCCACGAGGTTTCCTCGACAGGCAGATATAGAGAACCCCCCTTTCGATGGCACAATTCCTGTAGGCTATACACATCAGAACAGAGGTAGTTCTATACCCAAAGTAGCAAGCCCCTCTTGCGCCCTCTCAGGTAACCTCTAACAAGCTAGAAAAGATCCTATTACTGAGCTAAAGTCAGAGCCATATGACTCTCACGGTTGCACTGTATGTCCTAGCTTTTGTCCTATAGATAAGTCCTTACGGAGAGTTTAGGGCAACATGATCAACATCATCTGCACCTTTACCCTATAGTTCCACTGTTACCCTCATGTTTATCCATTGGTTCCATCAGTCATAGTGTAGATCATGTTTAGTTAGAGCACTAGCATTCTACCCATATGCAAATAAAACCCATAGGGACCAAGGTACAAGTCATCAAAGACTAGGATGTCCTTATAGTCGAGCAATATTAGACACATGCATAATGAGTATATTATATAATGAATAGGACAAGGTAGGCCCATGCTATACTTGCCTTGGTTCACGAACTGCTGCTGGTCCTGCTGCTCCTCATACGTGTCCGGATTCCCAAAGTACTCCTCACCGTCTAAACTCGAACGACACAAAGTACAACACGCATTCCAGAGCAGACAAACAAGCAAAACATGACTATGATTAGAACTGTACACCAACAATAAATAAAACTATATAAAATGTTTACCAAAATCATCTACGTCTCGCTACGATCACAACGATGCGAATTGCACGAAAAATGGAGTTACAACGCACAAGTTACGAGCTATTTACAGTTCCAAAAGCTAGCAATTAAACTAGACTTAATCGAGAAATTCAAAAGTTCCTAACAGGTCTAACAGTAGCACTATTGCGTAGATCATGAAATTATGAAACTAACGCAAGTTGAACGGGTCAAATCGGAGCTAAAACGACGACTTTATAAGTGTTTTACTGCAGTGGCAAATCTGTAATTAATCTAGAAACGTATTTTACATTTAAACCGGAGAAACTACGTCTTCAAAATGGGAATGCGTATTTCAGGAATACGCCAAGGACGACGGGTTAGATATGCCAGAAACCGAGGGGCTCATAAGCAAAAATTCCCTCGAAGGGGTATGTTCTAATCCTGGCCGTAGATCTCAAGATCGACGACTGGGAAAGGATGGGAGAGTGAGAGAATGAGCTGCCGACCGGGAACAGTAGCAACCACGGCGGCGCCGCCATGTTCAACGGCGAGAAGCTCGCCGGAGCACAGGAAACAGGGCCTACGGGCGACGGTTCGACGAACTGAGAGCACTAGGGTGACGCGGAGATGATGGCGACCTCGACCATGCCATTTTTGCGGCCGGGGAAAGTCCCACACGGCGCTCGCCATGGCCGGCCGTGGGGAGAGCTTGCCGGAGCTCGTGAAACTAGCCCAAGAAGCCACCATTCGACATGGGAGGTGGATGGGGAGAAAGAGGGGAGCGGGGTGAAGCTCACCGAGCGACAAAACGAAGACAAGGGCGGCTCGGAGTCGATGGCGATGCGGAGGCGACGGACGGCACTCCGGTGACCTGCGTTGATGCGGACTGTGGCTCAATCGAGTGAAAAATGGAGCGGGGAGGGGCAATAGATGGAGCGGTGAAGGGGGTTTGGCTTCCTTTTGAAGACAGGGCGTGGGCGCTGGGACGCTCCCACGCACGGAGATCGTGGGCGCGGGCGGCTCGGAGGTTGCGGCTAGTGCGAGCGAAACGGGAGGGAGAGGCTGAAGGTTGAGGAGGGCGCCGACAAGCGGGCCCAGGCGGTCAGCCGCAGCGGGAAGGAAGGAGAGAGCGGGAGCGGCAGTTTCCAGCACCGACGGGTCGGCCCAACAAGGGAGAAAGGAAGGAGAGGGGGAAGGCGAGCGGGCTGAAAGGAAACGGGCCAACGGGCCGAAATGGAGGGAGGGAGGGAAAATGAATAGGAATCCCCTTTTTATTTCCTAAATTGATTTTCCAAATCCAATTTCAAGAGATTTTTAAATCATTTTGGCATTTGAATAAAACAAGTCATCACACAAAATAAAATGCAACAGCATGAGTGCAAAAACAAGTTGCTAACCTTATTATTAATTTTAATTTCACAAAAAAAATTATTATTCCCTATATTTAAATGCACACTTAATTACACAATAAATCATATTTAACTATTTTTTAATTCTAAAAAATTTAGGGTGTTACAATTCTACCCCCTTAACAGAAATCTCGTCCTCGTGATTGGGTGATGCTTACTCAAAAAGTTGCGGATACGATTTTCTCAGATCTTCTTCTCTTTGCCAAGTAGCCTCATCTTCTGAATATCGATTACATTGTACTTTGCACATCTTTATAGTGCGGCTCCTAGTAACTCTTTCTGCAGTTTCAAGAATCTTTACCAGATACTCTTCATATGTGAGATCTTCTTTAACAGTAAGCTCTTCCAAAGGAATTTGCTCTTCTGGTACCCACAAACACTTTTTCAACTGAGAAACATGGAACACATCATGCACACCCGACAAACTTTCTGGCAGTTCCAATTGATAGGCCACTTCTCCACATCTCTCTAGAATCTTGAAAGGTCCCACATATCTCGGTGCTAACTTGCCCTTCATATTGAATCTTCTCGCATTTCTCATTGGTGACACTTTCAAATACACATAGTCACCCACTTTGAAACTCAACTCTCTTCTTCGGATATCAGCATAACTTTTCTGTCTGGACTGTGCTACTCTCAAATTATCCCTAATCATTCTCACTTGTTCCTCTGCATTGCGTAGGACATCTGGTACAAACACTTGAGTTTCACCTGTCTGATTCCAGAATAGAGGTGTTCTACACTTACGTCCGTATAAAGCTTTGAATGGCGCCATTTGGAGACTTTTCTGGTGACTGTTGTTATATGAAAACTCAGCATATGGCAAACTCTTATCCCAACTAGTACCATACTGTAAAGCACAAGCTCTCAACATATCTTCCAAGATTTGATTGGTCCTTTCTGTCTGTCCATTGGTTTGGGGATGATATGCAGAACTGAAATTTAGCTTTGTTCCCAAAGCACTACGTACCTTATGCCAAAAATGCGATGTAAACTGAGTTCCTCGGTCAGACACGATCTTCTTCAGAACCCCATGTAGGCACACTATTCTCTCCATATACAACTCCGCTAGCTTTGCACCACTATAAGTGGTTTTAACTGGCAAGAAGTGGGCTACCTTAGTAAGTCGATCCACTATTACCTAGATCGAATCATATCCGTGTTGAGTGCGGGGTAATCCTGTAATGAAGTCCATACCAACTTCTTCTCATTTCCACTCTGGTATTTTCATTGGTTGCAGCAATCCTGCAGGTCTTTGGTGTTCAACTTTCACCCTTTGACAAGTATCACATATGGCCACATACTCAGTCACATCTCTTTTCAAACCATACCACCAATACTTCTCTTTAAGATTTAAGTACATCTTGGTGCTTCCAGGGTGTATGGAATAAGCAGAATCATGTGCCTCTCGTAGAATCATATCTCAGATAGCTTTCACTTCAGGTACACATATTCTCTTTCCAAACCATAGAGTACCATTCTCATCCAACCTGAAGCCCGGTGCCTTTCCAACCACTACATGCTCTGTAATCTCCTTTAGTTTCTCATCCTCCAACTGACCTTTGCGTATATCTTGCTCCAATGTAGGCTCTATGGCCAATTCCACTACATTATTGACAAGACCCAAATTGAGATGTTCAATTTCAGTTCGTAACTCTACTGGTATAAATGTCAACTGAAGTCCATTGGCATAGCTCTTCCTACTAAGTGCATCAGCAACAACATTTGCCTTTCCAGGATGATAATGCACTTCCAGATCATAATCTTCAATCAATTCCAGCCAACGACGTTGCCTTAGGTTCAACTCTGACTGAGTAAAAATGTATTTTAAACTCTTGTGGTTAGTATAGATGTCACACTTATGTCCGATCAAATAATGCCTCTAGATTTTCAAGGCATGGACAGCTGCGGCTAATTCCAAATCATGTGTTGGGTAATTTAGTTCATGCTTTCTCAACTGCCTCAATGCGTATGCCACCACCTTTCCTTCTTGCATAAGCACACATCCAAGACCTAGGCGAGATGCATCACAATAAATAGAGAAGCTCTTACTTAAATCAGGTAAGGTCAACACTGGGGTTGTTCTCAACCTTCTCTTTAGCTCCTCAAAGTTAGCCTGACATTTGTCTGACCATACAAATTTGATATTCTTCTCTAGTAGGGCTGTCATAGGCTTAGCTAGCTTAGAGAACCCTTCAATAAATCTCCTATAGTACCCAGCCAATTCCAAAAAGCTACGGATTTCACTAACATTGGCTGGGGCTTTCCAATTTAACACATCCTGCACTTTACTGGGATCTATGGCTATTCCACCATTAGAGACCACATGTCCTAGAAAAGATACTTCTTTCAGCCAGAACTCACATTTGCTCCTTTTAGCATACAATTTATGTTCCCTAAGTTTTTGTAAGACTAGTCTTAAGTGTTTAGCATGTTCCTCTTCATTTTTGGAGAATATTAGGATATCATCTATGAATACCACTACAAACTTATCCAAGTACTCCATGAATACTTTATTCATCAGATACATAAAGTAGGCAGGTGCATTTGTCAGTCCAAAAGACATCACTGTATACTCATAAAGGCCATATCTGATAGTAAATGTTGTCTTAGGTATGTCAGATGTACGAATTTTTAGTTGGTGATATCCAAAACGGAGGTCAATTTTTGAGAACACACAAGCACCTTTCAGCTGATCAAATAAATCATCAATTCTAGGGAGTGGGTACTTGTTCTTGATTGTGACTTTATTAAGGGACCTATAATTGACACACATTCTTCGTGTGCCATCTTTCTTATCAACAAATATAACAGGTGCTCCCCAAGGTGAAGAACTAGGACGAATAAAACCTTTCTCTTGCAATTCCTTAATTTGTTTCTTTAGTTCTTCTAATTCATCTACCCCCATTCTATATGGTCTCTTAGCTATGGGTGCAGTTTCAGGTAAAAGCTCGATAAGGAATTCGATGTCACGATCGGGTGGCATACCTGGCAGTTCATCAGGGAACACATCTGGGAATTCATCCACCACCTGATTCTCCTGGTTGGCAACATCGCTCAACTGGTTGACGGTGGCGGTTGGTTGAGCTTGCACTTCCACTTCGACACAAATTCTATCACCACTTGGAGCTGTCACAACAACGGATTTCTCCTGACATTGTATCACTGCTCTATGCTGCTTCATCCAATCCATTTCCAGGATGAGGTCAATCCCAGCGGTTCTTAGAACAATTGGATTTACTTTAAAAGCTACCCCCTTAGGAATATACTAGTAGAAGGGCTCCAATAGTTTGCTGGCATGCTACCCCCCGGTGAATTTACTAACATGGGATCCTTCATGGCACACAGGGGTATGCTATGCATTCTAACAAAAGCTTGTGATATGAAAGAATGCGAGGCACCGGAATCGAAAAGTACGATAGCGGAGATGGAGTTGACGCTAAACGTGCCCAGCATAACCTCAGGCGCCTCCTGAGCTGATTCAGACGACACATGATTCACCTTGCCAGTGAACGGAGGTCAAGCGTTGGGCCTCTGGTTACTCTGCTGATTCTGCGGGGCCTGCCGGTTTTTCTTCTTTGGGCACTAGTATGAATAGTGTCCCACCTCTCCACAGTTGTAGCATGCATTGGGGTTGCCTGGAGTGCCACTCTTGATTGGGGCATTATTGGGCACTCCCTGACGTGGTGCATGGTTGCTAGCTTGATGTTGCTGGGGGCGCTGCTAATTCTGATTGCCGAACTGTTGTGGGTACTGAGGACGATGCTGGTTTGGGTTCCTCTAGGGGTACTGGCCTCTGTTCCATTGGTTGGGTGGCCCTTGGTTTCTCTGTGGAAAACCTTGCTGTGGGAAAGCTCGCGGGTGAGTGTTGCTACCTGACGCCTGTCCCTGGAGCTTCCTCTTCTTGAGGTCCATTTCCTTACGCTTGTTATCTATCACAATGGCACGATCCACCAATTCTTGGAAACTGGCATACTTGTTGGACATCAGCTGCAGTTGGAGTCCATCATACAGTCTCTTCAGAAAATGGCGATGTTTGTCAGAATCTCTGGCCACCTCAGCCGGGGCATATCGTGACAGTTGAGCAAACTTGTCGTGGTACTCCGCCACAGACATGGACCCTTGTTTGAGAGCCCGGAACTCTTCTTGCTTCAGTTCAATAAGTCCCTCAGGGATGTGATAGGACCTAAAGTTCTCCGTGAACTCATTCCATGTGATCTCTGGAGCATTCTCTGGACGTCCATACTGGAATGACTCCCACCAATCCTGACAGCTCCTTGGAGTTGGCCTGAGGCGTACAAGACTTTCTCCAGGTCGTTGCACTGTGCAATATTTAGCTGCTTTTCTACAACTCTCAACCAATCATCAGCCTCCATGGGCTCAGAGGCATGTCTGAACACAGGTGGGCGTCCTTTTAGAAACTCACCATACTTGTCACGGACCTGCACAGGTGGGGGTGCTCCTGCTAGTTGCTCACCGAGATGGTCCATCACTGTCTGCATGAGCTGTGCTTGCATTGCCATCAATTGTTCAATTGTCACCGGCGGTGGCGGAGGTGGATCCACGAGAGCACCATGTCCACGACCACGTCCACGGCCTCGGCCACGTCCTCCTCTGGCGGCCATCTGCTTCCAAGCAAATGTGCAAGCTTTTAGAGATCTTCCAAAAATTTACAAATTATTTACAAAAGGTAAATAACACAGCTGAAAATTTCTGGACGGGTGTCTACAATAGCAGATCAGAAATTGAAGTGTAACTCAAGTTTCAAAGACGCAAAAGAGGCGTGGCATACATCGTTGGAAAGCTTAAGAAGTCTGCTACAACTTTTATATAGAACTTTTTCACATATTCTGACGGCAACATCATCAAAAACTGAGCTAAACAATTTCTTTTCTAAGTTACAGACTGTACAGACTTGCCAGATTGTAGCTGGCATATCTCTTAAATCAAAACTAATAATGAGGTGATTTCAGTGGGAAATGAAATATACACAAGTCTAGTTCTTTCTACAAAAATTTCATAATTTTTGGACGCAGAGATTTAGAGATATGAGATAAACATTGCAGACTGCTCTGAAAAAACAGTACAGCAGTGATGCGAACTTTTAAACCCCAACTAAGTTAAACAAATACTAACTTAAGGTTTTGATAAAAAGAACATGTGGACAAACCCACACTGTTCGAGCAATCACACAAACTCCAAATCATACCAAGTTCATCAACACAACCAACAAGACAACTAAATGTTCACACTACAAACATGAACTTAACATGACTCTTGATCTAGAACACATTCATTGTGACGGGGCTGCAAGCATCTAAGGAGCGCGATCCACCATGGTGAACACCCTAGCCTTCTTTTTGAACGGTCATCTCATATATCTGTTTCTGAAGGCGTTTCTCAGACTTCTGCGCCGCACGAAGCTCGTCTTTGAGTGCTTCATTGGCCTCCTGTATGGCGCTGAGGTGCCTCACTATAGTGTCTATGGTTAGATCAGAAGCTGAGGGAGCCAACACCGCCCATGTCTTTTCCACCGAGTCGTAGCGTGGAAGAAACCTATAGCGATTACCCTGTATGTCCTCGAATCGGTGGCCATAATAGTGCAGGTACGCCTCCTACGCGGCATCCTCCATGCTGTCGTAGGCGCTGGCACGCCTGGACCGGTGGCTGTGGATAGTCATGACATCTTGGGATTGGTCGGTGTTGTTCCAGGCGGTGATAATCACATTGGTCTTCCAGTATGTCGCCTCTACTGGATGCTGGTGCTCTGCGCAGTAGTACTTCACCGAAGCAGCAAGATCTGGGTAGTACTCGGCAGCATGGTGGTGAGGAGGTTGTGATAATGGGCATCCTTGGAGGCGTCCTTAAACATGTTTCTGGTGGTCCACCCCATCTCTTCTGGTTCCTCTGGAGCAGCTGGGGTGTAACACCCTAATTTTTTGCATTGTTTCAAAATAGATAAAATTGATTTACTTATGTATTTTTAAGTGTGCATTCAAATGTAGGAAATAATAAATTTTTGTGAAATTAAAATTTATCATAAGGATTAGCTACATGTTGATGCACTCATGCCGCTGCACTCTTATTTTTGTGATGACTGGTTTTGAAAAACTCTAAAAATGATTTCAAAATTCGGTTTGAAAATGAATTGGAAAACTTGATTTGGAAAAAGAAAAGAAATTCTTTTCTCTCCCTACCTCTTTTCTCCATTTTGGCCCGCTGGCCGATTTCCCCCCTCTCCCTTGTTCTCGGCCCGCTAGCCCTCCCTTCCTTCTCTCCCTCGCGTTCTCTTCTTGGGCCGGCCCAAGCCGCGGCTGGCAACGGCCACTGCCATTCTTCCCTTCACTCGCTGACCAACCAGCCCCGCCCGTCAGCTCCTCCCCCAACCTCCTCTCGCCATCGTGCCCCGCACGTGCATGGGCAGCAACCGCTGTCACCCCACGCTATGCATCGTGGGAGCATCCCGCCCCGCTCCTTGGTCATTTCTAAAAGGCGCCACATCCTCTACCGCCCCCTTTGCCGTTCTCCTCGCCCTCGCCCGTGGAAACCGCACCAAAGAGCTCCGCCGAAATCCGCAGTCCGCCACTCTTCGCGATTCACCATCTCCGCTCCGTCTCCGTCCTCCTTCTTGCCGTGGTGAGCAACCCCGTGTTCCCCTCTATCTCCCCACGCCTCCCTTTTCTTGTTTGGTGGTCTTTAGGGCCATAGCCGTGACCACCGGCGAGTTCCTTCCGCCATCGGCCATGGCGAGCGCCGCATCGGGTCTTCTCCGGCCGGGATTTGCACCCCACCGAGGTCGTCGTCGCCCACGCGTCACTCCGGTGCCCTCGGTTCGTCGAACCGTGGACCATAGGGCCCTAACTGACCGCTCCGGCGAGCTTCTCGTCGCCTGCCATGGAGGGCCGCCGCGTCAGCTGTTTCTCCGGCGGCCACGCCTTCTCTCTCTCCCTCCCATCATTTCTCCTCCGTCCGATTTGAGATCAACGGCCCAGGATGGCTGATACCCCTTCGCGGGTTTTCTTTCTAAAGAGACCCTCGGTTTCTTTCTTATCCAACCCGCCATCCTTGGCGTATTCCCGGAGTATGCATTCTCATTTTGAAAACATGGTTTCTTCGGTTTAAATGAAAAATACGTTTTCAGATTAATTACAGAATTGCCACTGCAGTAAAACGCTTATAAAATCGTCGTTTTAGCTCCGATTCGATCCGTTCAACTTGCGTTAGTTTCATAATTTTGTAAACTACGCATTAGTGCTACTGTTAGACCTGTTAGAAGCTTTTGAATTTCTCGATTAAGTCTAGTTTGTTAGCTAGCTTTTGGAACCTTAAATAGCTCATAATTTTTGCGTTGTAGCTCCGTTTTTCGTGCACTTTGTGTTGATGTGATCGTAGCGAGACGTAGAATATTTTCATAAACTTTTTATCTTGTTTTTATACTACTGGTGTACTGTTCTAATTATAGATTTGTGTGCTATGCATGAATGCTCCTGAAATGTGTATGTTGTCGTGTTGGTCGAGTTCAGACGGTGAGGAGTACGTTGGGAACCAGGAGTACTTCGAAGACCAGCAGGACCAGCAGAAGTTCATGAACCAAGGCAAGTATAGCATCGGCCTACCTTGATTCCTATTCATTATATAATCTACTCATTATACATGTGTCTAATAATGCTCGACTATAAGGACATCTTAGCCATTGATGACTTATACCTTGATGCCTATGGGTTTTATTGCATATGGGTAGAATGCTAGTGCTCTGTTCAAACATGATCAATACTATGATTAATGGAACAAACGGATAAACATGATGGCGATAATTGAAATATAGGGTGATGGTGCAAATGATGTCGATCATGTTGCCCTAAACTCTCCGTAAGGACTTATCTGTAGGGCAAAAGCTGGGACATACAGTGCAACCGTGAGAGTTATATGGCTCTGACTTTAGCTCAGTAATAGGATCTTTTCTAGCTTGTTAGAGGTTACCCGAAAGGGCGCAAGAGGGGCTTGCCACTTTGGGTATAGAACTGCCTCTGTTCTTGTGTGTATAGCCTGAGGGAATTGTGCCACAGAAAGGGAGGTTCTCTATATCTGCCTGCCGAGGAAACCACGCGGCCCTAACTTATTTGACGAGACCTATGGAAGGCTTCATAGTGTACCCTGCCCGCTCACCTTGGAAGTGTTATGGGAGTAATTAACCTGGGCATATGGGCAACATGACTCACGGGTAAAGATGCACAACCTCTGCAGAGTGTTAAAACTGTTATAACAGCCGTGCTCACGGTCACGAGCGGCCCGAAAAACTCACAGAATAAATGGTCACTTGTGAAGATGTTGTTCATGGTGAACTATGATGGTATTATGATGATGACGATGATGATGATATAATATTAATCAATGACTCTATTTAATTCTAGTATATGATCATGTGGGTTAATTTGGGAGCTTAAGCATAATTTGATATTGATCAATAACAAAATGTTGACTTACTAAAATGCTAAATGCAGTAAACTGTGTCTGCCTTTTGAGCCTCATGAATCCCCATGTTATGCTTGTGGAGTACGAAATGTACTCACGCTTGTTTATTTTCAATATTTTGGAAAAATCCCGGATGGGTACCAGATTGCCAGAGATTGGAGCAGACAGGCTCGTGATCAACCAGTCAGTTGTCCCTGTGGAGTGGAGTCTTCACCTGAAGACCGGAGTTGTCTTGCCGTTGTTTGCTATCTAAGGTTATATCTTTTATAATAAGTACGTTATATATTGAGCATTGTCTTTTGATATTACCCTTATTTGTAGCTATATGTGAGATTTGACTTCCTGGGCTCATATATGGTGTGTATCTGGTTTTGTTCTTAAAACCGGGTGCTACAAAGTGGTATCAGAGCAATGCTGACTGTAGGAAGCAAGCCTAGTTAGGAAATGGCCGTCTTAAGGTTTAGGAATTGCTATAACGCCCTTGTTCTATAAACCTTGATATTCCTCCTCTATTATTTCTCTACCCTTGATATTCATCTCCTACTTGATACTTGTTTAAGCCTTTGTTCTCATCTTCACTCCTTGCTTTGATATGCTCTTAGAATCTTCTCTCTTACATCTTCCTGCGACATCAGAATCGGAGCTTTAGGATATTTGCCCTTAATATGAATAGAACGATAGTATCGCAAGCTCAGTCAATGATTGAAGTATGCACCTTAATTGCTTATTGAATTGTTATTATGCATGTGCTTGTTTTGGATCTTTGTAATGATTGTAATGATCTTGTGGGGATTGTCCACAATTTCATTTAGTCTATAGGCCTAAGGCATAAGGATTAATGAAGTAAATATGCGGGTTTTGGTTTTCTCCTGTTTTATCAATCCTGTTTTCCCGAGCAGTCTGTGTTCATCATGATATATCTCCAAATCTAGACATCCAAAAGTTATGAAACTTTTATAGATAAAAGAAGACTCTTGTATGTTTCATCTGCCGCTAGAATCAATTCCATAGCTGTTTTGGTTTGGGATTTAAGAAAATCACAAGACGATATAGTTGTGCTGTCTAAAACCTAGAGTAGTTTTGTAGTGCACAGTTTTCGACCAAATTATGTTTGGAATCAGGAAAAGTGTTCTATACAAAAGTTGTAGAGGATTTCAACAGCCTTCCAACAGTATAAACTACAACTTCATTGGATTAACAGAATAGGAGTTACAGCTGTTTTCCCGAGCTGCTGTTTTTCTACTCATGAGGAATTTCAGACTTCTTGCTCTTACTTATGCACATGAGTTTCCGTGGGATATCAGAAGGTCATTATGATGGTTAACTCACTTGGAAGAAGATGCAAGCTACCCTTTGTTGTTCCCCTAGTTGATCTCTCTTAAGGGGGTAGCCGAGTGAAGAAGTAACAAGATGAAAGTTTCCTACATTCAAGTACTCCACCTAGAAGAATTAGTTATCCCTATGGTTGAGAAGTCACCATCAAGCGCAATTGGGTGTTAAATTTCAACATACCCAAGACAAGTCAGCGGCAAGGAGATATGGGACATCTACAAGGATCGTAAGAATCTAAAGGATATCTTCACTAAGTTGGTTTTGATCTTATGAAATCATTGATGAATTAGAGCGATCAATGATTATGGCATGGAAGTGTGTTAATACCCGGATAAGCAAAAGTTGTTGCCGATGCTCCTAGCATAAAGAGTGTGCTAGGAAGGTTCGGTCGACACCAAGGTTGAGTTGTGTGAGAAACTTGAGTGATGTCACCTACACTACAAAGTTGGTAATTAATATTGATCATCTTGGAACAAAAGGAATTGCAAAGGTCAATTGGAGGAATGGCATAAAGGACTAAGGGATTGTGCTTAAGAGTTGATCAAGCAATTAGGAGCAAGGTTGTAACAACGTGCAAGCTATAGCGTGATCGTTGTGAGAAAATGAAGAAGATCCAAAGACAGAGCATCTACATCTCTTTGATAACCATCTTCCGAATCTCGAGGACGAGACTCCTCTTAAGGGGGTAGAACTGTAACACCCTAAATTTTTGCATTGTTTCAAAATAGATAAAATTGATTTACATATGTATTTTTGAGTGTGCATTCAAATGTAGGAAATAATAAATTTTTGTGAAATTAAAATTTATCATAAGGATTAGCTACATGTTGATGCACTCATGTCGCTGCACTCTTATTTTTGTGATGACTGGTTTTGACAAAATCTAAAAATGATTTCAAAATTAGGTTTGAAAATGAATTGGAAAACTTGATTTGGAAAAAGAAAAGAAATTCTTTTCTCACCCTACCTCTTTTCTCCATTTTGGCCCGCTGGCCGATTTCCCCCCTCTCCCTTGTTCTCGGCCCGCTAGCCCTCCCTTCCTTCTCTCCCTCGCGTTCTCTTCTTGGGCCGGCCCAAGCCGCGGCTGGCAACGGCCACTGCCGTTCTTCCCTTCACTCGCTGACCAACCAGCCCCGCCCGTCAGCTCCTCCCCCAACCTCCTCTCGCCATCGTGCCCCGCACACGCATGGGCAGTAACCGCTGTCACCCCACGCTATGTGTCGTGGGAGTGTCCCACCCTGCTCCTTGGTCATTTCTAAAAGGCGCCGCATCCTCTACCGCCCCCTTTGCCGTTCTCCTCACCCTCGCCCGTGGAAACTGCACCAAAGAGCTCCGCCGAAATCCGCCGTCCGCGACTCTTCGCGATTCACCGTCTCCGCTCCGTCTCTGTCCTCCTTCTTGCCGTGGTGAGCAACCCCGTGTTCCCCTCTATCTCCCCACGCCTCCCTTTTCTTGTTTGGTGGTCTTTAGGGCCATAGCCATGACCACCGGCGAGTTCCTTCCACCATCGGCCATGGCGAGCGCCGCATCGGGTCTTCTCCGGCCGGGATTTGCACCCCACCGAGGTCGTCGTCGCCCACGCGTCACTCCGGTGCCCTCGGTTCGTCGAACCGTGGACCGTAGGGCCCTAACCGACCGCTCTGGCGAGCTTCTCGTCGCCTGCCATGGAGGGCCGCCACGTCAGCTGTTTCTCCGGTGGCCACGCCTTCTCTCTCTCCCTCTCATCATTTCTCCTCCGTCCGATTTGAGATCAACGGCCCAGGATGGCTGATACCCCTTCGCGGGTTTTCTTTCTAAAGAGACCCTCGGTTTCTTTCTTATCCAACCCGCCATCCTTGGCGTATTCCCGGAGTATGCATTCTCATTTTGAAAACATGGTTTCTTCGGTTTAAATGAAAAATACGTTTTCAGATTAATTACAGAATTGCCACTGCAGTAAAACGCTTATAAAATCATCGTTTTAGCTCCGATTCAATCCATTCAACTTGCGTTAGTTTCATAATTTGTAAACTACGCATTAGTGCTACTGTTAGACTTGTTAGAAGCTTTTGAATTTCTCGATTAAGTCTAGTTTGTTAGCTAGCTTTTGGAACCTTAAATAGCTCGTAACTTTTGCGTTGTAGCTCCGTTTTTCGTGCACTTTGTGTTGATGTGATCGTAGCGAGATGTAGAATATTTTCATAAACTTTTCATCTTGTTTTTATACTGCTGGTGTACTGTTCTAATTATAGATTTGTGTGCTATGCATGAATGCTCCTGAAATGTGTATGTTGTCGTGTTGGTCGAGTTCAGACGGTGAGGAGTACGTTGGGAACCAGGAGTACTTCGAAGACCAGCAGGACCAGCAGAAGTTCATGAACCAAGGCAAATATAGCATGGGCCTACCTTGATTCCTATTCATTATATAATCTACTCATTATACATGTGTCTAATAATGCTCGACTATAAGGACATCTTAGCCATTGATGACTTATACCTTGATGCCTATGGGTTTTATTGCATATGGGTAGAATGCTAGTGCTCTGTTCAAACATGATCAATACTATGATTAATGGAACAAACGGATAAACATGATGGCGATAATTGAAATATAGGGTGATGGTGCAAATGATGTCGATCATGTTGCCATAAACTCTCCGTAAGGACTTATCTATAGGGCAAAAGCTGGGACATACAGTGCAACCGTGAGAGTTATATGGCTCTGACTTTAGCTCAGTAATAGGATCTTTTCTAGCTTGTTAGAGGTTACCCGAAAGGGCGCAAGAGGGGCTTGCCACTTTGGGTATAGACCTGCCTCTGTTCTTGTGTGTATAGCCTGCGGGAATTGTGCCACAGAAAGGGAGGTTCTCTATATCTGCCTGCCAAGGAAACCTCGCGGCCCTAACTTGTTAGACGAGACCTATGGAAGGCTTCATAGTGTACCCTGCCCACTCACCTTGGAAGTGTTATGGGAGTAATTAACCCGGACATATGGGCAACACGACTCACGGGTAAAGATGCACAACCTCTGTAGAGTGTTAAAACTGTTATAACAGCCGTGCTCACGGTCACGAGCGGCCCGAAAAACTCACAGAATAAATAGTCACTTGTGAAGATGTTGTTCATGGTGAACTATGATGGTATTATGATGATGGCGATGATGATGATATAATGTTGATCAATGACTCTATTTAATTCTAGTATATGATCATGTGGGTTAATTTGGGAGCTTAAGCATAATTTTATATTGATCAATAACAAAATGTTGACTTACTAAAATGCTAAATGCAGTAAACCGTGTCTGCCTTTTGAGCCTCATGAATCCCCATGTTATGCTTGTGGAGTACGAAATATACTCACGCTTGTTTATTTTCAATATTTTGGAAAAATCCTGGATGGGTACCAGATTGCTAGAGATTGGAGCAGACAGGCTCGTGATCAACCAGTCAGTTGTCCCTGTGGAGTGGAGTCTTCACCTGAAGACTGGAGTTGTCTTTCTGTTGTTTGCTATCTAAGGTTATATCTTTTATAATAAGTACGTTATATATTGAGCATTGTCTTTTGATATTACCCTTATTTGTAGCTATATGTGAGATTTGACTTCCTGGGCTCACATATGGTGTGTATCTGGTTTTGTTCTTAAAACCAGGTGCTACATGGGGAGGGCACTGGTGTTGGTGCAGAAACGACCTGGGAAGCTGGTGGAGGTGTAGCAGCGGGGACTGGCGCATCCACTGGTGGGATGGGTATAACCACGGGGGTCGAAGCGGGACTATCTGATGCAGTAGCTGAAGATGCCTCTTCTTCCATGAGTTCTTCCTCCTCGTCGTCGGTGATGTGGACGACCTCTGGCATCACTGGTGGTACTACTGGTGGTGCTGGTGGAGCAGGTGCTGCTGGAGTGAACTAGGCGACATAGTCAGCTGCACTGAGACGAGGCATCTATAGTTTTGATATAAAATATTATCAGAGTCAATATTTTATGCAATAGAATAAAGAATAGAGCATAAAATTTTAATAAAATACCAAGATTGAGATAGTAGCAAGTAAATAAATAAAACCAAAATCCTAGAAACGACCATTTCTATCTAGGTTTGCGTCCTACAGTTGACACGGCTCTGGTACCAATTTGTCACACTCCAATTAAAGGACAATATAGAGTGCATACATCTTATGTGCGCCCCAGGAATAGTCGCACACATAAGCCGACAAATTAACAAAAGTATCATCACCATGTTCATACATCACGATATTACATCACATAGTTCTTAACATAACAAACAGAAAAGTAATAACACTCTTGAACGAAGTATCTGCTCCACAGGGAAGGCCGACTGGTTGCCCCAAACCTAGAATTCTTCAGGGAAATCCTCGTAGAAACTGTCATCTGTTACCCATCCGGGATTTTTATCCAAAAAATGAAATAATAACAAGTGTGAGTACACTCATACTCCGCAAGTATAGTATGAGGATTCATGAGGCTTAAAAAGGATAGACAACGTTGACAGCAGTTTGCACTTTTAATAGATCAACATTTCATTATTAATTATTATTATTAAGTTATGCTTAAGCTCCCGTTTAACCCACATGATCACCTACTAGAATTAAGGAGAGTAATTGAGCATCAGTATAATCTCATCATCATCGTCATAAGTCATCCATATGTCAAGTAACCATTTATTCTATGAGTTTTTCGAGCCGCTCGTGACCGCGAGCATGACTGTTATAACAGTTTTAACACTCTGCAGAGGTTGTGCATCTTTACCCGTGAGTCGTGTTGCCCATATGCCCGGGGCCCATCGACCCCCTAACACTCCCAAGGTGAGTAGGCAGGGTACACTATGAAGCCTTCCATAGGCCTCTTCTAACATGTTAGGGCCACGAGGTTTCCTCGGCAGGCAGATATAGAGACCCCCCTTTCGATGGCACAATTCCCGCAGGCTATACACATTAGAACAGAGGCAGTTCTATACCCAAAGTGGTAAGCCCCTCTTGCGCCCTCTTGGGTAACCTCTAACAAGCTAGAAAAGATCCTATTACTGAGCTAAAGTCAGAGCCATATGACTCTCATGGTTGCACTGTATGTCCTAGCTTTTGCCCTACAGATAAGTCCTTAAGGAGGGTTTAGGGCAACATGATCAACATCATCTGCACCTTTACCCTATAGTTCCACTGTTACCCTCATGTTTATCCATTGGTTCCATCAGTCATAGTGTAGATCATGTTTAGTTAGAGCACTTGCATTCTACCCATATGCAAATAAAACCCTAGGGACCAAGGTACAAGTCATCAAAGACTAGGATGTCCTTATAGTCGAGCAATATTAGACACATGCATAATGAGTATATTATATAATGAATAGGACAACAAGATGGGCCCATGCTATACTTGCCTTGGTTCACGAACTACTGCTGGTCCTGCTGCTCCTCGTACGTGTTCGGATTTCCAAAGTACTCCTCACCGTCTGAACTCGAACGACACAAAGTACAACACGCATTCCAGAGCAGACATATAAGCAAAACATGACTATGATTAGAACAGTACACCAACAATAAATAAAACTATATAAAATGTTTACCAAAATCATCTACGTCTCGCTACGATCACAACGACGCGAATTGCACGAAAAACGGAGTTACAACGCACAAGTTACAAGCTATTTACGGTTCTAAAAGCTAGCTATTAAACTAGACTTAATCGAGAAATTCAAAAGCTCCTAACAGGTCTAACAGTAGCACTATTGCGTAGATCATGAAATTATGAAACTAACGCAAGTTGAACGGGTCAAATCAGAGCTAAAACGGTGATTTTATAAGTGTTTTACTGCAGTGGCAAATCTGTAATTAATCTGGAAACGTATTTTACATTTAAACCGGAGAAACTACGTCTTCAAAATGGGAATGCGTATTTCGGGAATACGCCAAGGACGACGGGTTAGATATGCCATAAACCAAGGGGCTCATAAGCAAAAATTCCCTCGAAGGGGTATGTTCTAATCCTGGCCATAGATCTCAAGATCGACGACTGGGAAAGGATGGGAGAGTGAGAGAAGGAGCTGCCAGCCGGGAACAGTAGCAATCGCGGCGGCGCCGCCATGTTCAATGGCGAGAAGCTCGCCGGAGCACAGGAAACAGGGCCTACGGGCGACGGTTCGACGAACCGAGAGCACTGGGGTGATGCGGAGATGATGGCGACCTCGACCGTGCCATTTTCGCGGCCGGGGAAAGTCCCGCACGGCGCTTGCCATGGCCGGCCATGAGGAGAGCTCGCCGGAGCTCGCGAAACTGGTCCAAGAAGCCACGATTCGACACGGGAGGTGGATGGGGAGAAAGAGGGGAGCGGGGTGAAGCTCACCGAGCGACAAAACGAAGACGAGGACGGCTCGGAGTCGATGGCGATGCGGAGGCGACGGACGGCACTTCGGTGACCTGCATTGATGCGGACTGTGGCTTAATCGAGTGAAAAATGGAGCGGGGAGGGGCAATAGAGGGAGCGGTGAAGGGGGTTTGGCTTCCTTTTGAAGAAAGGGTGCGGGCGCTGGGACGCTCCCACGCACGGAGATCATGGGCGCAGGCGGCTCGGAGGTTGCAGCTAGTGCGAGCGAAATGGGAGGAGCAGCTAGAGGTTGAGGAGGGCGCCGACAAGCGGGCCTGGGCGGTCAGCCGCAGCGGGAAGGAAGGAGAGAGCGGGAGCGGCAGTTTCCAGCACCGACGGGCCGGCCCAACAAGGGAGAAAGGAAGGAGAGGGGGAAGGCGAGCGAGCCGAAAGGAAACGGGCCAACGGGCCGAAATGGAGGGAGGGAGGGAAAATGAATAGGAATCCCCTTTTTATTTCCTAGATTGATTTTCTAAATCCAATTTCAAGAGATTTTTAAATCATTTTGGCATTTGAATAAAACCAGTCATCACACAAAATAAAATGCAACAGCATGAGTGCAAAAACAAGTTGCTAACCTTATGATTAATTTTAATTTCACAAAAAAATTATTATTCCCTATATTTAAATGCACACTTCAATACATAATAAATCATATTTAACTATTTTGTAATTATGAAAATTTTAGGGTGTTACAGAGCCCATGCACTTGATCTCTACCTTGTCTCTATGAGCAGGACCCACTTTGAACATAATAGTAGAGGAGCTTGTCAACTCCCCAAGAATCCTACAAGTGAAGATCCTAGACCTAGAACATGTACAATGAGTAAGATGCTGCCAATTTCTACAACTAGTACTTCACTTTAAACTACTGGGAGAGCAAGGAACATGGGTGACACCATCTCAAGAGGTGCAAGCTATCAAGGTCTCTACTATAGGACCAGATGGTGCACCTACAAAATGAACATGGTAAAAGGTCCTGTTCAGGGAACCTAAAAACACTGAACCCTTGCCGAAAGGTAAAATCGATAGTTATCCATATTTATCCTTTTTCAGCGTTGCATCAGTTTCCCTTTTCACATAGTTACTTTCCAGCAGTTGTATAATCATTCTCCTTTTAGCATGTTTACTTTTCTGTATTATTGTTAATAAAAGAAGAATCTCGAATAATCTCTTGCATGGAAATGATGAATAGTTGTTCTACCGTAATTCCTTTCAAGTATCTAGTTTTCAACCTCGAACTCTCCTGAGTTTTAGACACAACTGTTTTGATCTAAGATTTTCTCTGAACCAAAACTCGTGGGTAGCGAATGCTTGATCTAAGTCTAGATAGTTAGCGGATATGATATGGGAAGGTTTTGAGCTACTGTTTATCATGCTCCTAGAGATACTAGAGTTCTAGAGAATTTATCTTTGAAAATTAAAAATCCTGCATGATGAGTTCCTATATGACGAGAGTTTAATTCCTACCACAACCATATATACATGCTTATTAGATTAGGAAAGACTCTCACTTGTTAGCTTAGCTGCTGGTAAGCATTAAGTGTGGTCAGTCTATGTTGATCCTAGGGGATTAGTCATGCGGTTAAAATCAAGATTCACGTGCACTCCACCTACTTATGATGCTTCTACCCTGGAGGTATGCATTTAAATATTTTCCATTAGACACAACCCAACAAGTTGTTCTGCTCCTATACTAGGAGTGAACATAACCCTTCATCCATTACTAGCCCCTTTTATTATAAGCTCCAACATTTTTGTTGCTATCTTTTATCTATGTTTCCAAAAAGATACTTGGGAATGATTCCATCGTATTTAGTTCCTTTAAAAAAAGAGAAAAAAGAGGGAGAAAAAAGAGCGAGAAAGAAAAATAAAGAAAGAATAAAAGGACATGAGTCCTAATTATGAGAGATTTTTCAGCAACCCAAGTTCTCAGCAAGTTCTTCAAAGTTTAAGAGAGATACAAATTTCTTTCAAGGAGCAAGAGTAGAAATAGATATTCACATTTTTTCCTCTACCCCTTTATTTCCACTTACATCCACCATCATTACCACTATATACATATCCACTCAACCCATATTTAGGATCACACACATACACATCTTGATTTGACTGTATGGCCAGACTTATCCCTCTGGATCCATGTGTCTGACTATGCAATAAATGTTTGCAAGTATGGATTCCTTGTCTCCCACCTATGAGCTCCAGATAGACCTATTAGAAGTAGGGTGAGAGAGAGAAGGTATAATGTTACTATGCCTTATGCCAAAAATACCACATATTTTGAGAGAAGAGAGAAGGCATACACCATAAATGCCTTGGTGAGGGTCTAGAAATACCATAAAGGAGAGACGTGAAAGGGTCATACACAGGAATCTCTGAGTATTATTTGAAAATCCTAAAAAAACTCTAGAATAATGGTTGGACAAAGAGCTTGATACATAGCGCTTGACTTGACCATTCTGTCTTTCAACTGCTCAAGACCCAAGTGACGGCTACAAGCCCCATGGTAAAAGGTAATATGGGTAAGTTTGAAGTCAGAATAGTTCGTTCTAATCCGGAGGAGAGTCCTTGTTTGAACGCTTGTGTACTTTTGAGTCATGAAAGCATTGTAGCAACTCTTGATCCATCACTGAGTTTATCTTTGCTCAGGGACGAGCAAAGGGTAAGCTTAAGGGGAGTTTGTTGATAGTAGATAAGTATCATTTTTTAACCATCAACATAGCATAAAAAAGGACTAAACAATAATTACCACTTAGATATAGGAGGTTTACTGATATAATTCCATGAGTTTTGGTGAATGTCTGTTTCTGCAGGGTGTCAGCTGAAAAAAAACCAAGGATGGCCCACATGTCAGGTTTACATAGAGACAAACCAAAGATGGCCCACATGTCATGCATAACTTTTCTGTAATCTAGAAGATACGAGAAGACTCTAGAAACAAACCGGAGGTGAAACGGGCCCGAAGGCCGGACGGGCGCCCCAAGGGTGGGGCGGGTGCCCCACCAAGGTGGCCAATCAGGCTCCACCTCCTGGATCATGCCTCCACTGCCTTTGAGGATCAATAATAATCATAGATCCCTAGCCCCTGGAGGAGACATCCCATGAAACCCTAATTCATTATTTCCTGTGAGGATTAGCAGGGAGGGGTCCCTTGAATGGATCTGTCTCTTAAGGCACATATAAAAGAGATTAGCTTTGTAGTCTCCATGTGAGATTAGAGTTCTTCTTCTAGATTGAGAGAGTTAGGGTGGAGGGATGAGTTGGAGGAAGCCCGGCATGTTGGTGTCTCCTCTCCGGCTTGTACCTATGGGATCAAGTCTCCTAACCCGAAGCTTGGTTCTAGGATTCTTCGGTAATTCAACTTCCAATACTAAGTAAGTACGTTGTTATTATTGTTCTATGGTTTATGAGTTTACTTTATTCTCTTCCATGGTAGAGGGTAGGGTAATCGCCTGTAGCGTAAGCGTGGTGCTTAGGCTAGAGATACTCGTAAATATCCCATGTCTGGCCAGATCCGTGGTAGTAGCACGGGACATGATAATCTCGTTGCTTCCTTTGTACCCCACATCCCGTTAGAAGGACTGGTAGGATTAAGTTCCCTGGTCTAGCATCCTCTGTGGTGTCTCTTTTCCATCGGTATGTCCCCATAGACCAATAGTTTTATAGCTTACCATAGGTTGGAACCAGACTATCATCGTAATCTTCTCTAATCGCTTATAACTTCGCTACCTTGTAGTGCGACCTAGGGGTTGAGTATAGATTTAGGTTAGGCATCGCATGCTTTTTCCCTGCGGATAAATAAATACGATACTCTGGAAATATCTCCTGGGTGAAATGCTCACCGATATCTGTGCGCTTGCGAATCCTTTTCTATGTGCGTTAACAAATATCAACAACCTATGTAGGGGCCCCGGTGCCCTCTCTCATCACCGGATAGGGCCAAGACTTCCTAGGAATCTAGACGGCCATGGCTCATGGTGACCCCACCCAAGGGATAGCCTGCGATGGCCACATCCTTCTAGGGAACCATGAGATTGCCCGAACCAATAGGTCAACGCCCATCATCAGCAGTCATCCAGTCCAGACTTGCTGCATAGCGAAACTGGACCCTATGGTAGAGTCACACCTCGAACAGCGTGTTTGCCACCAATGGAATGCAGTGAACTAGGGCACGCACGAGCAACAAAGCTGCCCGCCACCATGAGGTGCCATCGCTAGTGATGAAGGGGCGAGCCGACGTGATGCCACACATGGCCAAGCCCAAAGCCAGGGTTCCATCCTGCAAGGCAGATACACCGCCCATCACGCCTTAGCAAGCTATCAGCTATCACCCGGAGGCATGTACATCCAAGGAGGAGGGCCCCCTAAGCACGCTGTGTGCCACGCCGAGTGAACCAAACCGTGTCATGCTCGGGATCCACTTCCCTAGTGACAGGTCGTGTCAGCCCTTCATCAAGGGCACACACAACACTCAGAGGTGAGGACACGATGATCACAATGGCATCGTACCATGAGAGCTCAAGCATCAACACACGCGCGCCCTCTTGGCCAGAAGCTATAGCAGGCTAGACACAAAGAAGACATGCTCAGAGGCTCATGAGCCCGTCAAGAATGTCGAGCTGGTAGAAGTCGACCCAAAGCCAGCTAAGAGGCTGACCAGCGCCTGCTACGACCATTCCAAGCACCGAAGAAGCGTCCACATCAAATTGCAGCCTAGAGATCGCAGCGACTCCATCATGAGCAAGCACTTGGGGGCTCGACGCACCCCGAGCTATGGCAACCGGTTCATCAGCAGCTTCTGGTGCACTAGTCAGTAATGTTATCTTTGGCTCTAGCCGTTCTGCCCAAACACATACATGTATAGGCGCACCATTAGCTCTAAAGCGCCATGACTAACCCATGGAGCGAGCTACGGAACGATGTGCCCACACACCTCACCATGAAGCCGCTTAGACTCTCGAGTGACCTGATCCAACTTGCGCTAGCAACCAAACATGACTCGCTCATGAAGGTCGCGCACGAGAGCGCATATACATGCTCCATGACGTAGCACTACTTGTCATCGTCCTAGCGACCCCTTCCCGAGCAACTCATAGCCAAACCCAATGCCACGACGAGTCGGTGACCTACAACTTGATCTCTCACTCAGGCTGCCCCGGCCGACCCATCGGACCAGCTTCCAGGTGAGGCCAGGCACCTACACATGAGCCTAAGAGGAAATAGGAAACATGTGCGCTCACGGCCAAAGGAGCAAAGGGAAAGGGGACTTGCGTCGTTCCCCCACTTTCTTCTTGCATCGTGTCAGATCTGCGATCATCCCTTGCCGTTCTGTCGCTCTAATGGACTGCGCACATTTGTAGCCCCATGGGCCAGCCCCCAGGTTAAAAAACAAGTCCGCAAGCATAGGGCTACGGGGGTGGAGCACATTCTACCTCGAACAGAAGATAAGCAAATGAATGATAGAATGACAAGTGAATATGTCAATCACACACTATGCGCAAAGAGCCCAAGCACCACCCGGGCGAATGAAACTGCCAAGAAATCCTTGAAGCTCCAAAAAATACGATCCGCTCAGGAACACCGAGCGCCTCAGCATGCACTCAAACAACCTAGCCAGGCCACCCCAGCTGGGTTTGTGGCAACCGCTCCTCCAAAAGGAGGCTCAGCGGGGAACCACAAACATAGAGATCAATGGTGATTCGATGACGAGCCTAACTAGACAGGACGATTCACAAGAATCTACAACACAGAGATCAAATGACTTGGGCAAAAACCCTTCATGCCAAGGATCATTAAGATAGGTCATCCAAACAACTAACATTGGTGATGAAAAGAGGAAAGTCAGAAAAAGCAATGCATACATTGGAGCCTCAAGGACTCATGTGTTTGCCGATTACAACACTGTCCTAAACATTAGGATCATTGGCTTCTAAAGTCACAAACAAAAACATCTAGTCTAGCACATTGCATGACTAGATAGACTCGAGGTTACGATAATCATCAGATCTCCTCCCGCTCGCGATGGACATCTCATGAAGCGGAGAGACCGGTATAAGGTATCTCTAACCTTCAAAGATGTGCCACGAGTAGGAGAGGATTGTCAAAAGAGGCCTCAGGGACAACCACCTCGTGGAGCTTCCTCTAACATCTAAGGAAGAGGAGCCCTCTAGGAACCGCCCCGACACCGCTTTCGATAGAGCAGGGGAGGAACACTTAGGATGAGCCAGCGAGCGGGCCACTGAGTCGATGCTCAAATGCTCCTAAACCCAGAGCTAGGAGCCATGTGCCCACCAACCATGGGGGAACCTAGTGACCTGAGCCTCCCATGGCCACGCTCCTCTCCATCTTCATGGAATTTCCTCTAACACCTACGGAGGACGAACGCCGGTAGGGTGCGACGGAGCTCGATCTCCGAAGATCCCTCCTGACGGTGGTGAAGCTGTTGGGATAGACCGTGAACCATGATGCCCGATGGAGATAGCAGTTCTCTCGCTCGGATTGGACATCGAGGAAAACTCAGAAGACAGGGCAGAAGGGGGGGATGAGGCGCACTGTCCTCTTCTCCCTCAACTTAAATAGATGGCACAAAGACAAAGGCAGGGAAGACAGCGGTCGACATCGAAGACAGGCATGAACCCCAAGACACACTCATAATCAAGAGGCAGATTGAGCAGTGGACGCCGAGTAAGCCTCATGTCTTTCATTATCTTTAGATTCACTCACCCACATTTTGTGGCGCACAACCATTTACAAGAGGGCACCGCCAAGATGTGACGTGGTCAGGGGAGGTTGATAACCTCCTAGGTTCACACACCGAGTGACCCTCCGCATCCATGACCCCATGTCATGCTTAGGAAACCTTCTCTTGGGCCGAGCTTTAGAAGGGCTTGAGGCCACAAAAGGGATAGGGGCAGGGAGGAGATGGGCCCCCGTGGCTCTAATCGGTGGTGCAGAGCCACATGATCATCTCTCCCTGTGTTCGAGTCGTTCGCTTCGAAGTCTCCTAGGTTGACCCTCTCTAGGGGAGCATCTTGCCCTCTGGTCGCTGTGGAGGCGGCTGGGGACCAACGGGATTGACATCCCAATGATTTATGGGATGTCTCACATGAGGCACAGCCAAACTCCATGTCAATTGGGGAGGATATCGGGTCCCACTCAAATTACCCATAGACCCGACAAAGCGCACTGCTCTAACCGCGTGGTTACGGTGGACATGCCTCTCCCCGCATGGGGCAAAACCAAACCCGCCTTCAATAAGGCAACACAACCTCTCGGGGTCAGCAAGGGCACCGGGGAAAAACTGGGGTTGGGTCCCCGTGACCCTGAAAGAAGGCAGGGCCAAGCTCTGACCTAAGGCCTGTTCCAAGGACTCATAATCTGTTAGGGGTCTATGACCTCTCCGAGAGAGAACAGTGAAGCAAGAGGCTGGGGTGATGCACAATGTGGAACCCAAAGCGTGATCATAGCTCGGTCATGCAGAAGAGACAGAAGGTCCAAAACCTATGAGCCAGGGCACGATTGCAAAAAATCCTCATGATCGAGCTAAAGACAGGTCGGGGAACGACTCCTTGAAAAATTCCAAAAAGAGCACCCTTCCTATTCAGTGACTTAGCGCCAACAGCGCAACCATGACCCACTGGCTCGGGGGCTCGCCGCGGTAATGAGAACAACCGTGACAAACCCAAGGAGAAAGGATTTTACAGAATCCGAGTATCCTCAACACACCAGAAGCGGGTAAATCGCTTACAAGGCAAGGCGTGAATAAAGATGAATCTCATCTCGTTCACCACCTGATAATTATGGATGCGGCCACACTGCGCAAGGGGCACAAAGCGCCAAACACTGCCAGAGGTGACGTAGAGCGCCTCTTGGGTCACCGGCTGTGGGAGCACGAAAGAGGCAGACAAAATGTCTTGCGGATCTCATCACGCTACCGTAGCCCACAGACCGAAAAAGACAGGGATGGCGAGGGGAGAAGATATCAAGTTCCCAATGATTTCACGAGGAACTAACATCTTCGCTGCCTCTCACCTCCCTGCCTGCAAAATCCCTTCTAGCACCTGTGGTTGGGGGACGCCACGCCGACTACCGGCCACCATGAGCGACTCCTAGCAAGGTGCGCGACTAGAGCCGTGCGGTTCCCCTGGAACACACAACCCTCGGTTCCTCAACATCTCCCCAAATGCTTGGCCATTCGGGGAAATCTAAGATAACCCGAGGACACAACCACGAATGGTCCGAACGAAAGAAAAAACACCTACTTATAGACCCAAGGGATGACCAAACAACCTAAAGCCTCCATGCCATGTGGCGCACCACGAGAGGTTGGGACCAACGAGAAATGCCCATAAAAAGTTAGGGAAAACAAGACCTTCCTAAAGGCAAGACTAGTACAACGTCGACAAAACCTCTCGATCCCGCCTGGGTCACGAACCCCGACACATGGCGCACTGACACGGCAAGGCTCGGCGGCCACATACCACATCATCAGGGCATCCTGACAAAGCTCAATGACCACCTACCACATTGAACACACTAACCCATAGAAGGTCAAGCAACGAAGCTCGGACAAGCCACGACTACGAGCCCGAGCTCCAACACGCACATGAATCGCTGTTTCACAATCACTTTGTTATCGCGAAAATGCTCGAGGGCTACTGTCGGGGTTGTGACCCTAGGGTGTTTCAAGATATCGATTAGTTAGCAGGCCACGCGGCCCGCAACACGCCACTTAGCGAAGGCCCGAACGACCGGGGTCCAGCTAAGACGAGCGCACCAGGCCGGGCGTTAAGGCCAGGATTAGCCATGACCCTTCCTCCTACCTAAGCCACACAACGCTTGAGAGATGCACGACCTCTCCCCTGTCACGACCCCTAAGAGGGATAGGGAGGGGTCGAGCTCAACCAAGCATACCCGCTCTGACAAGAGCAAGCATGCCACACTGACCTCGCAAGGGCCGAGGGGACGGTAGTCACCTTGATCCGGTCAGACACCAATCATGTGCCATACAACACATATAAGACAACATCGCACGGTGGTAACAATGGGTACGATACCTATGATCCAAATATGGACCGATAAGACGCACGTACGATTCCACCCACTAAGGGATGGGATCCACGACAAGGGGCTCGACAAAAGGGCCATCCAGACCGGTAGAGTGCCCTGACCCCGATGATCGGGGTCGAGGCCCTTGGCCCTGCAAAGCAACCAAGCAATCGATGACCCAGGGCGGCTACCTAACTTGGGTACGACGCCCCTGGGAACCAGGAGACGTTGACGAAGGCCACGAAGGACACCACATTGCACGGGACAGCTGACGAATCACCATTGAGGCTACAGTGCCGCCACGGCCGGCACAGTAGCGTCACGTCACATCCTGCCGCAACGTGGCCAGAAGACCATAACGATAGCCACGACCGATCGTGCACCAAAAGACGGCGTAGCTTGCAAGCCAAGTTAGCTAGGCCCTCCCTCAAGCTCTCGACCCTTCGGTCGGGAGAACCTCCTCTTTGTATGAGCTTGGCCCCGAACTCTATATAAGGACCACTAGGGCAAGACAACAGACATCCTCTACCATTCTATTCATTCACCAATGTGGTAGGGCTTCTGGAGCTTCTCTTCGGGCAGCCCTTCGCCTAGCATAGGTCCTTCCACCTCTTCCACCGTTCTTGCACCCCCATTGTAAGAACTTCAGAGCATTCCAGCAAGAAACACGCATTCGATCATCTCTGAGACTGGACGTAGGGCTCCGGCCTGAACCAGTATGAATCATCGTGTCTATTGGATGCTAGCATCGTCTTCCTAGAGCAGCGTGGCAATCTTATAAGTTTACTAGTCCGATTTACGAAACACCAACGACAGAATAGTACTGTAACATAATTTTTTTAAGCGGTGCATGCTTCTGGTATAATTGTTTGCGAATCTAACCGCGTCCATTTTATAAAACGGAGCCAAGGGAGTAACACTTATTGCGAATTATAAATATTAGTGTCTTAAATATATATTTAATTATATTTATGATTATTTGATTTATCAAGAAATGAGAATTTCAGCTTTTTAGAAGGGAGTGAGTAGATTCTAAGTGTCGATAACTACAACAGTAATTAATATATATAATATAAGTATTGTACCAGTTTTGAACCAAGGATAGCACAGTACTAATAGTTGTACGTATAATACAAGACAAACATTCCAGTTCCACTGACGACAGGATAGCACGCCAGCACAGACGCTGCACGTGAACCCAGCTGCACCTCATCTGTGATCTCACTCGCTGGTCACTGCATTCCCATACGCAATACTGCTACTCCTACTATACTAGGGAGTACGATTAAAAAATATATATAATATATATAATATGAAGAATCTATCTAAGCATGGCTTGTTTAGTTCCCCGGTTCTTCCCCAAATTTTACTATGCAAAAAGAAGATTCTCTGTCACATCAAAATGTCGGCAAATGCATGGAGTACTAAATGTTGATGAAATCAAAAACTAATTGTACAGTTTTGTTGTACTTTGCGAGATGAACATTTTAAGCCTAGTTAGTCAAAATTTAGATAATTTTTACCAAATACAAACAAAATGCTACAGAAATTCTAATACAGTGTTTTTCTTCCTAATTCACTGAACTAAACGAGACATATCTAGGGAGTATGTTTCTCTCCCCTCACAAGCGAGGAATTTTTGGTTGGCAGGAACATGCATGGCATGACAGGCGCAGGCTGCAGGGCCGGCGTCAGATACGGATGAGCACAAGAAGCTAGCTATGCTAGGACCGGACCGGAGTGGAGCTGCTCTGAGCACTACTGAGCTCTAGCCTGGCGGAGCTGAGCTGAGCTGATGAGACTGAGAGCGCACAGTAGCAGCAAACCAGCAATGCAACAGCAGGCCCGGCCAGGGCCAGCCCAGGCGCATCGTCTTTTTTTTTTTTGATAGCACCCAGGCGCATCGTCTGTATTCTACATGTACATGCACTCGCTTCCAAGACACACACCAAAAGAATATTGCACCGCCAGAAAACGAGCAGCCCGGCCCACCAGACACCAGTGGTTGGTAAACTTGTACGCCATGCGTCCCTGGATTATACTTACACATTCATAAATGCTGGTGTAGTAGTACATGCTACCAAGGCAAGGGCATGTGGTTATTCTTGATGAGAGTCAACTAATAATAAGAACAAATATAACGCAAATGAAGAAAAAGTGTTAGGGGTTGTTTGGTTGAAGGAGTTAAAGTTTAACGAATACTGTAGCACTTTCGTCTTATTTGACAAAAAGTTTCCAATCTTGGACTAATTAGACTTAATAGATTCGTCTCGTAAATTACTCCTTATCTGTGCCGATATGCATACAATTAGTCTACATTTAGAGAATATTGATGTGATGGAAGTTAAACTTTAACAACTGAAAACCAAACGGGGCCTTAGCCTGATCTCTCTACCTAGCTGGCTGAATTTCACAAGCGGAAACACGTAGAGGAAAAACAGTGACATCCAGGGAAGGAAAATACAGGAGGGAGGGAAAGAAAGAAAAAGAAATCAAGGAATGGTTCCTCGCTCTCTGCTCCCATACACTGGCAATTGGCGTACAATGTAGCAGGAAATGAATGGCAAAAGATTGGGTTCGGGGACCTCTCCCCCTCTCTCTCTGCAACAAAAACTCGTAGTACTCCTAGTTTTTATGGAAGATCTCTAGATGGTCAAGCCAACAGAGGTTGCTTGCACGACTGCCTGCGCGACAGGCGGAGAGGTCCCCCTACAATTAGCGAAGCGAACTACGGCGGCGATCTCAGGCGTAGCCGTTGCGGCTGAGGTGGAGGAGGCCGGAGCTACCGCACTTGGGGCACACGTCGGCGCGCTTCGGCACCATGAAGTACATGAAGCAGGCGCGGCACCCGGCCGCCACGAGCACGTGCCCGGCGCCGCCGAGGCCGCGGCCGCCGTTGTTGCCGGAGCCGGACTCGTCGGTGGGCGAGAAGGACGAGAGCGTGGACGAGACGGCCGATCCCCGGCTGCTGCCCGTGCTGCTGGAGCTGCTGCTGGTGGTGCTGCTGCTCTCGGCCTCGTCCTCGTCCTCGTCCTCGTTCTCGTTCTCGTTCTCGTCCTCCTCGCCGTCGTCCTCTTCCTCGTCGTCGTTGTCATAGCCGCTGTCGTTGCCGGCGGCGCCCCGCCACGTGCTGGTGACGTCCGCGCCCACGGACGACGACACGGAGGTGTACCCGGACGACGGTGTGGACGCGCGGCGGGTGCGCCGAGACGCCGACGACGTGGAGCGCGGCGTCGGCGAGGAGAAGGCCGACGTCGTGCGCGGGTCCACCATCGTTCGGGTGCCGTCCTCCCAGTTGATGTAGTACACTTGCCCCGTCTGCACGAAAATTAGCTCCCAAAATGCAACACACCAACTATTAGATTAGATTACATTACAAATCGATGTTCGAGAACGCTATATATAGTATCTATTTGCACGTAGACCACTCCTCTCCTAGTAAGTATATATACTAGTACTTAGAAAGAATCTGCAAAAAAGTACTGTACATATTTGGGCAGTCTGCAAGAGCAACTAATGCAGATTCAGATGCTTACTATATATACGTATATTATCAGTGACCAAAACTCTGCATCAAAGAAATGACATCTACGTACGTATACGGTATATCATCTTTGTTGGGTTATGTTTGTCTGTTGATATAATGCATAAGACTACTCGCGGTGGATACTCTAAAACGATACTCTAAAGCTTTAGAGTATGAATATAGAGTAAAAACTGCTGCATTGGGTACTCTAAAACGATACTCTATCCTTTCTCTCACTTTATATTTAGAGTGATATTGTGCTTACTCTATACTCTATAGTGGCGGGCCCCACTAGCTAAATAAAGGAACAAATGCTATAACTCACAAACCAAAAATTCAAATTAAATTTTGATTTCACCATTAAATCCGTCGCAATAAATCCTTCAAAACTAGATCACACATGAATATATTTAGATAAAGTGACAAGTAGGTTCCACAGTGGATAGAGTGGATAGAGGAGGATATAGAGGATGTATGGGTGCGGGAGAATTGAGTATAGAGGAGAGAATCTTGCTGACTAGGACGTATAGAGGATGAATATAGAGGTCCATAAGTGCATGAGTGCGGGTAGTCTAATAGTATATGTATATACACACAAACTAGTGGCATTTGGGTGGGGGGGGGGGGGGGGGGGGGGCAGGGCACTATGCAGGTATCGGGGAACAGGTTGCAGGAAGGCAGCCCGGGCAGGGCTGGAAAGGAGGAAACGCCACCATGACCACACACACCTTCCCTTCACGAACACCGTCTCTGTCTGCGATGGAATCATGGAAAGGAGCTTTTCAGCGAAAAGACCTTGCCGATGGAAAGACTTTTCGCCTATGATGATGTGTTTTGTGTTTCAAAAAAAAGATGCTGCCTTTTGCTTGGTTCTCTGAATTTCTTGCTGGAGAGAATCAGATGCAAGCAATGCAACTTGCATTGGTTCCAGGAGAAAAGAAAGTAAACGGGGGGAACAGCTTGAGTTGCGTATCACAGGCCTTTTCAGTTAATAATAACTACGATGATTATGATGTGCTTGCTTACTTGTTCAGAATAAAGCGGGTGTGGGTCAGATAGTTAGAAAACTCGAAGCAAAGGAATGGGCTCCAACTCAAAGATCTCTCTGCAAGGAGACCTCCGCCACAAGGTTCCAGAAGGCAGGACCCTTTAAACCTATCAACGATTTGAGGAGGTCTGGCGGCAATAATTCCTTCAAACAAATGTCTTGCATTGCTGTTGTGGTTGTCTTGTTGTTTCTTTTGTTCTCGTTGTCGGTAGCTTGTTGTTGGTAGTCGTAGTGTCTTTGTTGTGGTTCTTATTGGTTGTGTTCGTCTTGTTATTTTTGTTGTGCTCAGTCTGAGCTTATCTTCTTTTTAATATAATCGGCAGCTCTCCTGTCTGATTCGTTTTTTAAAAAAAAAATCTCTGCATCTGCGGTGGGGAACACACAAGCGCTTGAACAGAGCAGGTGATTAGGCTGGGTGATTACGGACCAGGACCAACAACAGAGTGCGGAACGCTGTGGTCCAGAAGAAATCCGCGGCGAAATCTCGAGTTCCAGATAGAGATAGATTAATAAAAAGGGCAGGGATGTGTCAGCATTGAGAAGACACAGATCTGAACTCGCCTTAATCACATCCCCCCGATATGAAATTGGGAGAACGCTACGCTAGTATAACAGAACAAGCAGATGGAATGGAACAAGAGTGAGTCTTCTGAGCTCGAACGAACCAAGATGAAAGACAGGTTTGCTGTTGTTTTTCTTCTTCTCTCTGTGTTTCAGATTCGGAAATGGAAGGAAACAGGGAGATCAATCAAAGGAGAAGAAAGCAATCAAGAAATCCCCGGCCAAAGCCAAACAATCCAAAACACAGGGAAGGAAGAACAAAGCTAATCTGAACCGGGTACGGGAGGCATAAGGCAAGAATCCAAGAGCAAGAGAACAAAAGAGGGGGACAGGCCGGCGGAAGCGAGTTAATGAAGGAAAAATCCCTATCCCCATCCGGCCGGTCTGCTCGCCACTTTCGCCATTAATGAGTGAATGATTGATCCATCCACTTCCTGAAACGCGCCGCCGACGGCATCCACCAACCTCGGACTCGGAGACCGTTGGCCATTTATGGCCAAATGATTGGGAAATAACCCGCGCGCGCTACCGGCGTTCAGCCGCGAGCCGTGAGCGTGATGTGAGTGAAGGAACCCGGCCGTAGGGTACGATATGCAGTGCAGCAACAGACGTACCCGGATGTCGAGGCACTGCTCCCAGTGGTAGGGCAGCGCGACTTCGGAGTTGAGCTCGACGGTGACGCCCTCGCTGTCGTCGCCGCCCTCGGCGCCGCGGCGCCTGGTGCCTCCCCGGCGCCGCCCGCTCCCTCCGCCGGCGCCGGCGCCGGCACCGCCGTTGAGGGAGCAGTGGCGCAGCGAGGAGGCGATCATCTCGATGTTGGGCGCAGTAGTCATCAAGGCCAGGGGGGCGTGGGGCGCCCCGGCCGGCCAGGTGGGTGGGTGGGTGTTTGTGTTTGTGGAGTGGAGTGGAGTGGAGGAAGAAGTGCGCCAGAGAGAGGAACGGAGAGGACAGGGGAGCGGGGAGGTGGGCGAAGGAGAGAAAGGAAGGAGGCAGGCTGCTTTTTCGCTGCGGTGGTGTTGTGGGTGCGTGTGCTGTGGCCGTGTGGGGGCAGCGCAACGCCGTTGCTGTTGCTGGTTGCTGCTGCCGGCTGCCCTGCGGCTTTGCAGAGCGCGTCCGCGGCAGCGACGGAGGAGGCCGAGTGGATTACTGGATTGCAGCCGCCCACTGTTCTTATATATAACTAGTGATGAGGTATCTTTGGGGCCGGTTTAGATGCAAATTTTTTAGTAAAATGACGCGCTTTTCGTTGTTATTTAGTAAATATTGTCCAATCATGGTCTAATTAGGCTTAAAAGATTCGTCTCGTCCATTTCGTCTAAACTGTGTAATTAGTTTTATTTTTTATCTATATTTAATGCTTCATACATGTGTCAAAAGATTCGATGTGACGGAGAATCTGAAAAATTTTACAAAATTTTCTGGGAACTAAACAGGGTCTGGGTCGTTTTCTTCTTTTGTTTGCCCCCTACCCTAGCTTCGTCACGGGCTTTATTTGGCAGTGCTACGCACTTGGAGGTTCAAATATTGGCGGCTTTACCGCATTTTGTTGCTGATATATGCTTGCATCACGTTGTTAGAGGGTGTTTGGATCGAGCGCTATCGGTCCTTAACTAGTCAATGTATAGTACGCACTCAAGCAGTGTTAACACGGTCTGGCTTTCAACCAACACTAAGGGAAAAAATCCTTCTAAATCTAAACTCCTCAACTTTCGTGGTCATTCGATTTATCCCCCTCATCATTAAAACCAGTTTTTTTAAAAAATAACTTTTAAAGCCGTCAGTTTTTTGCACCTTAAATGGTTTTGATAGTAGATTTGTTGATGTGGCGCCACGTTAAAATAAGTAAATTGGACTAAGTTAAAATTTTAGGGAGTTAAATCGGACCATAAATATTTAAAAATATATAAAAAATCATCCAAATATTTTGCATGGGAAAATAATAGAATTAAAATCCTAAATCTGATTTAATCTTAGAAATTTATTAAAAAAATATTTTAGCTCGAAAAATTATGAAACTAGTTTCATATTTTTCTCTAAAATCATACTCCAGCACTAGTTCCCTTGGCACTAGTTGTAAAAAAACCAGTGCCAAGGAAAGAGAGAGACAGAGACACATATTTTTTATAAAATATTTTTACATAAAAAATAATGCATATGTGTGGCACGATGCATGCAACCACATAGGCTAACACAACTACTTTAAAAATTTATCCAAGGTAGGGGACTGGCGCCAACTATGATCCTGACAACACTCCACTAGCGCTTCTACATAGTACAAACGATCAATAACGACTCATTATGATAGATAAGAACAACTTCTAATAGAAAATAAGCACCAAAATGAGGACTTCAAAATTTAAACAATTTCAAGCTAGGTACCATAACATAGGGCATGACTTTACAAGAAAAAATTAAAACTAAATTCATAATTTTCTAGCTTAAACAAATTTTCTAAGATTAAACCAAATTGTAGGATTTTAATTGCATTATTTTCCCACGTAAAAACATTTAGATAAACTTTTGGAGAAAATTCTAAGAATTTCTGAACTTTTTTAGAAAAATATTTCTATTTTGATTTACCTCCTCAACTTTCAACTTAGTACCTCGTGCCACATCAACAAAAAAACCATTATCAAAACTGGCCAAGGTGTAAAAATAAACGTTTTTAAAAGTTAGGTGGTTCAAAAAAACTAGTTTTGTAGATGAAGTGGGTAAAAAGGACTTTTTCCCAACAATAATACAGGTTCTCAAGACAACAAATAAAGAGAATAATGGCTAGGGTGGTAGGGCCACCCTGGGAAGAATAGTTTTTTTAGGGGTCATAGGGAGAATAGATGAATGGGCTCAATTGGAGAAAATAGAAAAGAAGAAAACAAAGGAAAATCGGGTTGGGCTTTGAAGGTTGTTTCGGCCCAAGACAGGTTTTGAGATTTTCTAAATGTTGCAAAATAGGTTTTAAATATGTGTTGAAGCCTTTTTAAACCGTATTTTGCAAAACATTGTAAACTATATTTGATAAAACCTTTTAAAAATTATTTTCAAACTATTTTAAGAAACAAGACAAACTATTTCTAATTCTTTTTGAAACTTAATTTTGAAACATTATTAACTTTTTTAATATGTTTTAAAACATTTTTGAATTTTAAACCATTAAAAACTACTTTATCATTGATTTTAAAAATATTTTTAAGAAATTTTGAGCTAAAACTTGAACGGTTTTTTCAAACTAATTTTTAAAACAAACTTTTGAAACTTTATTTTTAAAAATTAAAGAAAACCTATTTGAGGCTTAATAGAAATATAAATTCATTTTTTCACTCAAATAAATTAATGCAACTAGCATGAATGTAACATCCCTAGGAAAATTGACATATAAACTTTCATAAACCATTTTTATTTGTCAAATTGATAAGAAACTAATTAAAGATTTAGAGAATTTTAGAAAAAAAATTAAATCATTTCTTTTATTTGTGCTTTCTATTTACATCCTAAAACGAAAAATTCAAGGTGTGACATATGTGTATCCCCAAACTGGTATGCTCCATTATTAATAAGATTATATGTTAACCATGAACAAACTTAAACCATATATAGGCCCGACCAAGGTGGCAAGAATTAATATCCCTAGTCTCTACCAGGAATTCATGGCGATGTCTTTGATAACAATAAACTATACTTGATTACCTAGCATCAGATCAAAGGTCACAATGGCAATATCATCATTACGGACGGACTACTACTACTACTCGTGACCATTGGACGAAGATACAGAACTTGCTGCATTTGCATCCTGCATGGTAAGAAAGGTGATAGGAATGGGATCCCCATATTCCATTAGGTGGTGATAACTGTCGATTTAGCAAAGACTTGGCATATCGATCTAGCTTTAGATTACAAGACCCAAACCCTACAACCTTACCACCATGTCTCATCTGGTTATCAATGGTGTCACTAGCACTACTCTCATGCAGGCAAGCCTCCTACTCAATTCTAAAGCGTTTGTGAAGTTTGTAGGAAATTTTTTATAGGCTATTCAGCCCCCTCTAGCCATCTAGATCCCATCAAACGTCGAGTTATCCACCAAACAAAGTTACCATACCTATTGGAAGATCGGGCCACGTCTACATCACATATGATTGGGGTTTTCTTACAACTACACTATTGCAAGGAGTGAGAGAATGTGAAGGGGCAGCACATTTTGGTGAAGGGAAGTTACTTAGGCATGTAGCGTGGAAGTCTCTGGAAGACTGGAACAGTGGTGATCGACTAAAGCTAGGCCCTAAGATTATGAACACCAAAGGTTTAAACCATTCTGACTAGAAAAGAGAACACAAGAAGAATAATCATCCTACATACCAGATGCATAGGAATAAAATCTTTCCTTCTTAGTCACACAGAGCTCTGTCACATGACCCAACTTGAGATAATGTCTCCAATTTATTTTACTAGTGCAAAATTGCCTTACTTGAGAGAGGTAGAGAAGCACTAGTTGCATGCACCTTTCTGAGTAATAATGGATGATGACAAAAATAGGCAACATTAACCTCCTCGGGAGTGCCCAAATTAAGGACTAAATCAATCCCATAAACACATTTGAATTTAAAACGGGGTCATATTCCTTGTTGGATCCATGTTCTCCACTGAGAGGCCAACTTGTGAATTACCCAAGTGCAATTACCCACCGGGAAGCCCTCTAGAGGTAAAATTTGGCCCTAAGACCCCTTGGGTAAGTGTTATTGATCTTCCTAATCATGTATCTCAAAGTATAATCTTGATCTTAAGAGCATTCCCCCTAGAATGACACCCACTTTTTTTTCCAACCCTAGGGTGGTCTAGCTTGTTCTATTATCTTAGTGTTGAAGTCCAGCACCTCAACCTGGTCACTAGTGATAGATGCAAGCATCAACACCAAACCGTAACCCATCCTCCTCAGAAAGGTTGGAATGCCAAGCTTAGCCAACATGTTACTAAACGGGTAGACCATCCGACATACCACTTGGATTGTCCGATAGCAAAAGCACTTGTCAGCACAACACCCTGCAAGCCCTTCACCTAGCGAACCATTTATGGTATCCACAACTATTTGTAAGGACATGCCAGAGAGAAGCCTACATGACACTAATTTTACAGACCATATGTAAGCTTGCACGAGAGAGAGAGAGAGAGAGAGAGAGAGAGAGAGAGAGAGCAAGGAGGGGATGCAGAGGAAAGGAGCAAGGGAGAGGGGTCAGGCGCGAGACAGGGAATGGAGGTGGCACACTTAGGCTAGGCTGAGATGTGGTGAGCAATGGCTCAGAGGAATTAGTTAATGTGGATTCAGGAGTTATTAATGCACGAAAGGGACTATTGAGATGGGGGAGCTTTTTCCTGTGATCCCACACACATGGATGAAGCGCAATAGTAGCACGACACCAAAATCTTTTGGTGTAGTCCTAATTTTGGGCTCCTGGCACATTTGGTAGGGTACGAGCCTATGCACCTTCGCAAATTGTTTTAAGTCACTAATTATGATTTGTCGATTGATGTTTAGTCGTTGAATCTATGCTGACAGTTTATCTGTAGCATCTAGTAACACCGACAGTTTACATGTTGGCTTATATAGTTATTGCCCATAGTTACATGTTGGCTTATATAGTCATTTCCCACAGATAAGATGTTGACAAATTGTTGCACATTTGTCCATGGATCATTTGACACAAATATATAACCTTTCCCCACATATAACTATAGGCAAATGTGTGTCATGGTTTAGTGGCTTCCAGGTCTGGGTGGCACCGGCCTTTGCTCCCCTGTTCCCGACTACGGTTTGTGCTCCCCCACTCTCCAAGTTGTGCCTCCATGGCTGGATGGGTGGGTTAAGAGGGAGATGAGGTGAGAGTATACCAAAGAGGAAAAGTGGAAGGTAAGATTTTCCCGAGAAGAGAATGTACTAGAGATGGAAAAAATGAAGGGTGAGATTTTCATTCACAACCCATTAGCCACGTTAACTGCCTTTGCCTAGCCAACGAGCTAATCATTAGCTCGGGGTGCCTAAGCTAATTTTAGCTATACTTTTAGCCTCCTCCTGCTCTCTGTCTGACTAAACTTTCGCCGATACTTTCTTCATCCTAAAAAGAATGCAATTGTAGGTTGTGAATAAGCCATTCTTTTCTAAATTTGACCAAATCTTTAGGAAAAACATCCACACTTGTGTCTCTAATTAAATCTACTATGAAAATATATTCCATAATTAATCTAATGATATTTATTTGGTATATATATAATGAATAAATGTTTGTAATTTTTTGTATAAATTTGGTCAACTTAAAATTGTTTGACTCCTTAGAAAGTGAGAATTGCATTCTTTACGAAGACAGTAGTAATTAGCCACCAGTATGATCTAAATTTTTTATTCAATTCTAATTACAGTAAGGGCAACACCAATAGGTAGTTCCTGTGTTCAAGGGGGTATCTCCTTCAGTTAGCACGATTTTGAGCTGCAGGATGACCACAATCTTTGCTGCATGGCTGGTGTGAAGAAACTGCAAAGGCTAGGACTTGCGATTGCAATCTATAGCTAGGTCAGGGTCTGGGTCGAGTCGTATTTGTCTGCTATGTGTATGAATCATGAAATTGTGTAAAATCCTTACTCATATTTGGTCCCTTTACGAGTGAGTACCTTGTTGGGGACCCTTCCCCCCTTTGTTTTCAAAAAAAGGTGTCAAGTAGACAAAATGTTAATATGGCATTGGAATTATGGAGGAGAGAGAAGGAAATTGTTTCTTATAAAAACTATGTCTACATAGTAACCATAACATGAAAAGTTGTGATAGGTTCACGATAGGAGAGAGGAGGTATATGACTGGATAAATTTAATTTGAAGAAACCACCCATTGTAAAAATATAGTTTTTATGTGTAGTGCCAACACCAATCGGCAAGTATAGAAACTATCTCATGGTTTTATGATTGGGATTGCCCTAAGAACTACTTTATTGTCCTTTTAAAAAAAAGAGATCATAAACAAGTCAAATTAAACTTTTTAAAATTTGATCAAGTTTATTGAAAATAATATATGACTCTAGATAGATTTATTATAAAAATATATTTTATAGTAAATCTCTAAAATACTCATTTAGGATCACAAATGTTAGTAGTACTTTTTTATGGATTCAGTTAAATACAAAATTGTTCGGTTTCTCGAGAGAAGGAGGATTACGTTTTTTTCTTACGGAGGAACGATCGATCGTCAAAGGGGCGTTGGCGGCCAAGGCTGAGGGGCCACAATGCAACATCAAGGGCGTGTTTGCAACCATGGCCCGTGGGCCTGGCTGCGCTCCCGGAGTGCAAGGACGCTGTTTGGTGGGCTTTTTTCCCTCCCGCCGCCTGGCTCGTTGGGGCCAAAACTACCCCCTCTGCCTGGCTCTGGGGAAACGATTCTCCCCTCTGTTTTTCTAGGGCATGGCTCTGTGCGGCTCTGGGTGGGCGATTTTGGGGGTGATTCGGGCGGCGGTGGCTGGCTCGCGCAGGAATGGTGAAAGCTCCACGCGTGCTCCCGCCTCCAGCCATTTCCATTCGCCTGTTTAGCCGCCTCTCCTCTTGCGGTGGCCTCCGCCTTCTCCATTCCCTCTCCACTGCAATCCCATGAGATACCGGCGAAGGTCGTGCGGTGGTGTCCGGTGAGGCGGCGTCCTTCCTCGGCGGGCTTCATCTCTGTTCTCCCGTCCCGGATCTGCTCTGACCCGGCGCCGCACCGTGCTCCTTCCTAGGATTCCGGGGAGGCGGCCATCTTCTTCCTTCATCTTCCTCGTCTCCGGTGGTCCAGCTGCTGTTGTGGCGGAGTAGATCTACTTCCTCTCCTTCCAGATCTGCTTCTTCGTCAGGTCGTCTTCTTCTCCATTTTGCGTTGCTCGTTTTCTCCGCCGACCACCCCGAGGTCAAATCGATTCCCAATCCCCCATATTCGTTGATTTGTATGATGCTAGGGTTTGGGTGTCATATGCTGAAGATGATGCTTTGCGCTTTTATCTGAGTTCGAGCTTTCTTTTACATGGTTCGACTGATGCTGGTCTTAGGGTTTCACATGATTTGTTCATATGTTTTGCTTTCATTAAGCTTGAATGCACTGTGTTTAGATGATTTGGTCGATGATGATGTCCAATGCACTAGGAGGCATGTTCATACTTGTAGTCGTGCCTATTTTCTATTATTTTTAAGCTTACACAACCATGCTAAGGCCAGCTAGGGTTCTCCATACAGAGTTTATCATTGAATGTACATGCATGTAGATGGATCTATCTGAAAACCATGAGATGATGGCTAGACAAGCAGTTGGCATGGTAGTCATCATGCTCTCTGTTGTTGTTAGTAGGATTAAAAGGAAAAGCCCTGAACCTGACCCACTATTGTATGAGCTTAAGAGCGATGCGGAATAGCATAGGAAACAAACCTTGCAAGCCATCTATAACTCCACAGATGCAGAGTGCCTATCCATGTTAAGGGTGACCAGAGTTTTTTTTGCTCTGTGTCACCTTTTTAGAAACTAGGGCCAATGCACTTAGGGAGATTGGACCAGCCCATGTTGATGCTAACCTCTACCTAGCTATGATGGAGACCCCTGGCTTTCTGAGGAGGCTCTCATAGTGGCCTACACCTATCTGCTGGACAACAAGGCCCAAGGCAGGGGCTTTGCTGGCATGAGTGATAGCCATAGGGACATTTGGCTTAGGAATTACATAGCCAAGAACTACTACATATAGTTCCACTACATATGGCATGCATGTCTAATGAGGGGGTTGACTATTGAGATGTATAGTTCCTCTCCACCTCCCTCACCCACTCTCTCACCTTTTGTACATAGCTTGGTGTAGCTTGTGTGCAAGCTAGTTGGCTGATTCACACCTATCCTTTTGGGTTAGTTTAGTTAGAGGGTGGCTAACTATATGTAACCTTGGGCTTCATGAACCTTATTTGAGCCTAGATCTGTTGGGCTGAGCTGCTATTTGTAATGCTATATTTGTGGCCTCTGTTGGTTGCTCCATTTTCTACTATTCATGGTTTCATCTACTTCTGTCATTTCTAGCTCTTATTTGTTGCTGTTGTTTTATACATCCATACATGTTTTGTATTCACATGTTTGTCATTAAACCATCCGCACCATCCATTATCTAGCAACAATTTGTTTCAAATGAAGGTGATGGCAGAGAATGGATGGACAGAAGGTTCCATGCCAGCCATGACATTGGTTTTCCACTTGGCTGCAGAATCTGTTTGCTGGACTCTTTACCATGTTGTTGTGCTGTTTTGTATGACTTGGTGCTTGCTGCGGGAATTAACTGGCCAATGATGCAAATTGAAAAGGAAAACATGAGGTGGTTGTACAATACTTTGATTTTGCTGCTTTTTTCATGGATGTCATCCAACCTGTGCAACACGTCCATTCCCTAGCAACACTAGGGTCTTACTTGGCTGACGGCTTGATGTGCGGAAGGGTTTCCATGGCAGTCATGATCTTGGGTTTCCAATTGTTTGCATCTTCTGTTGCATGCTTCCATTGCCTTGTTGGTTTTCTTTATTTGGGTACAGCCACCTATGATTGGGCTCATCTGAATTGTAGCACCAAATTTGTAAGCTGATGTCACAATTTTTATTCAATGCCAGTGATGTAAATATTGTTGTATGATTTTGATGATACTTGTCATCGGTGAGGAATCTGGGATCAACGATTTGTTTCTTCCCAAACCGTAGATCTTCAAGTTTCATACTCGTGGCATGTTTCATGTTTTCCATTTGACTGAGGCAAATTTTACTTATGATTTCATAGCAAATGGGGCATTGCTATGTGGTTTTCCATGGTAAGCAACCTGGGATTTATCATACCTAGCATGAATGCAGTGAACAAGTTCTTGGGTTCAGCACTTATGAGCAGGTAGTTATTGATTTTAATGCATCAGTTGAAGCACTAACAGCACCCCCTAGTGTCGACTAAAGATGCTCGACAGTCCACCGAGGGTACACCACGATGGTAGATTTGTCGTAGAGGTGAGCGAGATCAGGAGCGAGATGGTGACAAGACACAAGATTTAGACAAGTTCGGGCCGTCAGTTTGATGTAATACCCTAATCCTGTGTCCTGTCGGTTTGTATTAGCTATCGTATATGATTGCGTGTGTTTTGAGGGGGGTCCCCTACCCGCCTTATTTAGCTTGGGGGTAGGGTTATATGCCGATCAGGTCTACAACTAATCGGGTAACAAATAAGATTTACATGGAATATTACATTTGGCATATCCTAACAGATTATATGCTATCTTCAGGATGTCTCCGAGGTGTCTTGCGGCGTGCGTCGAGCTATGTCGTGAGCTACTAGTCATCATCTTGTGGGCTGGATCGTCCCTTGCGGTGCGGCCCATGTAGTCCGTCGTGGGTACCTGGGGTCAGACCCCCCACAGCTAGTCCCCGAGCGCCTTGTATTTGCTTGGTGACGCCATCTTGATCAAGTCTGAGCAGCTTGCCGTGAAGCCGATCAGCCCCACTGATGATCCGAGCGGTGAAAAAGGAAGCCGACCAGGTTAACTAGTGACTAGGGCGGTGAAAAAGCACGCTGACCAGTTCAACTGGCCTGCCAACCTGCAAGGGTGGCTGCTGACCAGCGTAACCAACCAACGGTCTAAACTTAGCCAAGTGAGGCTCACTAATAGGATGTAAGGAGCTCAATAAAAAAATTTGAGAAATCTTGGTCGGTGAAGTATACACACTTAAGTGCCAATTGCGATGGCTCTGACGACGTGATCATCAGAGCTGAGCGGAGGCATTAAGCAACATACTTGACACAGACATAACACCGTGAAGAAGAAACAATACGTGCCACTACAAGAACTCTGGGCTTCTGTGACAATCAGATTATGACGATAACAACCTGTTTCTTGTCACTGCCTGTCTGCAGTGACGAAGTGGTTGTCGTCACAGAAGGTGGGTCACTAACCAGCTTTTGTGACCACTGGAGGACTTTGTCATTGATACAGTGACGATAGTTCTCCTGTCATTGATGTAATGACGAGACTAAATCATCATAACAAATTGAACAGAATAACGCCACGTGTATGATGACATGGCATATGTGACGTGACAGATGACAAGGCAGGTGACGTGGCAAATGACATGGCATATGATGTGGCAATTCACATTCGGCCCATATAGAATGGGCTTTTTTCTTTTTTATTTTCGACTACAATCAGCCCAATTGGTCCAAATATTTTTAATTATCCCAGAATTGACACTGTCAGCCCAGCTATAAATTTGCTTTTATTTTTTTTAATTATAGCCCAACATTACAATAAGCCCATATTGTGGGCCAGCCTAGTTAAAAAAGTTATCCCAGAATATAAACCACTACCAATTGCATAATTATATTATAATCACATTCTAGCCATAATTAATTTTCTAGCTCATACAAAAGCATATATTTTTCTGGTCTGTATCGAGTAGATTATTGCTCAGAATTATAATAACTCTTATGGTAATAAAAAAACATATCTTTTTCTCAAAAAAAAGAGGCGGGCTAAAAATCCAATGCAATAATCTCGTGCTTTGGCTAAACTACAAATAAATAGATAAATAGAATAAGTAAATTGATATTGTCTAATTTTTTTAAAAAGCAATTGAATATAAAATACATATATGTATGACTTGGTTCATTTGTTCAACTGTTTTGCTAGTTGTGTCACAACATGTATGTCAGGCTGTGATAATTCCATACTAGTATTCACCCAACTTCTGTCCATCTGTGAAACACTGAAATAAGACAATATCAAGGAATCAACAACTGACCATTCACCGTAACAGACTGCTATTCCTTCTAGCTTTCTATCACTGACCACTACAAATTTATGCATTCACTGTCATGAACTTCATGAATATAAACTGAACTACACGGTACCACATCAATTCATTTGATAAAACAAAAAAACAAGGGGTCATATCTACCTTTTCTAGCTGTTCCAAGGGGACGAAGCAGTCAACCGCGTGGAGACAGCAACACTGGCGTGGAGACAGCGGCGACCGGCTGATTTGGCGAGGGGCGTGGACCAGCCGGAGACAGCGCGGCGGCCGGCGTGGAGATAGCAGCGGCCGGCGTGGAGACAGCCTGCAGCCTGAAACCGGCGGCCGGCGTCGATCTGGACTGTGGAGCCGGCGGCGGGGCGAGCCTGGGAGGGATCGGTTTGGTTGGCTGGGTGGTTTGCTCTCAGGGGTCCATCAGTAGAGAAAAGGAAATGAACACGATATTAGGCGCCAGGCGATGCTTCTCCCAGTGGTTTGCTTGTTAGCTTTGGTTACTGAGGTGGCAGGTTCAATTCCCTCGTGCGTTACGTTTTTTCAAGTTTTGGACAGGTTTTTCACGTTTTCGTTTAGTCTTAAGCAGTGCAGAATGAACAAAAGAAATAAAACACTCCAGTAGACACCAGGTTTGCTCGCAGTATGGAATTAAAGAAATAAAAAGAACACCACAATGAACACTAAGCGGCGCTTGTCCCATGGTTAGCACACTGTGCTTTCATCCAGAGGCCCGAGGATCGAACCTCACCTGTCCCATTTTTCTAATTTGTAACCTGCAGGCCTAGGTGGTGACGTGGAATTTTTCAATTTTTTTTATCGTGCAGGCCTAGGAGGTGACGTGGAATAATAGGTCAGGTGACGTGGACGTGGACTAGGAGAGTAGCCACATAGGATAACATGATATTTTTTAAAAAACATTATAATTGTCCTATATTTTATGACAATCAAATATTGTCATAGATCTGTCGTCACAAAATTCATACAGAGTATACTGTAACGATGTTTATGATAAAGACGCAGCTTGGTCATAAACAATTGTCATCCTGTGAACAATCGTCATAAACAACATGTATTTATGACGAATAGGTGCTCTGTCATCTGGCAGTCGTCATAGAAGCCCAGATTTCTTGTAGTATGCACCGTAAGGTACATTGTACACAATGTAGTCCCTAAGCCTGCTAGAAGACGAAGAATAAATCTTGTAGCAGGTTCAAAGAAAAATATGCAGTCCGCAGCGTAGCTGAGAAAGCAACCAGTCTCCAGCGTTGCCGAAGAATTGAGTGATCAAGAAATAAGTACATTCACCGCAAGGTGAAGTGTACACACTTAGTCCCCGAGCCTGCCATAAGATGAAGAATAAATCTTATAGTAGGGTCAAAGAAAAAGCCTTGAAAATATGCCATCCAACTAGAGAAAAAACTTGTGCTCAGTAACTGCCTTGTGACGCGCAGCAAGTCGCCAAGTTTTAATCGACGGAGCAAATTGAGAGAACAGGATGCCCGTTGGTAGCTTCCTGGCGAAGGAAAACAATAGCCCATTGAACGGCCCATTTAACGGAGAAAGTAGAGAAAATGGAACGCACGTGCGTGGCGTAGCGAATGCGGGAGCAGGTGCATGGGGCGTGGCATGGTTTCCCAAAGACCCTGGAGGCGAAGGGGCGGCAATTAACCAGTATAAATCTCACTCCTCTCGCGGCACACCCCATTTCGCACCAGTGGTTGCACACTCCGCCTCCCTTCTTCCTCGAGCATCAACTAGCAGCCTGCTGCCACCGTCTTCTTTTTGTTTCGCTGCCGCCTGAGCCTGAACCTGAGCGTCCAAGCCCACAGCGTGAGCAGAAGGAGTGTGGCGAGCCCCCAGATCCAGATCTGTAGTCATGGCGTCGTCGAAGAAGAGTCGCACGACGAACGCCCACAGCAAGGAGTGGGTCGTGTCGTGCAGCACCCGCGAGGATCTAGAGGATATGGTGATGGACGGGATCCTGCTAGATGAGGCAACGGCTGGGTGGCGATCCGCTGAAGGTGAGCGCTTCCTGAACCCTCACGCTAGCGAATTGGTTGTTTTCGAGGATTTTTATCGGCAAGGATTTGGGCTGCCGGCGCATCCATTCGTACACAAGCTTCTTGCTTACTATGGCATAGCCCTTATCCATCTCAATCCAAATAGTATACTGCATCTGTCGATCTATCAATCTGTGTGAGGTGTATCTTGGCATTGAGCCACATTTCAATCGCTTCCTCTACTTTTTCCATCTGAAATCTTTCTCTGGTGCGAAAGTGGTCAGAGCGACCTACCTTGTTCTTCGGGATGGGAAAGCATCTGGATACAAGCCGGTCCTGCTTAGTACCTCCAATAAAGGGTGGAACTCGAAGTGGTTCTATATTGAGAATATATAACATGGGCTCTCTGAGGATATTGATACTGAAGCGAAAACAACTCCGAACTGGTCGGCGAAGCCGAGCAGTGATGAAATGGTGCAAGTGGAGGAGCTTCTAGATCATTCTTGCTCATGTTGACATCGATGGTGCTGAGTGCACTCAGAACTTCATCGGCTGTCGAATACAGCCATGCAAAGAGAGGTCACATCCCACATACGAGTATCAGTAGGAGGACTTCGTATGGGAAGCGCCCGAGACGCTTAGCAATGAAGAAATAGACCGATGAGTGTCAAAATTTTTCACCATTAAGAAGACTCGAGAGAGGAGGCACCCCTAGAGGGCCTTCGGTTTGATGAACCCACCTCCAGAGGTGATTGTAGTTGACTAGGCTTGTTCATTTCATCATCGATCGCCGTATGCCTAACACCTGTTTGTTGATTTGCTTGACAAGATAGGAAGGTATATATTTCTAAGGTTCCGAATGGAACATGCCAAGCGGTGAAGACCGATACAAGTGTCGAAGAACAGAGGCAGAGATCATGGCGGTGATGCATAGGAGGACACCGAGCAGCTCGTCGAATGGGCAAGAGGCTGCCTCGAGCCCTGACCAGCGCATCCTGCGCAACAGCAAAGAGCCAATTCGTGAGGCGTCGGCTGCCAAGAAGAAGAAAAGGATGGTGACACCACCCTGCCGTGATGGCGGGATCAATATAAGGGACTCTCTACCCCGGAAGCACAGAGCTTATGTTGGCGGGGCGGAGAGTGACGGTGATAGCGACAAGGGCAGCGATCCGGAGGATAAGGAAACACTGTCATCGAGGATTGCTCGTCATGGGACTGCTGCCCCCTCCTCCGACGAAAGAAGGCACCAGCTCAATGATGGATGTCGGGCAAACAAGAAGCCCTGGTCGGTAGGTGGGAAGTCCTGCCAGCCAGGCTAGAGTCTAAGTCCTCGAGCCTGAGCGAGAGGTTCGAGATGAAGGGGGCGCATCCATCGGTGCGGTGACCCCGGAGGCGAGCTCAGTGCCCCCAGGCTTCCAAAGAGCAAGCGGGGCGATAGCTGGGATGGGCTGCCCTAGTGGAATGCACAAGATCAGGCGCACCATTGGGCGATCTAGCAAGTAAGTTGTTGATTGCTGTACCCATTGAGCTATTTTGATGGAAGCCTCAAAATATTTTGACAAACATTGGTTGTGGAGCAGCAAACCATCGACTGACCCTTTATGGTCGGTCAAGGCCAGAGAAGGATGTCATGGTATGACGCCACCTGCCGCCCCCGTGTATGTTGAGGGTACAACCGGAGGAGGGTGGCCGTGGCGTCGATGCCGGAGGAGCTCACGCAGGCGACGGTGCTAGGAGTCAGCGGGTGGCAGAGCCCGTTGGAGATGTCGGTGGACCCAGAGCGGACGCGGGATAGGTATCAAGCCCCCCGGCATCCCCACCGACAATGGAACTGGGAGCATGCGCAGGACGAGCACCTAGTCCCCGAGCTTCGTCTTCGGCGATGGGTGCAGGCCCTAGAGCCGAGCAGGAGCCACATGCTCCAGAGCCCCTGTGGAGATGGCTCTTGGCACGCTACGCCGCCACCAAGAGAGAGCTACGAAGCAAGCTGCGGGACCTACGGCAGAAGCTACCGAGGTTGAAGACACCCCTCAACAACCGCCGCATCCTTGGGACGCCCCTATGCATGTGTCGTGCACCTGGTTGAAGCGGGGTGACCACATCGATTTAGTGGAGGAGGAGGATGTCGATCCATAGATAGAATAGCTGAAGAACCATCTTTCGGTGGTGAACGATGAATTGCAGGTAAGTTGAATTGTTGCCGACATTTTATACGTCTTCCTAGTGAAGTTGTGATAGTCTTTTGGCAGGAGGTGATAAAAACTGTGGAGCACCAATGACGATAGCTCGAGGAAGTTGAGCCCACCTTTAAGGAGAATAAGTGGCTGCACGCAGAGGTGTGGGCACTTGAGGATGATATAATCAGACTCAAGGAGGAGCGTAGTAGGTTGTAGGTGCAGGTGTACCAATTGCAGCTAGGGAAGAAGGATCTAGCCATCGAGCGCGACACGGCTTGGGATGAGCTCGTCTCCACTCGGGAGCAGCTCGCCAAAACCGGTACTCTACTTACCATTGTTGCTGAGGAGAAAAATGGTAAGTCTGTAGACATGATAACAGATGTGTTGTTCAATTCCTCCAGTATGGCAAACTCACTGTTGTTGCTATAGACCTCGTGACACGATTGCTCCTGGCTGAGGAGGCCATCCAGCATGTTGAGAAGGAGAGCGACGACGCACGAGAAGTGCACACAAAGACCATTGATGAGCTTGCACGTAAGTGAGTGTCGAGGAAATTCTTTTCTTTGTTTGTGTGAGACTCGTCATCATGTCGGTGTTTTGCAGTGGGCCGTGAAAACTCACAGACGCAGTACCGGCACTATGAGCTAGAGCTGCAGGCTGTGCGAGCTAAGATGAATGCCATCATCATGGGGATAATGCTAGTTCTGAACTTCATTGATGGAAACCCGGTGCCACCCCTGGTTGGAGACTTTGACGTGAATCTGCTCCCACTGGATCCCTTTGTGGAGAGATGTAGAGCAGCTTGGGTGAACTTCAGGGTGTATGTACACAGCGCAGCGTGTACTATCATTGGGCATGCCTTGTCAGTCGTCTGATCCCTGTATCTGGCAGTGGATCTAGGGATCATTGATGGCGGGTTTGCTGAAGGGATGGAGGACAAGGTGGCCGATCAGCTCGCGGACGAGGCAACGGAATCGGCCTTCAAGCTCATCGAGGACCTGGACATATTTGGTGACAAGGAGCAACAAAACTAGAACAATTAGGAATGAAAAGTAGCAGAAAAACTTTTAAGCTCTTGCTATTCGGAGATGTAAACATAAACATGGTATTTGTTTTGGAGTTTGTCTAGTTCATATGTTAGATATGATTTAGTTGCTTTCCAGTTAGTTTTATACCATGCCGATCAGCCCTGGCTAGCCCTCGAGCCCTATAGCGCGGAGTGGCTAGCACCCGTATACGCGTAAGAGAAGAAAGCGCCACCAAGGAGCCGCTGCTGACTATCCATAGCGCAGAGCATGGCTCAAGCACGCGTAGGAGGAAGTCGAGATCAAGGCCGCTTCTGGATAGCATGGGCAAAAATGTGGCTGGTCGGCGCGCGGAGTGGAATGTACATTGACGATGATACACGTGTAGAATTGGTGAATAGTGCAATGTGGAGACGTTAAGTTATGTAGAGTAATCGATGAGTTAATATTTGGTGAAACATGGCGACAGAATTGGAGAAAATATGGAGAAAACATTCGGTAAACTATCGGAGAACGCAATTGGAGAAACGTAACGGCGAAAATATTAGAGAACATAATTAGAGACCATAATTAGAGAAATATGTGCAAACTTTATTGAATCATCAAATATGGAGAAATACATATCATTGTTTTCGAAGCACTTCAAGGATAGAAACACCAAAGGAGATCGATGTGTCAGGAATTGGGGATGTCCACCCCTTGAGAGTCGCATATCCTGTAGGACCCTGGTCAAGTGACCTCTTTGACGATGAAGGGACCCTCCCATTGCGATGAAAGTTTATGGAGTCCCTCGGTCTTCTGCTTCCTTCGGAGTACTAGATCACTAACCGCAAATGATCGCTCCTGGATGTTACGATTGTAGTATCTCCGTAGGCCTTCTAGATACTTGGTTGTGCGCACGCATGTAACCAAGCGTTCTTCCTCAAGGCGATCAACGTCTTCTTATCAGGCCAGAGCCGACTGCTCTTCACTGAAATTCCCAACTCTTGGTGCCCAGAAAGCAATGTCAGCTGGCAAGACGGCCTCCGAGCCACATACCAAGTAATATGGAGAAACGCCTATATTACAACTAGTCTGGGTCCGGAGTCCCCAAACTACCGCTAGCAATTCTTTGAGCCATCTGCCCGGATGCTTCTCATCTTTTTGATACAATCTCTTTTTAAGGGCATCCAAGATCATGTCGTTCGCCCTTTCAACTTGGCCATTGGCTCTAGGGTGGGTGACTAAGACATACTTCACAGAGATGCACCGGTCCTCGCAAAAATCCCAAAAATCATCGGCAGTGAACGTGGAACCTAGGTCAATGATGATGTTGTTCGGTAGACCAAAATGATGCACAATTTCCTTGATTAGATCAGCTAACTTCTTTGCGGTTGCAGTATTGAAGGGCTTATACTCGATCCACCTGGAGAATTTATTGATGGCGACATATACATATATAAAACCTCCCGGAGCTGGTTTGAAGGGGCCAATCATATCCAGACCCTAGCATGCGAAAGGCCAAGATGCGAGGATGGTCTGGAGGGCTTGTGCTGGCACATGTATCTGCTTGGCAAAAAATGGCAGCCCTCACAACAGCAAACGAGTGCCTTAGCATCTGCTACAGCGGATGGCCAATAAAATCCAGCTAGGAAAGCCTTGCCAACTAGATTCCTAGATGCGGCATGGTTGCCACATGAACCGGCGGCATGAATCCCGAGTAATAATTTTTCTCCCTCCTCTTGGGTAATGCACTTCTGCAATAGTTCTTCCCTGGCATTCTTCTGCATTAGTTTGCCATCAACTAACACATAGTGCTTGCTACGACGAATGAGTCATTCCATCTTTGTCTTATCACTTGGAACCTCAGTCGAGGTAAGATATTTGATGAATTGTTCTCTCCAATCAGGGATAGGAGCAGGTATCGCCATGACTAGCTGCTTGGTGGATGGAGTCTCATCGACTGGCTGCTCTTCCTTGATGGGTGGGGTCATGAGGTCTTGAATAAAAACTCCTGCTAGAACTTTATCCCTAGAGGACCCCAGCTTAGATAGGCGATCAGCCGCCTGATTAGCGTCTCGACGAATGTGGTAGTAATCGATGCCATAAAATTTCCCTTCAAGTTTCTTGATCTTCGCGTAATAAGCGTCCATATTCTCGTTGGTGCAAGACCAATCTTTGTTGACCTAGTTAATGACTAGGGCAGAGTCACCATATACCATGAGACACTTGACGCCGAGCTCGGCGGCGATGCGGAGACTGTGGAGATATGCTTAGTATTTGGTGGCGTTGTTGGAGGCTGAAAAATGAATCTGGAGTACATAGCGGAGCTCGTCCTTGGAGGGAGTAACAAATAGTACGCCTGCCCTAGCACCTTCAATGTTGAGAGCGCCATCAAAGTACATGCCGAGCTCAGCCGCCCACTTGATGATGCAGCCATTGGCTTCTTTGTTGCGGAGGATATCACCGAGTAGGAATTCGGAGACCACAGTGATCTTGTAAAACTCGAAGTAATGGCAGAGCTTGCGGGATGTAATTAGGACCACGTACAACAACTTCTAAACCTAAGGATATCGAGTCTTGGACTTGTTCAGGACCTCACTGATGAAGTAGACTAGTTGCTAGAACTTGTACACATGCCTAGCCTCCTTGCGCTCAATGACAATAGCCGTACTAACAACCTGAGGAGTCATGGCGATGTAGATCAATAAAGTCTCGCTGGATTGTGGTGCGGTCATAATTGGAGGCGAAGTCAAGAACTGTTTGAGCTTGGCAAAACCTTCATCAGCTTCCTCCGTCCACTCGAAACGTTCGCTGGCCTTAAGCAACTTGAAGAAGGGGAGACCTTTCTCTCTGAGGCATGATATGAAGCGGCTAAGAGCCGCCATGCTTCCCATAAGCTTCTGGACGTCTTTTACGTAGGTCGGCCGCTTCATTCGGGTGATGGCCGAGACTTTTTTAGGGTTTGCCTCAATGCCTCTAGTGCTGACGATGTAGCCCAAGAGGATACTGGATGGAACACCGAATATACATTTGGTGGGATTCAGTTTCCTTCGGTATTTCATGAGAGCCTTGAATGTTTGCTCAAGGTCAGCGATGAGCTAATCGCTGGTCTTGGACTTAATGACTACGTTGTTGATGTAGGCCTCAACGTTGTGCCCTATTTGATCTTTAAGGCAGCGCTAAATGGCCCTCTGATATATCGCACCAGCATTCTTGAGTCTGAAGGACATGGTGGTGTAACAATAGGCGTCAAACGGTGTGATGAAGGACATTTTGATCTGATCCTCCTCTTTCAAGGAGATCTGGTGATAACCAGAATACCAATCTAAAAAGGAAAGCAATTCACAACCGGTGGTGGAATCAATGGCCTCGTTGATGCGAGGGAGACTGAAGGGGTCTTTAGGGCAGTATTTGTTGAGATCGGTGTAATCAACGCATATTCTCCATTCTTTATTCTTCTTTTAAATGAGCACTGGGTTAGCCAACCACTCGGGATGATACACCTCTTTAATAAATTTGGCTGTTAAAAGCTGGTTTAATTCTACCCTAATAGTCTCCTTCTTGTCTTGTGTGAATCGTCAAAGCTTCTGCTTGATTGGCTTCGCGGTCGGCGATATGTGTAAGGAGTGCTCGATTAGCTCCCTTGGTACCCAGGCATGTCTGTAGGTTTCCATGCAAACATGTCTGCGTTAGTACGTAGGAAGCTGACGAGCACGTCTTCCTATTTGGGGTCCAGGTGGGCCCTAGTCTTCACGGTCTTGGACGGGTCAGCGAGGCCAAGGCTCACCTCCTTGGTTTCCTTAGCCTTGGTAGCTTCACGAGGCGCCTCCATCGTCAGGATCTCCTGTTCTTCTAGGGGCACCTTCTTTGACTCCGCGAGGCAGGTGTCCATGAGAATGGAGAGGTCGATTGCCTCAGCGAGGGCGAGACTCTCCTTCTAACAGGCGTAGGCAACAGCGAGGTTGGCCTACAAGGTAAGGACTCCTTCGGGCGCCAGCATCTTGAGCACCATGTAAGGATAGTGTGGTATGTCCATGAACTTGGTCAAGACCTGGCGACCAAGGATGGCGTGGTAGGCGGTGTTGAAATCAGCCACTAGAAAGCCAATGTACTCGATGCGGAACATCTCAATGGTGCCGTATTGCACCGCCAGTGTGATCTTGCCCAAGGGCTGGCAAGCCTTTCCTGGGATGACCCCCTAGAAAGGAGAGTTGACGGGGGTGAGATCTTCCTTGGAGAGGCCTAGTTTAGAAAAGGCCTGGCGAAGAGGATGTTGAGGGCACTGCCACCATTGTTGGTATTTCTTAGCATCACTCTTACTAGGTTGTCATCCCTAGCATGATTCCAGAAATGCTTTGTTGGTAAATTATGAATGCCACTTATAAACTCTGAGCAAATAATATTGAAGTTAAGTATCCGTAAGCGCACAGATAAATTACTATTGTAGCATTTCACCCAGGAGTATTCCGAGTATCGTTATTTATATTTAATCCATAATGAAGAGCTATGGGTCTAAGTTTACATTGAGACATTGACTAATATGTATACTTATGATCCAAACCACTCTTATGCTTTAGCAAGGGTAAGTCAAGTGATAAATAAATGATAAATAAAAGGTAACAAAGGTATTCCAGAGATAAAAACAGAGACTCACAAATATAGTATGACTAGATTCCTATGTCATTCCTAATTACTAAGTCTTTTGTATACTCAAGCATATATACTCTCATCTATAATATAACTAACTTTGGATCTATGCATAAGGAACATTACTTAAGGAAGTTCAGGAACAGAGGTTTCCCTTCCTTCATAATCGAGGTTCTACTTATTCTATACACGGGGAGTGGACTACAAAGGACTCAACAGAAGTGTCACATCCATGATCTACCACATGACCCGGCATATAGAGTGCATCCATAGGCAAACAGTATCTAAGCACCATGCTTACGTAGTGTCGACCACTTAACTCACTCGAGTACTGAATTAAGTGCTCTATGAACATATGCATATATTCATCAACAATCATAACTGTTGACGGTGGATAACATCAACATTTTATAGTTAAATAAACATAAGAAATGGTACAAATGAAAGAATATACATATAACTAGGATTTGATTCTAACAAGTTCCACGAGTTTTGGAGCTCTCATTTGTCTTATAGGATATGCAATTTTCACAAAATAAAAGTATCTCAAATGATGAATTGGAGTGCACCATTGCGAAGGGCTTGTTGAGACGATCAAAACGGATATATTACTTGCCATATTTGGAGTTCAGAACAAAAAGATATCAATCCACGACCACGCATACACTAAAAGGTTCCAGAGGACACGAGAAGACACTAGACTAAAACGGACCCCGATTGGCTGACAGGTGGGGCCGACCGGCCTCACCCCTATGCTAGCCGGCCCTTGGCTGCGCCGCCTTACCCCGAGCTTCTGGAACTCGATGGTGAACGCAGAGATAGTCGATTTATACTAGTTCGGGCCCTCGATCATGATCGAGTAATAACCTTACTTCCAATTGATGTTAGCCTTTGCGTTGGATTGAATGTGTTCTATCGTCTCTTCTTACAGGGGTGCCCATGGCCTCTCTTTATAACAACAGAGAAGGTTGTGGTGCAATTACAATCCTAGTCAGATCCAAAGAAGGTGTCCTGAACTAAATACAGAAGGTACTTCCATAGGAATCTGGCTAGTCTGGCCTATTCTACTCAGAATCGGTGTAGCAGACGCTGCACCTCTTCTCGCTTTTGCCCATGGGCCAGGCCAGGGCCCATAACTTATAGTCACATCGCTGGGGAACCCTATGGGTCCTGCATCGACAAGCCCCCGAGCATTTCATGGTTGAACTCGAAGGCCTCCTTATTTCCTTAGATTTGCCTGGTGAATCAAGCTTGGTCTGGGTTCTTTCGACGTGAAGCCTTAAAGTGGTCATATCTTGAAGGAGTCTCATGAGAAGTGCACTCACTGAGTATAGCCCCCGAGCCTCTTGCTATTTGGAACAAAAAGTTAGAGGGTCTTGAATCTTGATTGGTCGTATCTTGAAGAAGTCTTTCGAGCGACGTGCACTTTTTCAAAGAAAATGGGCACTCACTGAGTGTAGCCCCCAAGCCTCTTGCTATTTGGAACAAAAAGTTAGAGGGTCTTGAATCTTGATTGTTGAAAAAACTAAAAATCTCTTTTGAGGATATGTACCCTACAGCTCCCGAGCATATTTCTAGGTTCTTTTTGTTCTTTAAGAACTCAGATAGAGGGTCCTTTATCATCTTCTTAGTTGGTCAGCTTTATGTCTAAGGTTGGTGGTGGTTGGCGGTTGAATTGAATTCTCTGTAGTCACAAGGTGTGCAGTGTTGGTATATTCTTTCGAATATGCTTGTTCTTGAGTACTGTTCCTTCACGCGCGTGTCCTCTTCTTATTGCTTTCTGTCTTTTCACTGAGACCTTTATCATGCTTGTTCTGTTGGTGTTCCTAGTCTATGTGCACCGCTCTTTGGCCTATAAATACCCTCTTGGTGTGCTGCTTTGATTCATCAAGTGTCTTGTTGTATAGTATGAAGTTCCCGTAGTCATGAGTATGATAGTTTGTGAAGTAGAGCAGCCCCCAGGCGTGAGTTGTGAATCTCGTAAGTCTTGTAGCAAATAGAAGAAGTCTTGTGATTGAGATTAGAGGTAGACTAATCTCGCAGCAGCATTGTACTAGGTAGTACGTGGTGGCAGGGGGAATAAGTCTTGTGATGTGGGATGCGTTCCATCATCTAGTAGCTTCAGGTTGTTCCTTCCACACTGCCTTGCGACTGTCCAATGCAGATCAACGTCTAATCCAGGATCACATCTGGCTTGGGTAGACTAATGCCTGCGAGCCTCACCTGGTCAGTGTTGTCCTGCTATATTGCTGATATCCGTCTTGGATGCACTGCGTCCTTTCTTTGAAGAAAACAGTGTTTCCAAGTTGAGTGTCTTCTGTCGTGTTGTAACTAGGAGCGCGTAGTCATTTCTAGAGCCGTGTTCTGCCTAGGCTCCTTGTTGCTACCACGCTCATCGGAGTACCTAATTCATTGGGTCTTGTAAGATCTATAACTTTATGTCCTTTGATGATATTTGTAATAAAAAATCTTTCTTTCCCAGTTGCTATCTCCTTTTTTGTTGTCTGAGAGCTTTTGAGTATTATCTGGGTTGTTTCTGGAATATTTGGGTTCTCTGGCAGCATTCTGTAACGTCCTCTTTTGAATGGCGAGTTCTTTCCAAGTTGTGCAATCTGTAACAATTTGGCAATGGCGTAGTGTGAACGGATAAGTCTAAAATCTGTCCGTTGCACTGTACCGTTGTGAAAAGTTGTGTTGTCCGTCATTTCGGCCGTGTCAGTTATGGCAAGAAACAGACCGTTGTGTTCCCATGCTGCGCTAAGCGGGCCTGGTGGGCCACGTTTTTACCGTTGTAAATCTATTTAAGGGCCTTTCTTCTTCTTCCCCTTTCTTACCCTGCCTTTGCCTTCTAGCATTTAGCCTTTGCAAAACCCTAATAACCAGAGCTCCATCGCTGCCATTGTCACTGCCGCCATCGAGCTTTTCCCACTGACCTTAGATCCTCACCATTGTATGGGCAAGAAGAAGTAGTCAAGCAAGTCGAAGGAAGTCTTGGTGGATGAGGAGGCATTGCTCTCAATCTTTGAGAATCAAGATTTTGTTGCTATGAGGGCCTCAGAGAAGATCTAGCCATCCCTGTCCATGATGAAAGACTAGCTGTGAGAGTTATTTGGTGATGGCCTGATCCAAGAGCAAGGCTTTGCGAATTGGAAGACTCCAGATCAGCATCGGGTTCCCGCTCTTAATCCTGGTGAAATTGTTTTGTTCGTCTCTTTCATCCGTGCTGGCCTTTGGCTCCCAGCGTCTTCTTTTCTCCATCATTTTCTCTAATATTTTGGGGTTTGCTTAAATCACTTGACTCCGATGGTGTCCTTCACTTGTCGATATTTGTCCATCTCTACGAAACCTTCCTTGGAATCCCCCCTTCCATGTCCTTATTCCGTTATTTCTTTCATCTGAAACCACACCCCCAGAGTGATAATATTTCTCCTCTGGGTGGTTGTGGGATTCAATTCTAACAGGGCAAAAAGAATCTCTTTTCGACTATGACCTGGTTGATTCTGTGAAGGAGTGGTGTTCCGAGTGGTTTTACACCGGAAACATGCTCCCCACTCTTGCTGTTCATTCTGATTCTGGTCCCTCGGTCAATGATCGCTGGGAGAAGAACCCTCTGTCCAGTGAAGAGCTTAAGAAGATCTAGCCATTGCTTGATAGAATCTAGGTTCTGAAGCAGCAAGGCCTAACTGGCTTTGGAATCATCGCCAGTTATCTGTGTCGGCAAGTTCAACATTTGAAAGCGAGGGAGAACTATGGTTTTGAGTACTCTAGAGCCGAGGACTCTTCTCGTATGGTCCTGGCTCTGGAGTTAACCGAATAAGAGGTGCTAGAGCGCCTCAAGAAAATTCTGAAGGGAGTGAGCGTCGTCCCACACACAGTCCCTAAGTACCATGCCGACAATCCGCCTCCTGTTGTGAGTTGTTTTACTTCTGCGAGTACTTTTCTTCATATTTCCTTCATTGTTGGTACTTTCTGTCTTCAATTTCTTGCTTAATCTTCCTCCTTTGGTCGTTTTATTTATTTGTAGGAATTGGGGCATAACTTTGTTGATCCGATCCTCACTGATGACAACCCTGCTGTGGTGAAAGTTGGAGAGAACCTTGCTAGAGCGTCTTCAACCAGTAAGTCTCAAGCCACCACCATCCTTCCCGGTGCTTCCATCGCAGAACTCGTCCCATACATTGAGTATGTCCCTCATCTAGTTCCTCGAGCTCCTCGTAGCGTCAGCAAGAGGGCACGAGCAGATGACGCTTCTGCCGGTGTGTCCATTACCAAGAAGCCTCGTCAATCAAGTACTCGTCCAGGTACTCAAGTTATAGGTAGCATGCTCCTAGGTGAGCATTTCAATATTTTTTGTCTTCTTTGTTGTTTGTTCGTGTCCTTAACCGAGTACTTTCTCTTTTCTCATATGGTACTGTGGTTGAGTTGCTCGAGAGTGAGGAGGATGTGGATGATGACGCAGCCCTTGACACACGTTGGTGGGTTGTTGTTGTATTTTTTGTTTTCTTGCTATTATTCTTGGGCACTTCTTTTGACTTGTCCTTGTCCATGTCCTTTGCAGTAAGTGGGTGTCAGGATTGAGTTCTTCTGGGGCTCAGGCGTCAATCACACCATCCCTGGGGTAGGGTGGTGATGATATTTTTGCTGCCACCATGCCTTCGCCGAAGTCTTCAGTTTGGATTAGGGGTATTAGTATGAACAGAAGGACAGCCAGGTGAGTGAATTCTGGCTAGCTTTGTTTGTTTCTATTTTCCCTTTTTCTGGTTCATCTTTTTTATCATTGAGGTTGTCCATCATCTTGCAGATCCTCACCTTCGCCTTCCCCCAACCCCCGGTCGGCTTCTTCTCAGTCCGCTGGTGCGGTCGTGCATACTAAGTCTCAGGACTCGGAAGGCACGGTCAGCAAGGTGGATGTGAGGGAGATGGAGGCCCCTGATGATCTTGCTATTGTGGAGTTACCCACTCCAGAGGTGACCGTGACCGTGGCGGTGCATCCGGCTATGGCAGTAGCCGGGATTTCTACTGCTGCGGCTTCGGCTCTAGTGGTGGTCTCCTCGGCTCAGCCGACTTCTTCCGCTGCTGGTCATGCTTCCAACAGTCTTCATTTGGAGGAGGACATGGTGCTACAATTTAATGCCACCCATCGTCTCTCTGAGTTGACCGTGTCTTGGGGAAGGCTTGTAGCTGGTGTGACTTTCTTTGGAGAGCAGCTTTAGGTTATAGCTTCTTCTATTCTTTTTTGTTCCTCTTTCTCATCTTCTTTCATTCTTTTTTCTATGGGAGAAGTCTTTCTCTCAAGATCACTCTAGCTTTTTTGGCTCGGGTGAGACTAAGAAGAAGCTGACCTTTGAATTGAGCCAGCTGAAGGCGTAGTTGGCTAGTAAGGAGGTGGAGCTGGATTCTGAGCGCCAAGGGCGTCAGGACTCTGAGAGGGCTCTCCGCGTGCAAATCATTGAGGCGGAGCAGAGGAGGGATGAAGCCATGGCCGCCTTGCGAGAGTCCTCTGGGAAATGTGAAGGTCTCAAGAAGGAGTGTGAAGGTACTCTGAGTTCTTTTTGATTCTTTGCTTCTTCATTTCTATAATTCTGTTCCAATTTTGCATGATCTCTTCTTATTACTTTGACCAGCGCTCCATGGAGGTAAATAAAAACTCTCGGGGGTTGTTGAGAAAATGAAAATACTTATCCATAATAATCACAACAGGGCTGAGGAGGTAATTACTCGTGTTGAAGAAGAACATGCCCTTGCCAAGTTAATTTGGCGTGGAGCTGACAGGGATCTTGTGTTGGTCCAAAAGACTGTTGAGGATTTGCCCCGGAAGCTGGCGGTATCTGATCAATGATTTGCCACTTTGTGGAAATCCTTCAAAACTGTTGCCAAACTTCTTCAGACTTCTAAAAATGATGGATGGACTTAGGGCGACTTCATCCCATTGATCCCCGTGCAGCTTCAGAGCTTCATCAAGAATGGGGTCCAGACGCGCGTTAAGAACGTTTTAGCTCATATCTATGTTCTTGCTCCGTCGGTCCCTTTAGAAAAACTTAGGGAGGAAACCGATGATGACAACTATCTGGAGTCCATCGAGAGCGCTAAGTCTAAAGTTGAAGACCTGGCCAACTTCATTGCTGAGAAGCTTGATATTCATCTCCCTCCTTCTGATGATGAAGCTGACAGCTAGGCTTTGTAGTACCTAGGCACATCTCTCTTCTTTGTAAAGATATACTTTATATGCTATCTTGTGAAGAAACTCTGGCTCTTTTGGATATATCTTTAATATTTTGCTTGAACTATTCGAGTGAATCTGTACAAGTTGTTTTTTGGATCTTAGAATTTTCTTTAGCTATGTGTCAGATATAAGCCTTAACCATTGCAGGCTTACCCATGTGCTTTAGAGTTATGTCCCTCCAACTGGTTGTACTCTTGTTTTTTGAATCTTCATGAGTCCTGCCGAGCGTAGGCGCTAGATCAGTTGGGTTCTCTCATCCGGTGTGGAATAGCTTCAGGATAGTGTGAGCTCAAGCTTCTTTTCAGCTCTTTTGCTCTCATCTGGGTAGAATAACTTTGAGATAGGGCGAGCGCTTTCTGACTCTCATCCAAGCAGTGAAAACAACCTATGATAGGTCGAGAGTTGGCTTAGCAGCCTTCTTACTCTCATCCAAGCCTGAAAAGACTTGGGATTGTGAGCTCAAGCATCTTTTTAGCTCTTTTGCTCTCATCTGGGTTGAAAAACTGCAGGATAGGGTGAGTGCTCCCTGGCTCTCATCCAGGCTATGAAAATAACCCAGGATAGGTTGAGTGTTGGCTTAGTAGCCTTCTTACTCTCATCCAAGTCTAAAAAAACTTGGGATTGCAAGCTCAAGCATCTTTTCAGCTCTTCTGCTCTCATCCAGGTTGAAAAACTCTGGGATAGGGCGAGCACTCTCTAGCTCTCATCCAGGCCATGAAAACAACTCATGATAGGTCGAGTGTTGGCTTAGCAGCCTTCTTACTCTCATCCACTTGGATATCGTATGGGGGAATCTGGAATCTGTCCATTGAGCTTCTTCGCATAAAAAAGTGCACCACTTTCACACCGGTTGCGCTGCGCAGTTAATGGTGGAAACCGAAGCGCCATGTTTGTTTTGGTGAAGGATTTCGTGATTGTTTCGGCACCTTCATCTTTTTAATCTTGCCACAGCCAAAATAGTGAAGAAGCTTATCCAAAGGCACTGCATTCGTAAGGTGCCACATTCGTCGCTTGCCCGCTCTCCAAGAGTGGCTATTTTGGCGGCATCATCGAGCGGAGGGTCTTCATCGTCATCGTCCTCGACACCATTGTCCCTTGGAGATCGAGAGGCTTCGGTGGTGGAGAAGGCTCTGCCCGCCAAGTCATCAACGTCAGTTCCTACTTTGCGAAAGGAGGATCCAGTGGCTGCTCTTGCGGCCAATCTCGTCTTCGTTCCTCCTGTTGATGTCACCTTGATGGGGGTTGAATTGATTGTCATTAGCAGCCATAGTGAGGACGAAGTTGATTGGGAAGCACTCATTGCTGGGGATGAAGTCGACGGGGAAGCTCTTGTTGCTGAAGGTGTCGACAACGTCGAGTCTGTGGGTAGCTAGTCCCCATCGAGGATTTGATGGCGGCTTGAATGCGCTGCTGTTAGCCCTCGCTTTGATGTTGGCGTAAAGGAGATCAAAGGGCGGGCTGTCCAGTCGTAGATTCATCTTGTTAGGTTATCAATGTAGCCAGTAGTTCTGTATGTCGTGTAAATTGTTTGTTCTTCCTTAAATCCGAGTAGTTTCTTATGGTTGTAGTCCATTCTCGAAGATCTATCATCAAGGATTGCTTCTGCTTCCCAAAAAGTGTCTTTTCCTTCTTCTGATGATGATTCTGGAAATTAGGCCTTCTCCTTATTGTTTTGTAAGAAAGTTTCCTTTTTGTGACTTCTTTTTGTCTTATTGATCTTGAACTTTGGCGAGCATCGGCGCTTTTGTTCGTATTAGGAGTTGTCTTGGTGGGCTCAGGCTTCTTTCGTAGCCTAGATTTTACTCAGCCTAGAGTAGGCTTATTCTCGATCCAAGTTGGATGTAACAAGCTCAAGTATCTTTTTAACTCTTTTGCTCTTGATTTGTGAATTGCGAGCTCAAGCGTCTTTTTAGCTCTTTTGCTCTCATCCAGTCGAGAGTACAACTCGGGATAGGGTGAGCACTCTCTCGCTCTCATCTATGCCATGAAAACAACCCAGGATAGGTTTGAGTGTCAGCTAATCAACCTTACTCTCATCTAAGCCTAAAAAGACATAGGATAGCGAGCTCAATCGTCTTTTAGGCTCTTTTGCTCTCATCTGGTTGTGAAAACAACTTGGGATAGGGCAAGCTCCCTCTGGCTCTCATCCAGGCCATGAAAACAACCCAGGATAGGTTCGAATGTTAGCTTATCTAAGCCTTAAAAGACTTAGGATTGCGAGCTCAAGCATCTTTTCAGCTCTTTTGCTCTCATCCGGTTGTGAAAACAATTTGAGATAGGGCGAGCTCCCTCTGGCTCTCATCCAGGCCATGAAAACAACCCATGATAGGTTTGAGTGTCAGCTTATCAGCCTTACTCTCATCCAAGCCTGAAAAGACTTGGGATTATGAGCTCAAGCATCTTTTCAGCTCTTTTGCTCTCATCCGGTTGTGAAAACAACTCGGGATAGGGTGAGCCCCCTCTGGCTCTCATCTAGGCCATGAAAATAACCCAGTATAGGTTTGAGTGTCAGCTTATCAGCCTTACTCTCATGCAAGCCTAAAAAGACTTGGGATTGCGAGCTCAAGCATCTTTTCAGCTCTTTTGCTCTCTTCCGGTTGTGAAAACAACTCGGGATAGGTCATAATAAGACAAATGTTGACGAGGAACATCATCTTTATTTTATTGGTCATGAATCCTGATTACATGTTCCTCTCTTGCTACATAATTTTGGTCTTGATTTCTTCAAGCGTAGAATCTCCTTAGCTAGCTGATATGCCACGTAGTCCTTACTTCTATTCCATCTTCAGTCATCAACTTGTATGTGCCTGGTCCGGTGACTTTTGCGACAATAAAAGGATCTTCCCATGGGCTGAGTAGTTTATTCCGTCTGTCAGTCTTTTGTATTCTTTGTAGTACCAGATCTCCGACTTGAACTGAGTGTTGTTGAGTGCTTTTGTTGTAGTGGCGCCTTAAGCCTTGGAGGTATCGAGCTGACTGAAGGATAGTGTTTACTCTGACTTCTTCTATACTGTCGAGTTCTAATCTTTGGGTGTGTTCTGCTTCTCCCTCATATTGTTTGATTTTTGGTGATGTCCAGATTAAGTCTGCTGGTAGCATGGCTTCTGATCTATATACTAAGAAAAAAGGTGAGTATCCGGTGGCTCTACTTACTTGAGTGTGTAGCCCCCAGACTACCTTAGGTAATTCTTCAATCCACTTGGAGCTGTAATCTTCTAGTTCTTCATACAACCTTGGTTTCAACCTGGCTAGTATGAGTCTGTTGGCTCTTTTCACTTGTCCATTGGCTTCAGGGTGTGCAACTGACGCATAATCTATATTGATGTCGCAATCTTGTGCCCAATTTCTAAACTCGATGGCTGTAAAAGGGGAACCCAAATATGTGATGATGCGATTGGGTATTCCGAAGCGGTGCATGATGTCTTGGATGAACTCGACTACTTTTGCTGCACTGAACTTCACAAGCGGCTTGTATTCGATCCACTTAGTGAATTTGTCGATTGCAATGAAGGTATACTCAAATCCGCCTTTGGCCTTTTTGAGTGGTCCTACTTGATCCAGCCCCTAGCATGTGAATGGCCAAGCAGGAGGGATGCAAATTAGGTCGTGTGCTGGTACGTGAGCTTGCCTTATGAACATTTGGCACCCTTTACACTTTCTGACTAGTTCTTCTGCATCCTTCAAGGCTATTGGCCAATAGAAACTAGTACATAAAGTTTTGCCCACTAGTGTCCTTAAGGCTGCATGGTTGACGTAGCAACCTGAGTGGATTTCATCTAGGGTTTCTTTTCCTTTTTCTCTTGAGATACATTTAAGAAGTACTCCTGATGACGCGGCTCTTCTGTATAGGTTGTCGCCTACAAGGATGTAGTTCTTGCTTCTTCTGATTATCCTGGTGGCCTCTTTCTTATTAGATGGTAGCTTGTTTTCTCTGATGTAGTTGATAAAGTCTTGAGTCCATGATTTGGTGATTACCATGATCTGGGTTGTTGGTGCTGGTGGCTTAGAGGTTATCTCACCGGGTTGTTTTATGGAGGGTGACGGCAACTCCTCTATAAACACACCTGGCGGGACCTTCGCTCTGTCTGATCCTAGTTTGGCGAGAACATCTGCCGCTACGTTTGAATCTCATAAAAATGCAGGATTTCTAGTCCTTGGAAATTTTTCTCTAGTTTTCATACTTCCGCACAATAGGCATCCATGTTTTCTTTGGTGCAGTCCCAATCTTTGTTAACTTGATTGAAGACCACAGCTGAATCACCATAGACAAGTAACCGTTTGATTCCAAGAGAAGTCATGATCTGCAGTCCATGGATGAGTGTTTCATACTCTGCTTCGTTGTTTGTTGCCTGCCACAGTATCTAGAGTACATATTTGAGTTGTTTTACTTCTGGGGATATGAAAAGGACACCTACACCAGCCCTGCCTAGCTTAAGTGATCCATTGAAGTACATCTTCCAATAGTCAAGAAAGGCATCTGACGTGGGTTGTTGGATTTCTGTCCATTCGGTCACGAAGTCTGCAAGTGCTTACGATTTTATTGCTTTCCACAGAGTGAAATCGATATTTAGAGCTCTGAGTTCTACTGCCCACTTTGATATGTGTCATGTCGTATCTCTATTACGCAGGATGTCTCCAAGAGGGAAATCTGTTATCACAGTAATCTTGTGGCCTTCGAAGTAGTGTCGTAGCTTGCGGGAAGTAATCCGAAGGGTGTAGATTAGTTTTTGTACTTGTGGATATTGTATTTTTGAGTCTGTCAGAACTTTGCTGACGTAGTATACATGCCGCTGTACTTTGTATACATGCCCTTCTTCTTCTCTTTCTACCACGATTGCTACACTGACACTGTAGATGTTGCAGCTATGTATAACATCATGTCTTCGTGCTTCTTAGGCGGTGTGAGTATGGGTGACAAGGTGAGGTACACCTTAAGGCTTTCAAAAGCCTCCTTGTCTTCCTCTGTCCACTCAAACTTGCCTATCTTTTTTAACAACTTGAAGAACGGGAGTCCATTTTTGCCAAGTCATGAGATGAAGCGATTGAGGGTTGCCATGATTCCTGTCAGTTTTTGCACATCTTATACACAGCGCGGGGGTCCCATTTCTGTTATGGCTTGAATCTGCTTAGTACTTGCTTCTATTCCTCGGTTACTGACAAGGAATCCGAGTAGTCCTGATGGTACCCCGAAAACACACTAGTTTGGGTTCAATTTCCACTTCCATTTGTTTAGGTTTTCAAAAGTTTGTTTCAAGTCTTCAACTAGCATGTCCGGGTTCTTTGTCTTTACTACTACGTCATCAACATAAGCTTCCGTGTTGTCACCAATCTATTCACCGAGGCATGTTTGGATAGCTCTTTGATAGGTGGCGCCGATGTTCTTGAGTCCAAAGAACATGGTTTTATAACAATAGGCACCGAACAGAGTGATGAAAGATGTCTTGCTCTAGTCTTCTTCCTTTAATATGATCGGATGATACCTTGAATAACAATCGAGAAAAGATAGCAGGGCAGATCCTGTCGTTGAATCGACAATTTGATCAATTCATGGTAACCCGAACGGGTCCTTTAGGCAATGTTTGTTGAGATCCGTGTAGTCGACGCACATGCGCCATTCAGCCGTGTTCTTTTTTTTTGTACTAGAACGGGATTCGCTAGCCAATCTAGATGAAGAATTTCTCTTATAAACCCGTCTGCCATTAATTTTGTAATCTCCTTTTTGATTGCTTCCTTCTTGTCTGGTGAAAATCTTCTTAGCCATTGTTTGATTGGTTTGGAGCCTTCATTGACATCGATTCTATGCTCAGCCAACTTCTTGGGACACCGGGCATGTCGACCGGCTTCCAAGCGAAGATATCTTTGTTGTTCCGAAGAAAGTTGGTGAGTACGAGTTCCTATTTAGCCAAGAGGTGAGCACTGATGGTCACCGTCTTCTCGGGGTCACCAGTACCCAGGTCAATTTTCTTCACATTGGCTTCTTTTGGTGATGCAAGGATGCAAGGCTTCTTAGCCGAGATCTCTAGCTCTTCCGGGTTCATTTGTGTAGCGACGGTGGTAATTTCTTCTCTACCATCGGCTACCTGCGCTTTGGCTGTGATTTGGAATGCTTGAATGCATAATCAAAAGCGCACTTCAAGTCGCCCTAGAGGGACAGTATTCCATGAGGCCCTGGCATCTTGAGCAGGAGGTATGGGTAGTGAGGTATAGCCATGGACTTGGCAAGTGCTGGTCTTCCAAGGATGGCATGATATGATGTCTCAAAATCCGCAACTTCAAACTGAATGAATTTAGTTCGGTAATTGGTCTGTGTTCCAATCGTAACTGGTAGAGTGATTTGTTTGAGTGGCATAGCAGCCTTGCTGGTACTATTCCATAGAATGGCACTCCTGTTGGGGTAATCAACCCGGCAAAGTGTAGCCCCATCTTCTTTAGCGTTTCTGAAAATATGATGTTGAGTCCAGCTTCTCCATCGATCAAGACCTTGGTGACTGTTATCCCTACTATAGTTGGATCTAAGACTAGTGGATAAAGGCTAGCATTTCCAACGCTAGTCCATTGATCTTCTCTTAAAAACTAGATAGGGTACTGTGACCAATTTAGGTATGTTGGGACGGCTAGTTCAGCTGCCATGGTGCTGCGGAGAGCCAGTTTATCTTGGTGCTTGCTTCTGGAACCTGGAACTCTAGAGAAGATAACTAGACTATTCCCTTTAGCTACTGGAATCCTTTGTCTTCCGTGTTGTCTTCGTCTTTCTTCTTGCTATCCTCTTCTTTATCCTTGTTTTTCCTTTTCTTGCTTATCGATCAATGAAGATTCGGCAATCTCCTATTGTATGGTTTCTTTGCGGGTGCCATATACAATGCATATTCTCAATGTCTTCGAACCTCCTAAATTTTAAAATTTTTTGTCTTATCAGCCATGGCGACGGTGTTGTCTGGTCCACGCTTCCTGTCTAGATGTCCAATGTTTGAAAAATTCCTCCTGTCCGAGTTGTCTCTGTTGTTTTCTCGGTTGCTTCTGTCCGGGAATCTTTCCCTCGTCTTTTCTTCTGCCATAATCATCTTTTCTACCGTGTATCTAAATTCTTCATTATTCCTTGGGTTCTCTCTGCAAAAATCTTGAAATTGCCATTTAGCCATGATGCCGTGAGAAAAGGCTTCGATCACTTCTTGTTCGGTGACGTCATGTACTTGGGCACATAATTCTCCAAAACGTCGATAATAATCTCTGAGGCTCTCGCCTCTCTTTTGCTTGAGTCCTTTTAGTTTTGCATGCGTGATGGGATGTGTAATGATGCCTACGAAATTTTCACAGAAGGCTCTTTGCAAGTCCTCCCAGCCCCTAATTGACTCCGGGTTCAACTTGTCGAACCATTGGAGCGGCATGGTTTCTAGGGCCATGGGAAAGAATAATGCCTTGATATCGTCATCTCCACCGGCTAGTTCAATTGATTGTGAGTAGATTCTGAGCCACTGCCTTGGTTAGGTCTTCCCATCATATTTGGAGTGGTTTGACGGCTTGAACTTGTGAGACAGTCATACTAAAGCAAGTCGCCTTGAAAAACAAGGAAACCTATCATGTGTTCTGGCTTCTCTATGTTCTGACTCAGCTCCCCCTTCCTGCCAGCTTTCATTTAGCCTAGGAAGAAATCATGGGGATGAGTGGTAAGATGCTCTGCTCCTCTCTTCTCTCTGATGTCCGATTTGATTACTTTGGGTGTGGTCTCTTCTTTTCTCTCGATTCTGGCTCCCGTTTGGTCCTAGCCTTTCGAAGGCAGACCTCCTTTGGCATTGTGCTTCTTGTTCATGTGATGTTGTCCTAGCGAGAAGCTTGGAACGAGTTCTTCCTCCATGTGCCTGCAGGTCCGTTGTTCAGAGAACTTCTCAGAGTTGTTCTTGTTCCTCGTTGGGATGCGAGATCGCTTCAAGTTCTTCTAGTGCTTCTTGTATCTTGTCATAAGGAGCTCTGTGTGCTCTGGCTGCACGCCTTTCTTCAGCTTCTCTCTCTGATTTTCTCTTAATGTATTCGGTCAGCTCTATTTCATATGTGTCCCATGCTTCTTTTCTTGCCTGGCATGATGTATGCGACCTTCTTTTAGTTTGTTCCTTCTTTCTCTAGCTCATTTTTGGCCCTCAAACTCGCCATCATACTTAGGAGCATTGGGCAATATGTTTGATTCTGATTCATCTAAATACCTGACGTCAGTTGCAGTTGGTGGCATCGGTGGTGGCCGCCGAATCATGAAGACTTCTCGGTCTGGCACCAGCCCTACCCCGCTGTAGTTGCTAGTGACTTCAGTTGGCGCGTTGGCATCGCGGAGTGCACCACCTTGTTGGTAGGGTAGAGTGATAGCTTCTTCAACTAGTCGAGTGTTTGCTGTTCTAGGAAAAGTACCCGGCCAGTGGACTAGGTAATCTTTAGATGTTACAGTTAATACAAGACCTTCCTATGCCCCGGTAAGACGTAGCCTCCATACTGGACTGGCTGCTTTTCGGAGTAAGTCTTGATACACCCTCGCCACATTGTTAAGTCATGTTGGGAGGCGACCCAACTTCCTGAAAGAAACCTGAAGTAGGTTTGAATTGATCTCTTGAAGAGTTGATGCTGCGTTCCAGAGTCCAATCAAAAAAGAACCCGGTTCATCTCTAAAAGAACTCAAATTGGACCCCGAAGAGGGATCCGACCCGGACACTAAGTCGAGACTGGTTGTCTTCGGAGCCTGAGTCGATTCGGACATCGTAAGGCCTGAGAATCTTTCGGCGAGATCTTCGGCTGACCCCGTCGGAAGAGTGATTTCCTCGTGGGCCTTCTAAGCTTCGACGAGACGTCCCTAGAGGTTGCCCTCACTGTCCGCCTCACAAATCCATGATCCGAAGATGAAGATTGATCCCATTGGAAAGATCATGTTGTCAAAATCCATAGAGCTCTTGATCGTGATTACGCCGCAAGCCCCTATCTTGCGCGCCAGCTATCGGTGTTTGACCACCGATAGCCTGCCACGGGGGTACCCGGGACAGTTGTTCGGGCTTCGGCGTGTGCTAGAACTCGACAGTGAACGCAGAGATAGTCGATTTATACTGGTTCGGGCCCTCGATCATGATCGAGTAATAATCTTACGTCCAGTCAGCGTTAGCCTTTGCGTTGGATTGATTATGTTCTATTGTCTCTCCTTACAGGGGTGCCCACAGCCTCTCTTTATAACGACAGAGAAGGCTATGGTGTGATTACAATCCTAGTTGGATCCAAAGAAGGTGTCCTGAACTAAATACAGAAGGTACTTTCTATAGGAATCCAGCTAGTCTGGCCTATTCTACTTGAAATCGGTGCAGCAGACGCTGCACCTCTTCTCGCTTCTGCCCGTGGGCCAGGCCAGGGCCCACGGCTTATAGTCACATTGCTAGGGAACCCTGTGGGTCTCGCATCGACACACTCTTGACCTTGCTAACGAACTTACTCATTCTTCCTGCAAAAATAAACACAAGGTAAAAACAACTCGTGGAGACTGGTTAGGGAAAATAATATGTTAGGAGTTAACCGTCCAGGAAGTCAGTAGTCTAGGAGTCAATCATCCGGGACACAATTTTTTATGTTGGAACAACCTCGCCCTAATTCTTTTTAATTATCATTCTCTAGTTGGACAACACCTCCCCACTAGTATTAAATTTCTCTACTCAAATTACAACAACACTTTCTTCTCTTTTTCTCAATTTTCTTGCACTAGCACCTCACTCATACTCTTTCACAGTTCTTCTCACTTAAACCCTACTCAAATAAAGAGAATTCTAGCTTCAAATTTTCTACTAGAATTTCAGACTTAGAGTATGTTCTTTGGTTTGCTTGGATGCCGCAAGCAGCAAGTTTGCAAGGGATTTTATAGGGAGAGAGGAGGAGGTCGGCAGGCATGGTGGTGGGGCCGGCCAGCCCCACCAGGTAGCCAAATGGCCTCTCCATTTCCTGGTGATTATTTTGCTTCGTGCTTAAGTAAATGGCTGCTCCCTTGGTGCTCCTTTCGGTGGAGAAGTGACAGAATGGAAGGGAGTGGAGAAGGTGGTGAATTATGGAGATATGGTGAAGATAGAAGTGATGGGTGGTGATTGAGTGGACCCCACATGTCTCCCGTATTTCTATAGTATACATGTATAAATATGCAATCCAAAAATACTTTTATGAAACTATGAAATATAAGAAGATGAATGATGGTATTTTTATATTTTTGTGCCTCCACAGTAGATATTTCTTACAGGGTTTTTACGCTTCATAAAAATTATTCACATGGGGCTTAAATTTTTATTATGCTATGGCTATAATTTTATTTTATTTTTTCTAATGCAAGTATTTAAAAGTAAATATGCCAATGCAATGCAAAAAGTAAATATGGATAACTACAGAGTTACCTCCCGGTGAGGGTTCAAAATTTTGAGTTTGCCGAACCAGACTTCTCCGTTCAGATTTAATCTTCGGGTGTATTCTTCGGTCCTAGAGATGGAGACCTTGATACTTGCTTCTCATGCCACTCCAAATTAGAGCATTGTTCTGGTCTTGGCTTGAAATCAAACCGCTCTTCCTTTCCATTAATGTTTAATTTAATTTCTCTGGTTCCAACGTCAATGTGGGCATTTGTGGTACTCAAGAAGGGTCTCCCAAGAATGAGAGGTGTCTTCATGTCTTCCTGCATATCAAGTACTACAAAGTCTACCGGAACAAAAAAGTTTTGAATTTTTACCGGAATATTCTCGGTAATTCTTGTAGGGTAGCGGACCGATTGGTCGCCGAGTTGCAGACACATCGATGTTGGTGTGAGTGTTGAGTAGTTGATCATGTCAAAAACCTTCTTGGGCATGATACTGATGCTTGCTCCAAGATCGCATAATGCATTCTCAAAGTTCTCACTTTCAATCGAGCAATCGATAGTGGGGTATCCTGGATCCTTCTTCTTGACAGGTGAAGTGATTAGAATGGTCGCACTACACTCCTCCATTAACTTGATCATCTCAATGAAGGGCAGTGGACTCTTATTATTGAGGATGTCTCGGAGGTACTTCATGTAGGTAGGTACCTGAATGGCATCTAGCAACGGAATATTGATATATAACTTTTAAATTACCTCCACAAACTTACCAAACTGCTCATCCCATTTTGGCTTTTCGATTTGTACATGGAAACGGTAGGAGAGTGGTGTCATGAAAATCTAGTAGCAACTCTTGCTCTTGTGGTATAACTTCTTCAACTTCATCGTCCTTCTTCTCCTCATGCACTACCACTGGTGTCTTACCTGTCCTTGTTGGATCTGATGGATCACGAGTAGACTTGCCACCTCTTGTGGTTATGGCATTGACCTTCTCAAGGTTAGTGGCAAAAGGCAGAGCAAAAGCCAATTGGGATAATTGTGATTCTATCTTTTTATTAAAGCTCAATTGACCTTTTATAGCAGAAGAAAAACTATCTATTTTAGCATTTATACTTTCTAGGACCTTATCATTAAAAGCAAGCCTTTTCGAAATATTATCATTAATCCTGGCTTGTTCTAAAATTAAATCCCTCAAGGATGGTTGTTTAGGATTGGAAGAATTATAGTAATTACCTTGATACTTACCTTGGTAGGTAGATCGTGGTTGTTGATTCCATCCTTGCCTCTATTGTTGTGGAGCAGAATTGTTGATGATAGTGTTTATATCTTCTTGAGATTTAGGGAATTCAACCCCTAAATATTCTCCATATCTATTTTAAGCATTAAATGCATCTTATATGTCCTGATGATCTCTCTTATAATTGTCTCGCTGTTCGAGCCAATTCAACAGTACGTCCATCTTGGTTGACAATACACACACCTCTTCTAGTACTTCTTTGCTCTTATTGCATGATTGAATGTTGCATGATGACCAGCCTTGATTAGAGGCTATCTTATCCATAAGAACTTCAGCTTTCCCAAGGGTGAGTGACATAAATGATCCTTCAGCAGTGGCATTGAGTTGTTCATGAGATTTCTGAGTTAATCCATGGTAGAAACTCTGCATGAGCAACCATTCTTCCATTCCATGATGGGGACAATCTGAAACATATTCTTGAAAATGCTCCCATGCCTCTAGAATGGTCTCTCATTTCTGCTATTGGAAACTTGAAATCTTTCCTCTTAAGGCATTGGTCTTGCCTACTGGGAAAAACTTTTATAGGAAGGCCTTTGAACATTTTGCCCATATATTGATGTGATCTTTGTTGATGTAGAACCACTGCTTCGCTCTTTCCACTAGTGAGAAGGGGAACAAACGAAGTAGTATGATGTCTTGAGCAATGTTCTTGATGACGATTGTGCTACTAATCTCTAGGAAATTCTGAAGATGAGCACAAGCATCTTCATGTGCCTTTCCACTAAATAGGGTAGCTTGCACCATGTTGATGAGGCTTGGCTTGAGCTCAAACTCAAGATTGTCGGTGTTGAGTGTTGGTCCAGTGCGAATGTTCTCAGTGCTTGGAGCAGAGAACTCACGCAGAGTCTTGTCAGCCGTAGCTTTAAAAACTGATGTTGAGCTTCCTTTTGATTTGGTTGATTCTAATTCATCATGAAAGTTGTTGGATCACAACCAATCCTGCACTTACCCTGTATAAGATATGAATAAAAATAGATAAGGGTAAGCCTGCTAAAGCAAAGGTTATGGTTTTATCAACAAGTATTTATTTGTCAATTCTCTTATGTCATATTGCTCTTCTCCGGTAACGGCGCCAGAAATGCTTGTTGGCATTTCTTAGCATCACTCTTACTAAGTTGTCATCCCTAGCATGATATCAGAAATGCTTTATTGGTAAATTATGAATGCCACTTATAAACTCTGAGCAAATAATATTGAAGTTAAGTATCCGCAAGCGCACAGATAAATTACCATTGTAGCATTTCATCTGGGAGTATTCCAAGTATCGTTATTTATATTTAATCCACAAGGAAGAGCTATGAGGTTGAGTTGACATTGAGACATTGACTAATATGTATACTTATGATCCAAACCACTCTTATATTTTAGTAAGGGTAAGCCAATTGATAAATAAATGATAAATAAAAGGTAACAAAGGTATTCCAGAGATAGAAACATAGACTCACAAATGTAGTATGACTAAGCTCGAGATCTGGTAAGAGCAAAAGATTCATATGTCATTCCTAATTACTAAGTCTTTTGTACACTCAAGCATATATCTCATCTATAGTATAACTAACTTTGAATCTATGCATGAGGAACATTACTTAGGGAAGTTCGAGAACAGAACTTTCCCTTCCTTCATAACCGAGGTTCTACTTGTTCTATACACAGGGAGTGGACTACAAAGGATTCAATGGGAGTGTCACATCAGCGATCAACCACATGACCGGGCATATAGAGTGCATCCGCAGGCAAACAATATCTAAGCACCATGCTTACATAGTGTCGACCACTTAACTCACTCGAGTACTGAATTAAGTGCTCTATGAACATATGCATATATTCATCATCAGTCATAACTATATCAAGCAATAAACTAGAGCAAACTAGGAACATAATAAATAGCAACATAATATTAAAGTATCACAAAGTCATAAAAATAAAGAGATACAATGGCTAATACCAGTCTCTAGATGGCATATCCGAAATCTTGAGCAGTAGCCCAAACTCTACTTGTACCTTGCTAGAAAGCCTATACTAAGAACTTAAAGAACTAGAGCTCTCTTTCTCTTTAATCTTTGCAAACCCCAATTTCTGATCTAATCTTGACTTTATGGCAGATGTAGAGGTCTCCTCCAGAGGGGGAGCAGGGTCTGGTTATATAGCCCTAGAGGTGCAATGTGAGCTCTTGGATCAAACCGACTTGAAGAACGACGTAGATGCAATCCTAGGAGGCAGTGGAAGAAGCTTCTGGAAGCTGACAGGCAGGGGCCACTGTGGGGGACCGGGCAGCACCATGGTGGAGTTGGCCAGCCCTACCTAGCAACCTCTCGGGGTTCGCTGCGGTGTGGTGTCTTCTGGTGCCCTCTAGAACCTTCTGGAGCAGTTTTCGTTGCGGTTAAGTTTGGTTCTTTTTCATGTTTTGATCCTCCTTTCCTGTTATCTGGAATAACCCTGCTAAAAATACATATTCACCAAAACTCATGGAAATTGTCAGTTTAAACCCCTAAGTTTGTATTGGTGATCCATTTTAAACATTTCTTCAAGTTAAATTGACAATTTATGATGAACGATAACTACCGTCAACAACCATCGATAAGGACCTTCGTGAAGTGCACCTTGCAAATGATAGTGTCCAGTACAAGGGGGAAGCGTCCTGTATATGGGATCTCCGCCCACTAGTCGGCCTACTAAAGGTGATGGGCTGCTCTAACCAGGGGAGATATCTAGGGTTGGCGATGGTGTTGATGCCCCTGACAGCTAAGACTCACCAGGAGGTGAGCTTCTTGTCGCACCTGTTCTCGGAGGCTGCTAGACCTCCAAAGATCATATGGACAGTCTTGCTAGGATCTTGGAAAGCGCCACCCACATTGGGGGGGCTCGCGGTCCTTGCCATTGTTGTCGCGGTCATCGCGCCTCTTATTTTCATGGTCTTGGAAGACCTTGGCTAAGCCCATGCACTCCTTCATGGTATTTTTGGCGCCCTTATGAATCGGACTCAGACCATCGAGGAGTTTATTGAACTGCACATTATAGTTGCGCTTGGCACGAGGCTGGTCGATGGATGCGACAAAATTCTCTGGTCGACGACGTCAGAGTTGTCCCGTCCTCAAGGTCTCCTGCCTGTCACGATGATCGTGACTGTCATGGCGGTGCTCGTGATCGTCATAGCATTGGTCACGGTCATCGTTGCGTCGTTCATCGGGGCGTTCGTCAGCGTGACGTGCTGGGCGATCAGATCAGGGAACCCGGGTGGTGTCTTTACGATGGCGTAGATCGGCCTCTTCAGCATCCGCATACTGGTTGGCAGTTGTAAACATCTCACCAATCGATGTTGGGGGCTTCCTGTTGAACTTTATGCGGAGCTCATCGTGATGGTAGAGTCCTTGGATAAAGGTGGCGATGACCTTAGACTCTAGGATGTTTGGAACTTGCACCGCTACTGCTTTAAGCATGGCGGTGGCTTTGGTGAGCTCTGGTGACGGCGAGAGCCTACCCAGCTTGTTCATGGCGACGGCAAGGTTGGCGCTCAGTGTTGGTAGGACCTCATGCCCATCAACTTGGACAAACTCTTCGTTGGGGTTGCGGACGACACAGTGCCCTCCCTGCTGATTGGCAGCGCCGCCATTGATGGTCGTGCCAGCATTGGCGTTTGCTACAGCTGCGACAGCATCTACTTCTCTACGGTGTCGGGCACGATCGACGTTTCTTCCTTCTCGTGCGACGCACTGAGAGTCAGTTTCCCCATTGCGAGCAGCACTGTCGGTGCTGATCATGAAGATTTCCTTAGGAAAGCATCTAGGTGGGGATGCAGTGGTGGTGATGAGGTCAGTGATGGTCTTGGTGATGGTTTTGGTGGAGCCTTCCAATTCTGCTCCCGGATTTGCCTCCAAGATCGGGAGCAAACACTACGCCAGAATCTTGCTACGGGTACACCCTCTTTTTACCATAGAGACGGTTGGTGATTGAGGCGCCCTTACAGTGGGTGTCCTCGCGCCCCAGTATCTCAGCCGCGCCTACAGCAGGCACTGTAGGGGCGGCTCATGTTACCAGCCGCCCCTACAGTGAGAGCTCCTCTGTAGGGGCGGCTCAATCACCAGCCGCCCCTGCAGTGTCCATCAGTAGGGGCGGCTGCCACCAGCCGCCCCTACAGTGGCTAACAGCAGGGGCGGCTAGCACTAGCCGCCCCTACAGTGGAATATCGGCCGAGACACATTGTTTGAATATATTTTGTTCACATGTGATGCAATTTCACTATAACTTGACTATAATTTGAATTTGTGGCTTGCAAAGACTTTTATAATGTTAGTGGAACAATTTGACCTAGGTTCTACGTTTATGTTTTCACCAAATTCAAATTTGAACAAGTTTGACTAGGACTTTTATGAACAATGTGTACTAAGCATTTGTCAAATGCCAAGAAGACTAAAATAAAAGTTGTAGATCTTCATTAGTTGAACAACTTTGGTATTCATCACATTTTAAGTTGAAATCACTTTGGATTTTAAATTTAGGCTCGAACGTGCCGTTTTTAAAAATTTTAAAATTTGAAAGGTTCAAATTTAGTCAAATGAGAAGATGACCCATATAAAAGTTGTAGATCTTGATGAATTGAACAACTTTGGTATTCATCACTTTCTGAGCTGAAATCATTTAGGGGCTCAAATTCTGGTTTGAACTTGTAAAACATGACAACGAAACATGTGTAACATCTCAAATTCCCGATATAAGTTTTGTGAACAATGTGTACTAAGAATTTGTCAAATGAGAAGATGGCCAAAATAAAAGTTGTAGATCTTCATGAGTTGTACAACTTTGATATTCATCACTTTTTCATTTGAAATAATTTGGGGTTCTCAAATTTGGTTTGAACTTGTCGTTTTTTAATTTTTTTATAAAAAAGACAACTTGAAACATGATTTTGAAACCCCAAATGGTTTTAACTAGAAAAGTGATGAATATCAAAGTTGAACAACTCATAAAGGTATACAACTTTTATATTGGTCATTTCTTCATCCGACAAAGTGGTAATAACATTGTTCATAAATATTACACATCTCTCATAAGGTTTCATAAACCATATGAGACACGTGTAGGTTTTATGAAAATGTATATTAACAATTTCTCAAAATGAAGAAATGACCTATATAAAAGTTGTAGATCTTGATAAGTTGAACAACTTTGGTATTCATCAAGTTTTATGTTCAAATCATTTTCGGTTTCAAACTTTGGATGGAACATGCCATTTTTTAAAATTTCAAATTTGAAAGGTTCAAATTTTTTCAAATGAAGAAATGACCTATATGAAAGTTGCAGGTCTTCGTTAGTTGAACAACTTTGGTATTCAAGTGGTTCAATTTGGAATTACTTTTAACAAGCACGTAGAAATTCATTTAAGATATAGTAAATAATAAATCTATTCAAAAATTTCTAAAACTCCTACTAAACAACATATATATAGGTTGTTTCTTGTAAAACATTTTTGGATTATAAAATACATATGTTTGGTTGAATCACACGGTACCTTATCTATTTACTCGATTAATAGAAAAATTAATAAAACCATTATTATACGGTACTTTTTTTTGAGGGGGATTATTATACGGTACTAAAGGCATAGCAATTTTACCTTTCTTTTTGCCCTTGGATAAACTTCGAACGGAGGATATACGCCCTGGGTTCTCTTCTTGTTGTTTTCTCCCTCAGTTCCCACAACTCCTCTGGCGGCGCGCAGGGTGATACGAGACAAGCCCCTCCGACGGCGCGGGCGCCCCTCCCTCTGGTGGCGCGGCGATCAGGCCGCAGCCCCCTCCGGTGGCACTCCCCTTCGCAGATCAGGCACCAAAGGTCGTGGATCTGAGGAGAAGGGGGCCAGAGATAAGAATCGGAAGCCACAGCTCATCCGCGCGGATGCGTTCAACTGCGCCGCCGGGAGAAGTTGCTGCCGCCTAGCTGCACCCCTCTTCCCCGTCAAGAAGAGCCTCCGCCTGTCCTCAACATCCACGAGGAGCAGTCACCCGCGTGCCGTGACCATCTTTCCATGACGCCTCCTCTGGTGGTCCGCAACCATCTTCCCCACTAAGAAGTGCCGCCTCCTGATGTCTTCCACTGAGCTGCAGCATCTCTCCCTCGAGCAGGACAGCAGGTACCTGATTGATTCCTCTGATTCGTATTTTTTAGCTTGCTTCTGGTCTCTTCTCTCTAGCAGGACAACATGCCAATTTGTTTATAATCGTTTTGCCTAATTAAGCGTACCTGGTCTGTTGTTTTCTTTGTTTCTGGGCTCCTATTGGTTCCAGATAATGAAAAAAAATAATCTGGAATATTTGCTTAACATTGTTTGATAATATGCATTACTGTATTTTGTAGAATTTAGACTGCTATCATTCAGAGGCAAGCTTCTGAATCTAACGGTAATCCTCCTACCAAAAGTGCCTGTCAACCAATAGGAATTGTGATTAGGGATTGTGCATTGTGAAATTGATGTGAGATTTATTTTTTCAATAATAGGAATTTCCTCATTTGCATAGCTTAGCATGAAGTCTGAGTGTATGCTAGGTACGCCATCCATTCCCTTCCTTCTTGCTGTACAGAGGATGATATTCACAATGCACTAGTCCGGACTAGTAAACATTGCTTTATTTTTTGAGGCTTTACTTGTCATTTTTCCCAAAGTACATCAAACCTTTACTGTGCATTCAGTGTTTTTGAGGCTTAGGCATTCTATATATACACTGTGACAGTTAAATTTGTTCTTTACCATGATGTTCAGCCTTCACTGAATGCAGCATCATCAGATTTTGGACTTCCCATTGTCCAAATTGATATAGCCAGAGATCAATCGCTAAGGCAAAGTTAAGCTGCTTATACACAATCGTTGGATCTTCCTGTCAATGGTCCTTAAAGGTATAGCTTACTGCCTTACCTATCCTAGACTGCCTTATCATTCGTATCACAGGTCGTTTTGGCTTGCTTTCATGCCATGACAATTCCAGCTTATACACTATATGGGTATATGCATATATTATGATCTGACTTTTTTTCCCATCTGTTGGTGACCTACAGTTATTGCTCAAACTTTTCTCCTATAAAGTCTCTGTTGTTGATTGTTCTTTTAACTTGGTGATGCTTTTCCCTACTGTTTCAGCTTCCTGACCTCTGGAGGATGCGGATTGTAACACATACCCTTCTCATGGTACACAACTATATGGGTTCTTGCATTGCTATCAAATTTACAATATCTTGCCAGTGCACACCGCCTGACATTCTTTAGTTGTATAAAATACCTGACTGTTCTACTCTAACAGTAGATAATTCATATTATGCAACAGTACACAATTATCACATAATTTTGACCAAGTGGAGCTGCACTCTACAACCACAAAAAATTCACAGGTCTGCATTATTGTCGACTACTCGGCATGATTCTCTTTACAACGTAGCATGTTCAGTGCATGCATATACTGATTCCTATCGTTATACCATATTACCATTACAGATAAGAGACATTACCTATTTCTATGACTGTCTGGGTATGGACTCAAAATCTATTTGGTTGTACAGGACTACCAGGAACACATCATCCCAGAAAAAACCAGGTACCTATTTCTTTTGCATGCCTTTCGAACAGCTGCGGTTCATGTTGTTGAGCCTTACTCCAGCTTCTTACTTTTCAAAACAAGCGGCCGTAGAGCCAAGAAATGAAATTGCTGCTTCCATTAACTCTGGGATGTTTACACGATTACCAACAGCAAACATGTACGTTAGACCTAAGGTTCTATAAGGCCAGTCTCAATGGGGATTTCATAGAGTTTCATGGGCATTAAATATGCTGACATGGCACTGTGTTAATGAAGAGAGAGATGATAAGAGTTTCATGGGAGCAGAGAGAGTTTCATGGGGATGAAACTCTTCTGCACTGTTTCCAAAATATAAATGCGTTGGAAACTGGGATATGAAATTAGCATTGAGACTGGCCTAACAACAACACAGCTGCATACTTGAACCTCTCTATGAACTGCAATTTCTCAGTATAGCTCAAATCGAGGCAATGCCAGACCACCACATCACCCCTTCCAAGCTAAACATAGGCGTTCGCATAACACAACTCTCATAGTTACTTAGTGAACTCATAATATCAGTTGACCACTGTGATAGCTTTCCTTAGTGATCACATATGAAGAATTATGTTGACATGAGGTCGGCCACCTGCTTATATTTAGCATTGGTAATGACAGGTTACTTTGAGGACTTTTGACCAGTTGGCGTCCTCATAAATCCTTCTAATTGTCTAAAAAATGGCAGATTAGTGGTGATTCATTAAATTGATTTTTTGTATTGTGTAGCAGTAGTATTATAGTCCACTATAGCAACTGTATTGATCTGTTAGCAGAGTACGTAGTAGTAGTCATTCACTCTGCTCATGTTGCAATCTTGTTAATTGAATATAGCAGTTAGACTATGGAGGCCTGAGTCTCATTGAATCTTGCAAGTATTAAGACCTAAACTAATATATCTTGATAGATTTTTTTTTGTTTTTTGCTGAATCATATCCATATTGGCAGCTGATTAACATAATATACTACTACCGTATATGTGTGTTGTACCTTCAACTTTATCTTTTGCACATCTCATGGGCCCCAAACAAATAGTTACTAACTTTATAAGTTGTGTGTGGACATTTTGTAGGGCACCGGAGGTGGAGAACGACACTGCTAAGATTAAGGTCAGAACTAGTAAAAGAATTGATGATATCCCAATAACTGTAGAAATAATGAGTGACTTAGTGTTATGATGCATGTGCTTCATGTAAGAATGCATGATGAATTGACTTGTAATATTCTTGTGAATATGTCGCAACAAATATCATGGTTGTAGTTGAAAATAAAATGTTTATATTTGTATCATGTGCTGTGCTTAGATTTGGATTTGAATTATATTTGTATTGTGGTCAGATTTGATATGTATGTGTTGTGGTCATATCAGATTTGATTATATGTATATTATTTTTTTATTTAGAAAATTCACTGTAGGGACGGTTGGTGATTGAGCCGCTCCTACAAATGGCCACTGTAGGGGCGGCTGGTGATTGAGCCACCCTTACAAATGGCACTGTAGGGGCGGCTCTATTACCAGCCGCCCTTACAGTAGTCCACTATAGGGGCGGCTCAATCACCAGCCGCCCTTACAGTGGCCACTGTAGGGGCGGCTAGAAACACCAGCCGCCCTTATAGAGGTCACTGCAGGGGCGGCCAGGGAACCGCCCCTACAGTGGCGCCCGCTGTAAACACACCCTGGGAAGGGCGGCTGGCGCAGCCGCCCCTACAGAGGCTCTCCAGCCGCCCCTACAGTAAAGTTTTGTAGTAGTGAAAGAGTCATCATCGAGCTGATGGATCTGCACCATGTTGATGGCCGGTGCAAGCTGGTCGGCGCTTGGCAAAACGAGCTCGGTGAGCGAATGGATGTTGCCAATCTGGTCGACGTAGAGATCATGCAGGGCCTCTTGATAGGAAGCAGTTGCGTTGGCCAGCCCGTAGGGGTGAGCCGTCGCAGGACCCTATGTTAGAGCTTGCCAACCAGCCCTGGGCTAGTCAGATCTGGAGAGCGGTCGGCGCTGCACTGTGCGCCCTTGTGGAGTCACCGTGATGGTCAAATCTACATCTTGCCACCTAGGACGGCATGATCGAGCGGAGCGCTTAGGGCGAACCACCTGGAAGTGCTGGAGCGGAGGAAACTCATCATCGCAAGGAGACTGATCTAGGACCGACTCTATGAGCGACAAGCATTCGGCGAGCTTCTCGTCAACCCGATCTATAGATGAGATCATATCGTCCTGTTGGATGGGCTTCCTTGGCCGGCGTGGCGCTGATGGGCGAGCTGTCGGAGAAGAAGACGAACCCGGGAGAGATCCCGAGATCAGATCTGCTAGCGCAAATGTCGGAGCTATCTGCGCAGAGTTACCCTGCACTGGTTAGATGACCTCCCCGTCGCCGTTGGCATTGATGACCTAGGTGATGGAGCTGACCGTGAAGGATTGGTCGGGCCTAGGAGCAAACAGAGAGCTTGGAAGACGTACCATCTGGCCTGCCATGGGATGAAGCGCACAGCCCTACCTGTCGCGCCAACTATCGACTAAAAATGCTCGGCAGTCCACCGAGGGGTATACCCACGATGGTAGATTTGTCGTAGATGTGAGCGAGATGGTGACAAGATACAAGATTTAGACAGGTTCAGGCTGTAAACTTGACGTAATACCCTAATCTTGTGTCCCGTCAGTTTGTATTGGCTATCGTATATGATTGCGTGTGTTTTGAGGGGGTCCCCTACCCGCCTTATATAGCTTGGGGGGTAGGGCTACATGCCGATCAAGTCTACAACTAATCGGGTAACAAATAAGATTTACATGGAATATTACATTCCGCATGTCCTAACAGATTCTATGCTATCTTCAGGATGTCGCTAAGGTGTCTTGCGGCGTGCGCCGAGCTGTGCCGTGAGCCGCAAGTCATCATCTTGTGGGCTGGACCGTCCCTTGCAGTGCGGCCCATGTAGTTCGCCATGGGTACTTGGGGTCAGACCCCCCCCCCACACACACACCTAGTTTGTGCCAATCTAAATCATGTGCCACCATTGCACCTGTTCATGGTAAGATTGTTTCTTGGAAGAATGTGACCATTGTCACTCTTTTGCTGTTGGTATTTGGTCTTTGGTTCAAGTTGTCGGTGTGCAGCCAATGTAAGTGCGGTTCTTAGGCCGATGATGACAAACTTGTACTGTTAATTAGCTAGCTGTCGGTTGCTACTGATGTGTTTATGATGTCCGAGGCCTATTAGTGAGATACTTAATTTATCTTAAGTGTTGTTATTGTACTTGAACTCCATTAGCTGCTGAAATGAAGTTGTGGTCATTGCTTTGATCTATTTGCATTCCTCTCCCTCCCTTTGGGCCAAGCTCACACTGCCCCAGACCAAACGCCATCTCAAGATGGCAGTCAGTGGCAGTTGGCCCTCAGCCGGGCTCCCAACTGAGAAATCAAACAACAACTCGTTTGGGCATGGTCAGATTGGTATAGGGTACCCAAAAGGTTGCACCCCTTGGACCGGGCCGTGGCTGGCCTGGAACAGGCCTCAGGGCTGAGCCGGCCACAGCCCTCATCACACACGCCCCAAGCTTCCCCAATCACGCCACGCTTCTCCCTCACTCCGTCTCTCGTATCGTATGGTGTGTTTTGGTGTTGCATGCTATCCCTGCTAGTTGCAGGCAGCTGAGCATACACTGCCCAGCCTGCACTGTGGCCTGCTGCTAGCCCCCTCTCCTGCACAGATTCCCCTTCTGCAAACCGAGGCTAGTAGCTGAAAGGTTCGCTGTCTGATCTCCCTCCCTCTCTCTCCTGCATGTATTGTAGCTCTCCCTCTCAAGACCTCCCCTTTCTGTCTCTACCTACGTGTATACATGCATCATGGCCACTTTATTCCTGTTTTCCCTCGCCAGAGTCTCAGACAGACGAGAGACGGCGACTCAAGACCAGACCAGGGCGCGATGAAGAACGACGGGACGACAGCGCCTCTCGGCCGTTTCCTTCCTGCACTACTGCGCCACCACCTCCCTTTGATTAGTCCGGCCGGCCGGATAATACCCTAGTAGCTTTGCTTGCCGGCGGCCGGCGTGCAGGTGTAGCTAGTGGAGTAGCTGCTAGCGTGCGTGCGTGCTTTTGCTTGCTCGTCTCGTCGAGAATCTTAATTATCTCCGCGACCGCGCGCGCGCGCGTGTCGTCCAGGTTCAGACAGACGTGAGCCGTCCGGTCCGGCCAGTCCTCTCCACGACTCCGCCCATCCCATCAGTCTCCCTTGCGCGCGAGGGTAGGGTGGAGCACTGGAGCAGTAGGTCTGTTCTGCATGCAAGATTCCGGACCGTTCTCGCTCCTGCTGTCGATCGGTGATGGAATTTGTCTACGGTATGGCTGGAGTCGTCTACTGGTAGCAGTAGTAGCTGTCTAGGACATGTGATGATACGACGCAAAGGAAAAAGAGAGTTTTATCTGGCTTGGCCAATTCTCGGGTCATCAGTCATCTCCTCAAATGGACTGAGTTTTAGGGCTTGCAGCCGGCCCACATGTTAATAATAGTACGTATGCATATGTCAATCTACAATCAGTCGGCCGGACTAAGGGGGCGCTGGGTTGGCAGAGCTAAATTTTAGTCAATGACACTTTGGATGTTTACTAGGGTTGACCATAGGGTGTTCGGATACTAATAAAAAAACATATTACATATTCCGTGAATAAACCGTGAGACAAATTTATTAAACATAATTATTCCGTCATTAGCACATTTTTTACTATAGGAATTAGTGCTAATCATGGACTAATTATGCTTAAAATCATCTCGTAAATTATCCTCTCTCTATATTTTTAGTTTCACAAATAGTTTATATTTAGTACTTCACGCATGTGTCAAACATTCGATGCCACGAAGACTAAATTTTAGTCCAAACCAAACACCCCCTAATTTCTGCATTGTAGTGCCTCAGTCTGCAGCAGACTGAACCTAGCTCAGCTAGGTCTACTACTCGTAGTAGCTAATAACTGGTTCAACTTTCGCCTCGAACGTGGGTGTTGCTGTTAATCTGGATTTACTGTAGAATTTAATAATGATTTTCATCTAGTGGTAGATGTCCCGCCTTTTCTACCACATCATATAATGACTTCGGCAATCTTAGAATCTGACGGCTCATTCTTTCAAATGTGATCATAGGGGTTACGTGTGTGTGGGTGTTTATAAAGATAAGTGTCTGTCTGAGCTATACGGTGATTTTAAAAAAAATCCATATAGTTGTCTAAAAAAACTTCTCCTCGCTAGTACTATTTAGTGTATGTATCAGAGTAAAGGGCATCAAAATTGCAGGTTATATATTTTTTAAGCAATGAAACTAACATATATAATCCCTAGAGAATGCTCTGACATGGAATTGGTTTATCCTACGTGGAAAGATCCTCTCCCTAGGAATTCAGGCCGTTAGAAAACAACTTGACATGCCAAATCACATTCCTCTTGCAGAAAACATTTAATAGAAAACTTACTTTGAATCCAAATATAAATTTCATATTTGAATTCAAATATGTAATTATTTTTTTCGTTCAAATTCAAATACATAAGAACACAAGCATTCATACAATCAAAATGACATTCATTAATCCACAAATATTTAAGTTTTACTATCACAATAAAAGCAAATTGGTCTAGTAATATCAACTACATGTTGCTCCACTAAGTGATGACCAAATATTTACTTAACCAAGATGATTTCAATACAATTATAATTCATCCACAAATATTGACTCCAATTATAGTTGCATCCACATGGACACAAGTTTCGTCCTAAGTTCCCATTCCAACTTTTGAGGAAATGTACCGACCTATGCAATTAAACAATCAAAATTAGAAAATGAATTGATTCTGCTAGTAATATATTGAAATAGAGATATTTACCTATATGGCCTTAAAAAATATGTCTTCCTTTTATGGCCTCTTTTTTAAACTCTACAAGGCCCGAAAACAAAAATTTCTTCCCTATATGGCCTTCCGTCTAGTCTGTTAGGGGCTGCCGTCAGTTTCCCAACTGTAGGACAAGCAAAATGACTAAAATGCCATTACTGCTTACTGTGTTACCCTTCTTCTGTTTCAATTGCATGCGATGGGTGAAAAAAAGAGCAGCGAGTGAGCCAGGCGTCGCAATGGAGGACATCGACGCTGGATCCACGGTCGCTCGGCCCCCCACCCATCCTTGGTCGGCGAGGGATGCGTGGGGGAGGCGCCGCCGCCCTTCTGGTCCAGCGCGCGCTGCTAGGGTTGGTCCGGCGCAGCTAGGCCATCGCGGCACCAGGCGCTCCCTCCCGTGGCTAGCCTGGCACGGCCTACCCCTCCCGCGGCACACAATTACAGTATGCCCCAAGCAATATATGCAAACAATTTAAATTAAAAGGTTGTAACATATAAAGATCTAGTGAAGTGCTAACTTTGGAACAAATAAAACTCAAGTACCAACTGAAAGCCCTAGTTTAGTTTTGGCTAATTGATGAAATCTTAGTACTAATCTCTATGCTAAGTGTGTGGATTAGATGAGGTTGGTACAATCCAAGTGATGAAGCTAAGAAGATGATCATGGTGCATGGTGATGACCAAGAGATGATCAAGTGCTCAACTTGGAAAAGAAGAAAGAGAAAAACAAAACCCAATGAAAATCAAGACAAAGGTATTACTTAGGGTTTTGGTTTTGGTGATCAAGACACCATAGAGGGTGTGATCATATTTAGGATCGATAGCCGTACTATAAAGAGGGGAATTCTTTGGCTAAACGGCTTATCGAGTGCCACTAGGTAACATGATTCATGCATTTGTATTTAGGAACTTAGTGTGCTAACATGTGACCCTTGTAAAATGCTTTGAAAAATGCTAACACATGTACACATAAAGTTCTACACTTTGTGGTTAGCAAGTTGGAAGCAAGGGTAAAGCGGTCGCGGACTTAGAAAAAGAAAAGGAGGAGCTACACAGTGATCGAACGCTGCCTACGTCATGACCGGACACTGGCAGGCCGAGTCCAATCGATTTTAAAACGTGGCGCAAAGTTGACTGAGAGTGGCAGGCTCGACCAGACGCTGGACTTGGTTCCACCTGCGCGTCCGGTCACATGTTGGTTGTCGACGGTTTCAGGCGATCGGACGCAACGCTGTTGCATCAGGTGATGAGTGTGACATACGCTGACGTCACCCTAGCTCTCGCGTGCGCATGAACAGTAAGAGGTCCAGACACTGAGGCGCGTTAGATCATCGTTGACCTGACGCGTCTGGTTGCATTTTCGCGCTGAAAAATCTTCTTTGGAAATGAATGGACGCTGAGGGCCTTAGCGTCAGGTCACATGAGCAGCGAGTCCGGTCGTGGCTTTGACTACGCGTTTAACGTTTTGTTACCGTTGGAATCGAACAAACGAAATTTAAAATGGGAACATGTGGCGAGATCCGAGCGACCGGCCGCTGGCTCGGGCGCGTCCGGTCATCGTGACCGGCGCGTCCGGTCAGTGCGCAGAGAGCCCCTTCGTGACCCTACGACTCTTTTGTTTGTGGGGGTTCTATAAATAAAGTTTGGCTGGCTCCAAGGTACCTCTTGTGGCACTTTTGACATACTTGACATCCTTGTGAGCCTAAGCAAACACCTCTCACTCATCTCCATCCTTGATTCATTATCAAGTGAGATTAGCAGTGATTCTTGTGTATTTGCTTGAGTGATTACATCTAGTGGCACTTGGGGATCGTTGTGGCTGCGGAGTTCTTGTTACTCTTGATGGTTGCCGCCACCTAGACGGCTTGGAGCAGCTGTGGAGGCCGGCACGTATTGGTGATTGTTCGTGACCGGCTCCGGTGATCTTGTAAGAGGTCTTATACCTTCCCGGCGGAGAGCCGAAAGGTAACTTTAGTGGATTGCTCGTGTTATTGAGTTACCTCACTTGTGGGTAGGTTCTTGCGGTGTCCAATTGTGTGGACGAGGTTTGTACAACACCTCTTAACCACTGAACCACCAAGTGTTGGTCGACACAACGGGGACTAGCATGCCGGCAAGCACGCGAACATCAGGAGAAAAATATTGTGTCCATCTTGTGTTTGATTGAATTTCTCCCAGTGATTGGTTATCTACTTTGTGATTGGTTCATCCCTCTATGCGGCGGTATAAACATCCCATTCACTCCTTCACTTACTTACAAAGTAGTTGTTACAAGCTCTTCAGTGTAATTAACTTTGAGAGTTTGTCTTACTTGTTAATGTAGCTTCGCACCTAATTAAGCTCTTTAGTGTAGCTAGCTTTTGAGAGCTCATAGTGACTTAGACTTTTTTGATTGTTTTAGAGATCATAGTTACTAGAATTGATTGGATAGACGGCTTGCAACCCTTATAGAGCTAGAGTAAAACTTGCTTTACACCGTTTGTTATACTAACCATTTTGCTATAATAATTTATAGATTTTTAAATAGGCTATTCACCCCCTAACCATATTAGGACATTTCACCAACCCCAGTCACGCGACACACAATTGCTATCAACCATTGTTGACCTTGTACTATTGAAACAGTAGAACATGTAGACTGTAGAGGTAAATAATTGGGCCTCACAGCTGTGCCAAAATGTCAACGGTGTCCCCTGCAAGAAAACATGACGAAGAACTCATCCCTAATTATCTCTGTCCCTTTTGTACTATGTGATGAAAAAAAGATAGATCAAAAGTTTAAAACTGAGATGAAGAGAGAGGGTACAGTTATGGAAATAATTAGTCATTGAACTTCCCCAAGATATAATCGAAATGGCAGTTCTAGAGTTGTCTCATTTTTTGAGCAATAAATCCATCTTTTAGCATTTAGAGACCTTTTTATTTATTTTGCAATGTAATGCAGGCACAACACACAGCAATAAAGAAACTAAAGATAAATATTTGAACTATTACCATTCATAAAAATTTCAAAGATATTACGTATGTGTGTTTCCCAATCTGATGACAAAAAATGGCTTGGCATATTACCATTCATAAAAAGTTATTAGATCGCAAACTAACGAAGGAACACTGAGAGCATTTAGATGAATTGTTTTGTTAAACCTTCTATCTTAACATTTTTACCATCGAGCTATAAATTCCGCATGCTAGGCATATAATAGTGTCGATGGTTGAAAAAGGTGATCAAATCATGTCTGCATTTTTTTCTTATTATCTCACTACCACAATTCTGAATTACCTTGAGTGCTAAAGATTTATTTGAGGGCCAAAACAAAACCGCCAAGGAAAGTGTAGTTTCCTTGGCCGCGGACATAAACCTTCAAGGAAATAGATATTTTTGAGTGTTAAACCAAAACCGCCAAGATAATTTTATGTTTCCTTGAGTGTTACTCCCTCCATCACAGTATATAAGGCGTAACCACAACTGGTTCAAATACCAAGAATCGTATTCAATTCTCTCTCTTAACACTAGTTGTAGCGTAGAGAGCACATCTTATATTATGGGACTAGATTAAAAAGTGGTTACGCCTTATATATTAAGACGGAGGGAGTATTACAATCTGCCAAGGTAATTGTTCGTTTCTTGGATGTTATTCGAAACCGCCAAGGCAATTCGTATTTCCTTGAGTGGTACTCGAAACCGCCAAGGTAATTCATATTTTCTTGGGTATAATTTGAAACCCCCAAGAAAATTCTCATAGCTTTAAAATTCAATTTTTTTGAATTTTCCAAATAACCTCGGATTGAGATATGACCTAAACAAAAGTTATAGTATTCGATGGTGAAAGGTCCTAATATGGCTAGATGGGGTGAATAGCCTATTAAAAATTCTACAAACTCACTAGAGCAAAAGGATTAGTATAACAAATGACGAAATACAATTTTGCTCTAACTCTACAAGGGTTGCAAGCCACCTATCCAATAATTCTAGTAACTATGATTACTATAACAAACAATGGCTAAGTCACTACGAGCTCTCAAAAGCTAGCTACACTAAAGATCTCAATTAGGTGACAAGCTACACAAGCAAAGATAATACAAGCTCTCAAAACTAATTACACTAAAGCGCTTGTTACAACTAGTTTGCGGAATGTAAATGAAGGGGATGTGATCTTTATACCACCGCAACAAGGAATGAACCAATCACTATAAGATGAATATCAATCACCGGGAGAAATCCAATGAATCAATCACAATGGAGACACACGATTTTTCTCCCGAGATTCACGTGCTTGCTGGCACGCTAATCTCCGTTGTGTCAACCAACACTTGGTGGTTTGGCGGCTAAGAGGTGTAGCACGAACCTCGTCCAACCCATGGACATAGCAAGAACTTACCCACAAGTGAGTTAACTCAATGACACGAGCAATTTACCAGAGTTGCCTTTGGCGCTCCGCCGGGGAAGGCACAACACTCCTCACAAATCACCGGGGAGCTGACCAAGAACAAGCACTACTCTTGCCACAACTCCTCCGCTGCCTCCAAGCCATTTAGGTGGCGGCAACCACCAAGAGAAACAAGAATCCCGCAGCTAAAGATCACCCAAGTGCCACTAAGATGCAAACTCACAAGCACAATGCACTTGGATCACTTAATCTCACTTTAGATTAGCAACCAAGCAAGGGAGATGAGTAGAAAGGAGTATGCTCAGTTCAAGAGGATGTTAGGATGTCAAAAATGTCTAAGAGAGTTTTCCTTAAGCCGGCCAATAAGTATATATAGGCGTCGCCAACACAAAATAGTTGTTAGGCACTTGACCCTGCTGCTGTCGGGCTGATCGGGACGCGCAGGTCAATATTGACTTGACACGACCAGTGTCCGGTCGTGCCACCGCTTCCCCGCTAGAGCGCGTAGGAGAATGACCGGACGCGCCGATCAAACTGATCGGACGCACGCCCGGCGTCCGGTCGCCACGCGCTTGCGCTGCCAAGCAGTTGACCGGACGCGCCAACACAACACACCTGACGCCAAGGGATCATCGTCCGGTCGACAACAGAAAGCTACCAGAGAGGTATTTCTACGACCGGACACGTCCGAACAGTGGTGACCGGACGCACCCAGCGTCCGGTTAATGCAACTGCACAGCGTCCGGTCGATTCGACCACAGCGTCCGGTCAATATATTTCAGAGAAAATCAATCCGGACTTTCGCCACCCTTGATCAAATATGCTAACCACCAAGTGTAATACCTTGTGCACGTGTGTTAGCATATTTTCAAAGACATTTTCAAGAGTTATGTTAGCTCTCCACTAGATCTAAATGCATGCATATGTAAGTAGACACCTAGTGGCACTTAAGCGATCAATAGCTCTAAAAATTCTCCTCTTTATAGTACGGCTACCGATCCTAAATGTGATCACATCCTCTATGGTGTCTTGATCACCAAAAGCAAACCCCTAGCTTATACCTTTGCCTTAAGCTCCATAGGGTTGCTTGATCACCTCATCTTCATCTCCAAGTTAGGCTCCACTTCATGATCACCATCAAGAGCACTTGGCCACCTACACCTTTGCTACGTACATTTATGCACATCTAATTAGTATTAAGGTTTCATCAATTATCTAAAACCAAACTAGGGCTTTCAGACGGGATCTAAAACTTTCTAGTTCAAACTTTTTACATTTGAAATCGTTTAGGATCTCAAATATTCACTACAAGATTCAACAAAGTTATAAAAGAAAAAATAATTTATTTAGCCACAAGTTCCTTTGTGGTGTAGTGATAAGTGTTTTTCTTTGAAGCAAATGACCTTGGATGGAGATATGATCTAAACCAAAGTTATAGTATTCAACGAGATCTAAAACTTTCTAGTTCAAACCTTTTACATTTGATATCGGTTTGGATTTCAAATATTCATTACAAGATTCAACAAAGTGAATACAAAAGAAAAAAATAATTTATGTAGCCACAAGCTCCTTTGAGGTGTAGTGGTAAGTGTTTTTCGTTTGAAGTAATATAGGTCGTGGGTTCATTCAAATCCTGAGGGATGCAATGTTTGTTAAATTATGATTTTTTTGCTGTTGCTCTATATTTCTAGTTTTTTTGTTCATTAAATTATGTTTTTTATGTTGCTCTATATTTCTAGTTTTTTTATTGCTCTATATTTCCTTTGATGTTGCAAGCCTTCCAGGAAACTAAGGGCCTGTTTGGTCAGAGGTGTTAAAGTTTAACAAACACTATAGCGCTTTCGTCTTATTTGAAAAAAAAAGTTTCTAATTTTGGACTAATTAGGCTTAATAGATTCGTCTCGTAAATTACTCCTAATCTGTGCCGACATGCATGCAATTAATCTACATTTAGTACTCCATACATTTGCCGCAACATTGATGTGATGGGAGTTAAACTTTAACATTCATGAACCAAACAGGGCCTAATTTCCTTGACGATTAGGAATATTTGTTTGAAGGTCGTTAGCCCTCACGAATACTAATTTACTTGAGGGTTGCAATATTTTCTTGTCTCTCTTTGGCAAATTAAGTATGGTCTAAGTTTTCTTGGTGGCTAGCCTCCAAGGAAATCATTCGAGTGCTAAAACCGTCAAAGAAACTAATTTCTTTTATCTTCTATCCTTGACGGAGTTTGCTTGATGGTTCGTGGCCAATGGTTATTTCTTTGACGATTCAGGCCCTTTTCTTGGCAGTTTTGGGCACTCAAGGTAATTTAGAATTATCGTATTATCTTTTATAAAAGGAAAAGTTTCGATCATATTTTGTATGTTAGGGTTTCTGCAATAAGTCTTGTAGATTCAGAAATGAATTGGATAATTCCACAGCAGAATCAAAATACAGGAGTACAGGACCCATCACCCGTAGACAGTGGCGGATCTACAGGGGGCTGGGGGCTCCAGCCCCCCTAATGACTTGATTTACCACTAAAAAATACTGTAGTAAAACCTCAAATCACCATTAAATCTTCATACAAATCAACTTCTCCATTGTTTTAGCCCCCCTTGATTCTCATCCTGCATCTGCCACTGCTCGTAGAGGGGCGGAACCAGAAATGGACTTGGCCCAAGCTAAACCAATATGTGTTTCTACATTTTCCAAGTGTTTTTCAATATTTCCCAAGGGTCCAATGGCATACACTGAGCATGATAGAGAAACAATATAAAGTTTCTCATATTCATGAAAATAAGGGTGTGATATAGTTCATAATTGTAATGTGTAAACCTGATAAAATGAGATAGGATCGATTTCTTCATCGTACAACTGATTTTCTAGCAGAACTTCAATCCAACCAAATAAAATGATTTTCTAGAAGAGTTGTATTACAAGGAGAACGATTTTCTTGAAGTGTCCTTAGTTCTAGAAAAACAGTGCCTTTTTCTGGTAGAAAACGAGTTGAAGACTTTTTCAATACACGGAGTAGGCCTGAATATAGGTGGCCGTTTCAAGGGTGTGTTGAACGGGCTGCCGGCCTACCGCTGACAGACGACGATTCAACCGTTCGCCAAATCCAAACGCACCGATCCAGACCAGCGCGCACCGGCCCGCCGACGAAGACCATGGCGACCAAGGACCCCGCGGCCACCGGCGGCGAGCCCGCCATCGGGATCCCCTACCACCCGGCGCCGGAGGCCCAGGGACACTACTACTACGCGCCGCCGCCGAACCCCTACGCGGCGGGGATGCCGCCGCCCAACGCGATCTACGCCGGCGCGCCCAAGGGGGTGCCGCTCCAGCAGACCATGTTCCGCGACACGCCCGCGCCCTTCCACTGCCAGGCCTGCGGTGAGGCCGCCGTCTCCTCCGTCCGGTAAGCCCGTGGCCCTCCTCCCACCCATCCTTCTCGTAGCTCCCCCAGCACCTATGTGGTTGGTTGGTCGCATCTTATTGTTCGGGGTTCGTAGGAAGTGTTCAAGCCTGCAACATTGAAATGCTTTGTCCATCGAATATGGATAGGTCGAGATGATTATTTATTAATTTGGAAATCTATTTAGTGCTGCTCAGTTTGGTGTGCTTTAGGTTCTTGCTCTTCTTGGTATCTTTGTATGTTTGGCTTGGTCGGTAAAGAGATCGTGTTCATTGTTGTATTGTTCATGGTCTACTTTACTGTGATTCGTGGGAATTGGACTAATTGTTTCTTGCAAACTTCACCATGTTGTTCAATTGTGAGTATGAGATGAAGAGAGAAACTCTTGATATCATTTCCTGCTGGTACCATATGGCTCTCCCCTTAAACAAACCAAGCTGGAGTGGCAACGGAGAGAAGGGCCTTCTTCCTCCATCTAAAGGCGCTGTGATGACAATCAGGATCTCTTCCTGAAGGACGCCTCCAATACATCAGGATGTCTGTCAGCCAATACCAGATCGTTTGTTGTATGCTAAAGCAAGAAGATCATACCTTGCTTATTGAACCATCCAAACTTATGAGTGTGAAGGCCTGGACCCTTCCCCCCTACAGATTGTGACAGGCATCTACATCCAGATCATTTAGTTCCTCTCACCCCTCAGGTCCCCTTGCTATGATCAAGTGGCTCCTTTGCTTTGCAGATTCATGGTCCCTGACCTCTATAAACAAGCTAAAGTGTGGCTAAAGAGTAATCTGTTACTCTCAACTTTGTTCCAAAGCTCGTTTTTAAGCAGAAGCACTCAAGATTTATGGTGCCACCAAGACTTCTTGACTTCATATTGACACCATACCTCACTACTCCCAAATGGACTCAGTTGGAGTACCTTAAGGAGCACTGGATAAGAGATTCCATCAGGAGATCTGCTCTGTATCAGTCAGAGCTGGATCGCATGCTGGAAGCTAAAAGTGAGGAGACCATACCTTGTTACATTGGACCAGTCAAATCGATGAATTAGAGGCCTGCTTCCCTCACCACTATAGGTCATGACAAACATCTGTATCATCTTATTTCTCTCGCCCCTCATTCCCCCTTGCTAGAATCAAGTGTATCCTTTGCTTTGCTTTGCTTGACTTGATGGTCCCTGACTTATATGGAAAAGGCAAAGGATATTCTGTTACTTTGGATCATATTGTTTGAAATAGTTTTTTTAGCATAACAATTTTAGTGTTTGGCACATTATGGACAGCCACAGGAGTAACCATGGACCAGAGGTGCCAAACAGATTGTCGACTTCCTATTGACATCATATTGCTGTAGCCTTTAAGAGGTACCTCGAGGGGCATTTGCCATCTAATGGAAGATACCTTGATTGCCATGTGGATCTCTCGCAGAGGACTCCCCCATGCACCAGAAGGTCCACAATGTGTCAGGAAAAGTTTAATCATATGCATAGTACATATCAGAACTTGTGGTCAAGCTAGATGTTAGGACCCCCCCCCCCCCCCCCCCCCCCCCCCCCCCCCCCGGGGGGGGCGGGTTGGACCATACAAACCTACGATGGTATGATCAAGGAGCCTTGTGTCCCCTTGCTACTATATATGGCGACCATTCTGCATACCTGAATACATGATATCAACCTAAGCCTAACCAGTACTTGAGACACTATTGTTAGTAGGACCATTGTCAGGTATAGGTTCTATATTGGAGCAGACATATATAGCATACGTGATAGATACTTTACTGGTTTTCTTTGTTCAAGGTTCTGCAAAGCTTGAATATCTACGTCGTCACCCCCTTGGGTCCACTTGCTATGATGAAGTGGAACCTTCTTTGCTTCACGCTCAATGCCTCCCACCACTGTGTACAAGCTGAAGGATAGAAAACATCATACACATTAGTATTCACAGGCAATCTGTTCGAAAAGACGAGACTTCAATTGTGATTTTTATGTTTCATACGTGCAACTAGTGTGGGCCACATCGAAAAATTAGTGGGCTTTTTTCCAGTATTGGAAAGAGATGGTTTTGTGATGATTTCTAGTTATTTGAGTGGAAAATATTGATGAGATTGTGGTAGATCCATAACTTTGGTAAAAAAATGTACATAAAATCAGAGATATCGATATTTGGTTCGAGTAGATGAAAGATGAGACTTTGGTGGCTTGCAACCTCAAAAGCTAGATATAAGATTTTGATTATTTGTACCATTTTATGTGGAAATTATGACACACACCCTACAATGCCATGTTATGTGGAAATTATGGCATGCACCCTACATTGTGTTAATCAAATAGGAAAGCATGATCTGCTATTGATTGTCACCATTACAGTGTTTATTTATGATACTTGGCTGTAAAAATACCTTGGTCTCAATTTCAAGCACAAAACTTTCTACCATAATAAGGTTGATATATTATGCATGCACACATTATGTTCTGCACCTTCTAACCAAATTATAGCAAACCTCAAGCTTTAGCTTTAATCTTCTATTTTTTTCCCTTTTAAATTAATTATTGAAGCATCAAACTTGATCTCTTGGTCACTAAAGGCTAAGGCCCTGTTTGGATACAAAGTATTTTTGAAGTTTTAGAAAAATACCATGGCTTTGTAAAATACTTTGGTTTAGGAGCGACATGAAGTGTTTGGATGCTACAAACTTTGTAGTTTTAAAAAACCATAGTATTGTTAAAACTAAAGTCTTTTTAGAGTTTTAAAAACTCTCACTCTAGACCTTTTTATCTAAACCATGGTTTTGCATGTCTAGGGTTTTTTTTTCTCTCGAATGTGCAGGAGAGCTGCTTATCATCATTGTATTAAAGAGAGAAAAAGGATGGGCCCCTTACAAACACCACCACCTCACTCCAGGCCGGGCTGTGAGGGGTTGTTTTCATTACATTGTAGGAACTAAAACTCTAGACAACTGAGATAGGGGTGAGACCTGTCCACAAACCTCCAACTGACCAAACCAAGGTAAGCTAACCAAGCCCACCACCGTGACCCAGCCCCAGCGTGCGCAGGCCACACGCTCCCGCCAGGCACCAAAAATGATGCTCTTCTCTGAACTCCTCGAGCAGCCTGGTGATGCAGGGGCGAGACCCTTCAAAAACGCAGGCGTTTCTGTGCTTCCAAAGGGTCCAGGAGCCTAGAATGATAATTGTGTTCAGCCCTTTCTTCTTCTCTTTCGGAATTCTCTTGATTGCTTTCCGCCACCAAGTTGCCAATGACTTCTCTCGTCTTGTGGGAGTTCGGTCACGCCATCCCAGAGGCGTGAGGATCCGTGACCAGAATTCCCGAGCAAGAACGCACGTAGTAAGCAGGTGTTGGACTGTCTCATCTTCCTGATCACACAAGGGGCAGCAGCTCAGCATGTCTAGGGTTTAAAACTGCAGTTTTTTAGTACCACAGTTTATTAATACTACACAGGTCCGGGGCCCAAATCTTATTTTAGTATTTTGTGGATCTGGACTTGTCTAGCCGATACAAGTGAGCTTGAGCCTATTTGAGCATTCTTGAGCTTAGTTTTCAACATTGGACCTGAGCATAGTTTATTTTGAACTATTCTGCTGATACACCATGACCCTATGGAGTAGCATTAGACCCAAATGGCCAAATTTCTGTATCGTGGATTCCAGTTGCCTTTGTTATTTTCCAGCTGCCTTTGTTATTTTCTGCAGCATGGCTATGTCTTCAGGGACATGAGTTGCTAGTTGGAAAGATTAGATTTAGGCAGTGGTAATTTAGCAATATACTTGAATTGAGCAGTGTTTTGTAAAGGATCATTTTTTTATTTTTACTGGTATCCTCAACCCTGAACACGTGCTTGAGATTTGGTAGTTAATGGTGACATGTCTGAAAGTCATTGTCCTGGGGATTTATGGTGATTAGCAAACAAAACTAAAACGAAGCATCTTCCTGTTAGCATAAAACCATCTGAGTAACATCTGCTCATGGTACATGCTATTGTTATTTACTTTGCTTGGCCTCAGTTACCTTTGCTTTGAATCTGCTCATGGTACATGCTATTGTTATTTACTTTGCTTGGTCTCAGTTACCTTTGCTTTGAATGGCCATGGGGATCTGTTGAGGGGGAGGGGAACATTAAGGAGCATTTGGTGGTTTGGTAGTCAACTTTCCAACCATCATCTAGCAGTTGTGCGGGTTGTCGGGGGTCAATTGAGTTTTTCTATTCGATATATTTCAGTTGCCAAGAATATTGTGGAGACTACTTTAAGTTTTGTATGGAGGCACAAGTTAATTGAAAGATCTGGTCCAAACTCCAGAATACGTGAAGGTGGCATTAAGCTGTTTAAGATTAGGCCAGAATCTGGTCGCCTTTTTTTTGTGGCTGCCCTCTTCTAGTTTTTTAGAGAATCGTATTTTTGGTGTGTCCTTGGGTGGGATGACTTTTCCTTTCACCTCTGTATTTTATCTCCCACCTTTTAATGAAAAATGAAGATATGCAAATCTTTTGCGAGCTTGAGAAAAAAAAAGGTGTGGCTAGAATACCACATTTTTTGCTGAAAACCTCCTCTTGCCCTGATCGTTGGATGGAAAGTGATATGCTCTGGCTAAATCTGAGCCCTTATGTTCATGCATAATTTTCTGTCAAGCATTTTCATTTTGGGTACTGGCGTCCAGCAACAGCAGGACATGCAGAGGCTTCATCACAGCTAAACTGAAAATGAATTCACTTGTTCCTTTGAACAGGTCAAAGCCAAGCCTCGCATCCGTTGTGGCTTGCATGATGCCCTTCATGCTGGGGGTCTGCTTCCTATGCCCTTCGATGGACTGCCTCTGGCACAAGTACCATTACTGCCCCAGCTGTGGCGAAAAGGTTGGGCTTCTCGTTCACACGCTCTGTTCTCTCGAGCTTAGGCTTCCATGGTTTTTTCATTGTGATGAAATGAAACTCTGCAGGTGGGTGAGTTCAGGAAGTCTGACCCTTGCCTCGTCGTAGATGCGGCCCGGTGGTCCGAGCTGAGCTTCGCCGTGCCTGGGTAGCGCACATATGCACCGTTTGATATCGTCGTACCATTGCCTTCAAAATGACAGTGTCGGTTGCTCTTGTGTAGTCTGTATTGTATATAAAAGATGCTACTGGCATGTTGCATGATGTATTATCCTGTAGCTGAACTGCCGTTGCGCTCTAGTCTCTACTCTCTACCTTAGAATTGATTTTTTTTCCTTTTGGATCAGAATAATGTGCTGCTGTTAACAGTGTGTAATTGAACCTACATGTGTAAATGTGTAATAGAAGTTCTTATTAACAAGGGAAGAAAAGAGATGGGTTACAGAATTGCAGGACCATCACTGCAGTAACTTTAGTAACGCTGTTTTGTTTTCCAACTTTGTGCTACAGTAGTTAACAGTCTGATCTTAATAAGTTACCGCAGTATGGATTGCATCGAATGTGGACAAGCGCGATGCCAATGCGTCATTATGGACGAAAGATTCGAAACAAACCAATATATACCGGATTGTCGAGTGATCCCGGCATTTCTAATTGCTCGTCGGCCGTCGAAGTTGACTTCGACTAACCAGATGTTGGCGAGAGGCGAGGGAACTCATTCCTTTTTCTTTGAAAAATTATTTATGTGGCACGGAAATGATGCTGTTAGGTGAGCGCAATAATAGTACTCCGACGGTAATGTTGACATATGCATAGCAAAAATATCCGCAGAAACAGAAAATAATGTCCTCTTGATCGAAGCATCCGAACGCTTAATAATATATGTGGCCATGTCAATATATATATCGTCATTCACCTTTATAAGATTGACAATTTGCAATGCAACCACCTCTTTTTCCATTTGCTTGGGCGAACTTAAGGCGCCCACACCTATGACACCTATTTGAGACGATTAACCCATCTTTGATGGCTAAAGTTATCACGTATGTTTCGTTATTATTAATCTTAAAATAGAAATTCTTGGCTTTAAATGATTTTAAATGAAAAAAGATTGTCAACTACAAAGTTGCATATCTCTTCGAGTACTGTAACTTTGGTTTAGACAATTTCTCCATCCGAGGTACTTTGAAAAAATTAAAAAAATAAATTTCAAAATATGAAAACACTAAATGTTTTCAAATGAAAAAAATAGTCAATCATAAAGTTGCAGATCACTCCGAGTGCTACAGCTTTATCCATCCAAGTACCTACTTAGTTGTGTGTAAAGTATTAAACCTCACATGTTAAGTGTAAGCATGACGGGGAGAGCAGATTCTACCGAAGAACCTAACAAATACTTGATTGTGCATAAGTACTCTGCGCTACTATAGAAACAATTATCTCTAGCCTGTAATGTCAGAAAACTAGAATTGATGACGTGGATAAAACATCATTGTTAGGCATGTCACGAGCGCGTAGTGATAACACACCATGAATTCCTCTGTTGTATGTTCTAGTTAGGTTGTCTCTATAATTTTAAAAGCCTTTGGATAAGCAAGATAACAAGAGACCATTAACTATTTTTTAGCACCCGATAAATGCTTTTAGGCAAAATCTAATATGGAAAATCTAGGTTCTCCATTAAAACGTCCCCCGCTGAGAGCCTCCAACCATTGTGCACCCACAAAAAGTGCATACAGGAATTCGTCTCTATTAAAATCAATGACTAATACTGTTGGAGTTGTTCCAAATTCACTGCAAGATATAGGCCGGGCTTCTGACGGAGCGAAGCGGAGGCCCGTAAAAGCCGAAGGCTGGGCCGGAGCGTAAGCCGCAGACTGAACAAAAGGTTTGATTTATTTATGTTGTCACACAGTTTCAAAAGATCTAGATATGATAGCTGTGTTTACATCAAGCATGTTAATGGATCACTTATATATTTGCTGTTATATATTGATGATATGCTGATTGCTGCCAAGAGCAAGAATGAAATCACTAAGTTAAAGAAGTTGTTAAGTAGTGAGTTTGATATGAAAGATCTTGGTAGTGCTAAGAAAATTCTTGGTATGGAAATTAGTAGAGACAGAAAATCTGGTTTGCTATTTCTTAGTCAACAAAATTATATCAAGAAAGTTTTTCAGCGTTTCAACATGCAAAATGCTAAGGCTGTTAGTACCCCTATTGCACCTCACTTTAAGTTGTCAGCTGCTCAGTGTCCTAGTACATATGCAGAGATTGAGTACATGTCAAGGGTTCCTTATTCTAGTGTTGTTGGGTCTTTGATGTATGCCATGGTTTGCTCTCGTCCAGATTTGTCATATGCTATGAGTCTTGTTAGTGGATATATGTCTAATCCTGGCAAAGAACATTGGAGGGCAGTTTAGTGGATTTTCAGGTACCTCAGAGGCACAGCAGATTCCTGTTTGAAGTTTGGAAGAACTGATAAGGGTCTCATTGGTTATGTGGATTCTGATTATGCTGCTGATCTGGACAGGCGAAGATCAATTACTGGTTATGTGTTTACTATTGGCAGTTGTGCTGTGAGTTGGAAGGCTACGTTACAGTTTGTTGTTGCTTTGTCTACTACTGAAGCAGAATATATGGCTATTTGTGAAGCATGCAAAGAATTGATATGGTTGAAAGGTTTGTACGCTGAACTCAGTGGATTTGAATCTTGCATAAGTTTGCACTGTGACAGTCAAAGTGCAATTTACCTCACTAAAGATCAGATGTTCCATGAGAGAACTAAGCACATAGATATCAAGTATTATTTTGTGCGAGATGTGATTGAAGAAGGTAAGCTGAAGGTATGCAAGATTAGTACTCATGATAATCCTGCTGATATGATGACAAAGCCTGTTCCTGTTGCTAAGTTTGAGTTATGCTCAAGCTTAGTTGGTTTAATTGAATAGTCCAAGAGACTATTGTTGGCACCAGTGGTTTTTCTATCTTTTGTTGTTCAGGATGATTGGTTGATTTATGGTACAAGATGAATTTGTCTCAAGGTAGAGTTTGTTGGAGTTGTTCCAAATTCACTGCAAGATATAGGCCGGGCTTCTGACGGAGCGAAGCGGAGGCCCGTAAAAGATATGTTGAGGCCAGTACGGTACATATATACCCTTGCTAGGGTTTCTTGGAAACTTGATTCTCTTGTAAGCCGCCACAGGCGTGTAACCCAAAACTCTTGAGATAGTGAGATTGTTGCTGGCTGGTGCCCGTGGTTTTTCCCCTTCGCATTGGAGGGGTTTTCCACGTTAAATCATGTGTCTCCGCTGTGATTGATTTCGTTTTACTTCATATTCCATACGTCGTTCATAACAAGTGGTACCGGAGCTTCGGTTGCTGTAGGGTTCATGACGACATCGATGAAGTTCAATCTTCCGCTGCTGAACTACGACACGCGGTTCTCGCTATGGCAAGTCAAGATGCGGGGAATTCTGGCGCAGACTCATGACTATGATGAGGCGCTGGATAACTTCGGCAAGAGGAAGGCCGATTGGACTCCTGAGGAGATCCGCAAGGATCAGAAAGCTCTCGCCCTAATTCAGTTACATCTTCATAATGATATTTTGCAGGAGTGTTTGAAAGAGAAAACTGTTACAGAACTATGGCTGAAACTAGAATCGATCTGTATGTGCAAAGATCTAACCAGTAAGATGCAGATGAAGATGAAGCTGTTCACTCTAAAGATGAAGGAGGAGGATTCGGTGATGACCCACATCGCTGAATTCAAGAAGATCGTGGCCGACCTAGTGTCGATGGAGGTGAAGTATGATGATGAGGACTTAGGTCTTCTACTGTTATGTTCTTTGCCAAATTCGTATGCAAATTTTCGTGACACCATACTTTTGAGCCGTGATGAACTAACCCTAAAGGAAGTTTATGAGGCTCTCCAATCTAAGGAGAAGATGAAAGTTATGGTGCAGCATGACGGAACATCGTCCTCAAAGGATGAAGTTTTGCATGTGAGAGGCAGAACTGATAACAGATCCTCATATGATAGCATTGATGGTAGAAAGAACTACGAGAGGAGAGGCCGTTCGATGTCCAAGCCACATGGTAATAAAAAGTTCTGTGTTTATTGCAAGCTGACAAATCATAATGTTGAGGATTGCAGAAAAGTACAGAATAAGGAGAAGAGAAAAAACAAGTCGGCTGGTAAGGTCTCTGTTGCTGCTGCTGCGTCTGATTATGATTCTGGAGATTGTCTGATAGTGCTTGCTGGTTGTGTTGCTGGTCATGATGAATGAATTCTAGATTCCGCATGTTCATTTCATATTTGCACTAACAGAAATTTGTTTAGTTCATATAAGTCTGTGCAGAAAGGAGATGTTGTGCGGATGGGAGATGATAACCCATGTGACGTCGTGGGGATTGGTTCAATTCAGATCAAGACTGATGATGGCATGACACGCACGCTGAAAAACGTCAGGTATATACTAGGGATGTCCAGGAATTTTATCTCATTGAGCACGCTTGATGCAGAAGGTTACAAATATTCCGGTTCAGATGGCATTCTAAAGGTATCAAAAGGTTCTCTTGTCTGTTTGAAAGGTGATCTTAATTCTGCAAAGTTATATGTCCTTAGAGGGTGTACTTTACATGGTTCTGATTCCGCTGCTGCTGCTGTTACTAATGATGAACCTAGTAAAACTAACCTTTGGCACATGCGTTTGGGACATATGAGTCACCATGGTATGACAGATTTGATGAAGAGAAACCTGCTGAAAGGCTGCACTTCGAGTAAGATAAATTTTTGTGAGCATTGCATTTTCGGCAAGCATAAGAGAGTACAGTTCAACACTTCTATTCACACCACCAAAGGTACTCTTGATTATGTTCATGCTGATTTATGGGGTCCTTCTAAGAAGCCCTCACTAGGTGGTGCTCGTTATATGCTTACAATTATTGATGATTACTCTAGAAGGGTTTGGCCTTATTTTCTAAAACAGAAAGATGATACTTTTGCTGCTTTTAAGAACTGGAAAGTAATGATAGAAAGACAAACTGAAAGGAAGGTAAAATTGCTTCGTACTGATAATGGTGGAGAATTTTGTTCGTATGCCTTTAATGATTATTGCAGACAGGAGGCATTGTTAGGCATCACACCATACCCCATACTCCACAACAGAATGGTGTGGCTGAACAGATGAATAGAACCATTATCTCCAGGGCTCCAGGGCCCGTTGCATGCTGTCTCATACAAGGATAAGCAAGCGTTTTTGGGCTGAAGCTGCTAATACTGCCTGTTACTTGATCAACAAGTCACCTTCTATTCCACTAAATAAGAAAACTCCTATTGAGGTATGGTCTGGTACACCTGCTGATTATTCATAGTTAAAAGTTTTTGGATGCGCTGCTTATGCTCATGTTGACAATGGAAAATTAGAGCCTAGAGATGTTAAGTGTCTTTTCTTTGGTTATGGTTCGGGAATCAAAGGCTATAAATTGTGGAATCCTGAAACAGGGAAGACTTTTATAAGCAGGAGTGTTGTATTCAATGAATCTGTGATGTTTACTAATAGTTTGCCCTCAGAACATGTTTCAGAAAAAGAGTTGCAGCGTATGCGCATGCAGGTGGAGCATGTTGATGATGATATAGGTGTGCAGGTGGAGCCTGCTGATGAGCAGGATGACCATAATAATGATGTTGCTGATAATGATGCTCATGATGATGTTCAGCAAACTCCTCCTATTTTGCAGCTAGAGGAGGAATTACCTATTGCTCAACGCAAGTCAAAAAGGACAGTTGTACCTTCTAAACGTCTTATCGAAGAATGTAATTTGTCTTACTATGCTTTGAGTTGTGCTGAACAGGTGGAGAATGTTCATGAGCCAGCAACCTATAAAGAAGCTGTTCGTTGTGCTGATAGTGAGAATTGGATTTCTGCTATGCATGAGGAGATGCAGTCTCTTGAGAAGAACAGTACATGGGAGGTTATTCCTTTGCCTAAGGAAAAGAAGACCATAAACTGCAAGTGGATCTTTAAGAGAAAGGAGGGTTTATCTCCAAGCGAGCCTCCAAAGTATAAGGCAAGGTTAGTTGCAAAAGGCTACAGTCAAATTCCGGGTGTTGACTATAATGATGTGTTCTCTCCAGTGGTAAAACACAGTTCCATTCGTACTTTCTTGAGTATTGTTGCTTTACATGATCTTGAGCTTGAGCAGTTAGATGTGAAGACTGCGTTTTTGCATGGAGAGCTAGAGGAGGACATATACATGGACCAACCAGAAGGGTTTATAGTGCCTGGCAAGGAAAAATATGTGTGCAAGTTGAAGCGCTCCTTGTATGGTTTGAAACAGTCCCCTCGTCAGTGGAACAAAAGGTTTGATTCATTTATGTTGTCACACAGTTTCAAAAGATCTAGATATGATAGCTGTGTTTACATCAAGCATGTTAATGGATCACTTATATATTTGCTGTTATATATTGATGATATGCTGATTGCTGCCAAGAGCAAGAATGAAATCACTAAGTTAAAGAATTTGTTAAGTAGTGAGTTTGATATGAAAGATCTTGGTAGTGCTAAGAAAATTCTTGGTATGGAAATTAGTAGAGACAGAAAATCTGGTTTGCTATTTCTTAGTCAACAAAATTATATCAAGAAAGTTTTTCAGCGTTTCAACATGCAAAATGCTAAGGCTGTTAGTACCCCTATTGCACCTCACTTTAAGTTGTCAGCTGCTCAGTGTCCTAGTACATATGCAGAGATTGAGTACATGTCAAGGGTTCCCTATTCTAGTGCTGTTGGGTCTTTGATGTATGCCATGGTTTGCTCTCGTCTAGATTTGTCATATGCTATGAGTCTTGTTAGTAGATGTAACACTTCAAGTGTTTAGTCCTTAATTGCATTGCATTTGCATGGCATAAGCATAAGCATGCATCATTCATGTTTGTTATTTTATGTGATGCAACACATGTGATTATTTTAGGGTTTGTTTGATTTATTTCATGAAGTACTTGATAGTTGGTGTAACAAAAAGGTAAGGTAGCCAATCATGACCTACAACACCTTAGTTATACTTAGGGTAACATTTGGAACAAGTTTCATGTTGACCAAAATTACAAATTTGCCCTCCAAGAGAAGTTGACCACCATTTGACCCTAGAAGGCTCTAGTTTGACCAGTTAAAAAGTCCAGCTTAGAAATCTTGCATGGAGGAGCAACCTTAAGCAAAGTTGTAGAGAATTTCATAAGGAACCAAAGTTCTAATATGGCCATCTCATGAAAATGACCAGAGCATGCTCAAAAATGGCCCACAAGTCAGCTTGAGTGGTGATCAACACTTAGAAAAATTCTAAGTCTGGAAATTGGACTTTTCAGTTTCACTGTACCTCACTTTAGCAACTTGTAACTCACAAACTAGGCCAAACCAGTCTTAGAGCCAATTGACAAAGTTGTTGTCCACATATAGCTCTACAACATTGTCAATATCACCATCACCTGGTTCTCAATAGTTTAGGAGATATAGTGTCAAGAAGTTAGGGTTTCAGTCGGCATTGATCTCTGAAACTGCATTTCAGTTTCAAGGGGCACCACTTTGGAGCTCTGTAGTTTCAAATCTAGGCCGAACCAGCCCAAACTCCAATTGACAAACTTGTAGTCCTCATGTAGCTCTACAATTTTGGTATTATCATCTTCTTCTAACTCGAGCTGGATTAGGAGGTGTAGAAGCTCAAACTTCGGCTGTCAGTCGGTCATCGCTGTCACCGATCCCCGATTCAGTTTCGTCAGCGTCAGGTGGCCGACCGTTTCAGGCCATCGCCGCCGCGTGTCCTCCACGCGCCACCCGCGACCTGGCGCCTTGGCCAGCTGCCGAGCGCCTTGAAGAGTGTCTCTGCGGTCGTCCAGACCTCATCCGCCCATCCTCTCCTCCTCCTTCCCTCTCTCATCTCCAGAGCGGAGAAAACCGAGCCGCCATTGCCGTTCTTCTCCGGTGAGCTCAAGCGCGAGCCACACCGCATCACCGGCCGCTAGACCTCGCCAATCCCTCCGCCTCACCACCCTCCATCTCCCTGACCCACCGAAGCCAGCGATTTGACTCAAGGTGAGCCGCATTGCTTTCTTCCCTGTCTCCGAGAGGTCGCCGGAGCCCGCCATGGGACCTCACCGTGGTCGGGGTGCTTCGGGTCTCTCTCCATCCTCCCTTCCTAGCAAAATGGATCCGCCTAGCTTCGGTGAAGCTCGTACCGAGCCTAGACCGCACCGTACATCCTCACCGTCGACGGTGCGCCGCCACCGGACATCACCGGCCGCCGCTCGCGGTGACAAGCCCCTTCCACCCCATCCCCATCCATTCCACGAGCACCAATTGACGCACCGGGTGACGGAGAACACGAGGCGGTGCTCAATTGGCCGAGCGAGCTCTTCTCCGGCGAGCTCGAGCTCGTCGGAGCTCGCGGGTCTCCGCCTCCCCTATCTCCGGTCGCTGACCGCGGGGGCCCGCCCGTCAGTGTCGCGCATGGGCGGGAGCGCTGAGCAGGCCGCGCGCTGGCTGGGCCGCGCTAGCAAACCGGGCCGGCCCAGTTTCAAATAGGATTTATTTCATTTCTTTATTTTGTCACTGATTTTTGTACAAGTTGGAAAAATATAGATCTAGGGTTTTAATGATCCAAAAATCATGAGATAAATTTTATTAGGGTCTACATAATGTGTAGTATTTTAGAAAAATATGGATCTGGCATGAGATGTTTAAATTCTGTAAGAATTTAATAGATCCTTTAAATGTGTTTTGGAATGCATGCAAATTTGTTAAATTTATAACTTGAGCTGTAGTGTTCCATAAATCATGAAATTTGGTGGGTAGGTTACTCTATGCTAGCCCTAGCTCTGGTAAAAATTTGGGCATCAGTGCTTAAGTACTTTTCAAGTTATAATATTATCTTGTTATTCTAGGAAATAATTAAATGAATTTTTGTAATTTTTCTACATGTGCAATGCTCTTATAACTTTTTGGAGAATGTCTTGGTACCCTAGACTGTCCAAAAAAATTAATAAATCTGTTGTTTGACACTTTTTACTATGCTTTGTTATTTATCCAAAAATCAGCCTTTTGGGCTTGTGAATTTTGTTCAGAGAGTTTCTGTGAATAAATTTAGTTCAAAATTTTACAGTAGTCTCTGTTTGGGTCAGAGAGTCCCCTGTGATTTTTGTAGAATTTTAGGAGCAGTTTACATATATGTTTGAAATTCCACTTAATTACTTAAGTAAATTGAGAAATGGGTTTAAATAAATATTCTAGGTGGGCAAACCTTACTTTCTGGTGTTTTTGTGACCTTTGTGAACTTGTAGTAGTATTAGTTTGGTCCTAGAGAATGTTTGCCACATAAATAAATATTTAACCTTTACAATTTTAGGTTTTCTGGACAGCTGATAGTATTTCTAGGTTTGACCTTGGATAAAGGTGGTTTCTGGAAAACTTGTAAATACCAAAGTTGGAATAAACTTGATGAACTAGCTTGTGTCAAAATTTGGAAGCATTTGGCTTAGTAGTTTGAGAGTTACTGTTGTTTAAAGTGGCAGTTCAAAAATCTGCTACTCTCTGTTTTGAGAGAACAGATTCTGGAACTTGTGAAGTTTGACATGGAAAACTTAGGAGTTTGGAGTTGAGGTCTGAAAATGAATTGTAGTGCATTTCTTAGGCTTTCCAGATTGTCTTAGATCATATCTTTTGGAATTGTAAATCTCCAGTTGTGATAAAAACAAGTAGCTGCTGTCCAGAATGCTTACTGTGGTGTTTTGCTGATTGATATGGTGTGATATCCTAAGACATGCTACTTTTGTAATTGTTAGGTGTTAGGGCCTTAACTGAGGATGAGCAGCTATATCTTAGGTTGGGTAGATTAGGTAAGTACTTCTCCACCGGAGAAGAGATTTGCACGTACTAATAAAATAACTTGAATAGAGTATTTTATTTCTGAAATGCATTTCATTCCGAGCATGTTGCACCCATTTATGCATCCATTGTATTTATTGTGCATTCATGCAATAGGTGTACCGGAGGGGGTGACACTCCTCGAATTCGAGCCTGTAATTCCGGAGGAGGACCAGGAGCAGCAGGAGCCCGAGGATCCAGCAGGCGAAGGAGTGCCCGCAGACGACCTTCCTGAGTGCCCTGATCACCGGCCTTCGACCTTTCTGAAAGGCAAGCCCCGGTGCATGCTGAACCTACTGATTTTTTTAAATAAATCTTAAGTACTTTTAATTGTTTACTGCATTAAGTTGTAGGAGTTATATGAAAACACTTGTTGCATTATACCTGTCCTTGTCCAGATATCGTACTTAATCCTATTTTAGGCTTAGGCACGTGTCAATGCTTAGCCCTGCTTAGTACGGTAGAAGTCGGGTGATTTCCGGTCATCCGCGAGATGTAGGAAGGAGTCACGAGTGGCTCTATGGCTATCGTGAATGGAACCATGCCTAAAAATGAACTTGAGACCGGGCGGGAGTTCGATAGTACAGCCGCAAGACACTTCACGTCTTGGGTGTGGAGCTATGCCCGTCTGAGTCGTTTAAGGACCGATTCGCTGTACGTCCTTGAGTCATGTTGAACGCAGTCTAACACTTAGTTGGCCGGATAACCCGTTCCGACCGCGAAGCCGAGTAATGTGGTTCAGGCCGGGAATCGAATGGTAGGTTGCTTCTTGGAGGAGAGAAAGGATGTGCTTGGGAACATTGGCGTGAGACCAAGGGGGGGTTAGAGTCCCTATCACCTGGCAGAGTGTCGCCCTTGGGGTCGCGACATTATTCGGACCCGCGATTCCTGAATCATATGAAACGGTGGCTTGTGCGACCCCGGCAGGGGCCTGCGCGGTGAGTGTTAGAAATACCCCTCCAGCTGGATAGGAATTCGATTCGAATCGCCGTCGCTCCCGGTTAGTGAGCACTTGACTTGAGCAGCGGCAACGTAGATCTCATTAAATGAACAGATGGTTAAGTAAATGATATGATGTTGCCGAAATGATATACCTGCTATGGATATAATAATAATGTTGTTTGATTATACTCAAGTGAATGTTTAGTACAGGTGCTAAGATAGATGACAGGTAAATGCTAAAAATAACTGCTAGTACAGGTTATAAGAGTTTCAACTACTTATGCCTTTATGCAAAATGTGGTGTCAGCTAGCCTCTTGTGTAAGCCTTGCATAATCCTTGGTGTCACTTTATTTCTGGTTTTCGACGGGTAAGTCTAGCTGAGTACATTCCAGTACTCAGGGTTTATTCCCTCCTGTTGCAGATGACATGCTTTATCAGGGATTCTGCAAGACGTGTCTCCACCCTGCGGGTGATGATGACTAGATCACAGGGGCGTGATCATCTTATGTACTTTCCTCATGCTTTTGCGGGATGACGATCATTCAGACTGGCAGTATTTAATTAACTAGTGTGTGTGTTATGCTTCCGCTACTTTCAAACTTGGTTTGTAATATTTGCTACTCCGTGGTGTAAACTTATTTCAGAACTACTTGTGAAATGTATCGTATGATGTTGTATGTTGAATGATGCGATCCTGGTTGTAAGCAGTTTGGTTTGAGATCCTTCGGGATTTCGATTGACTACCGGGATTATATGGGCTCAAGTTTGAAAATTTGAGCGCTTCGGTGCTTGTTTTCGTACTTGTGCTCTTATAATTTGGTCGGTTCTGTTACAGCTGGTATCAGAGCATAATTCAACATTAAACACATCATATGAGTATTTAAAAACAAAAATATTTGATTATGAAAAAGGGTTAAAACACTAAAAATTATTTTTTTTAGGTATGCCAGTGATCACATCCCTTAGCCCAAATAAGGACTCTTAGGTGGCTTATTATAAAGACTAACTTGGGGGCCTTGTTTGTTTTTATTTCATCGTCCATACGGCGTGATATTGTATGGATGCCATCCACTTGGTTGGTAATGTATGGATCAATTACCTCGACGCTCTGGTAAGTGTGAGTTGTGAGAGCATGATCGTCCAACCGGCGGTCTAGGGGAGAGTAGTTTTGGTGACTTACATCTTTACATGTTTAAACCATGTAACTATGTAAAAGCACTTAATTGTGGGAACCTCTATATCGGGTAGCTTTGATACTGAAGTATATACATTTGGGGATGTATATATGGAAAGTATTTAAATTACTGCTTTCTTGTGTGCTTATATTGGGAATTGTTGGGCTGCAATGAAATTTTCTGCAGGTACACTAACAGCGTAACGAGTAGACCGATAGTTTCGCTTATATGAGAGAACGTATGTATGCCACCGCCTAGCGTTAGAACTTTAGGTTTCTACTAAGGTGAGAGGGCGTACGAAACGTGCATGCATCATGTTTAATTATATCATACATATCATTTACTCCCTCCTTAAAAATTTCTGTACTCCCGACTAAAGTAAATTTCGTATCCCCTAAATGATCCTCACTTTAAGTCGTAGCTTATCTTGTTGCTACAGATGGCACGTACAAAGAGGACCGCTCGTAAGTCCACTGGGGGCAGGGCACCGCGTCACCAGCTCGCTCCACGTGAGCCCCGCCCTGAGCCTACTGAGGTGGAAAGGCTGAGGGCAGAGCTGGCAGAGGTGACTGCTGCTAGGGATGCAGCACGGCAACAACTAGAACAAGTGATTCATGATCGTGATCAAGAAACGCTTGCAGTCCAGAGGTTGACAGTGGCAAACCGCAACTGTCAACGCATGTTGGTCCGTGTGATGGAACAGAGGGATGAAGCCTGGCACGAGGAGAACGTTCTGAGAGCTCGCCAGTTTGAGCTCGAGCAACAGTTAGAAAATGCTGAAGAATACAATGATAATCTTCATGAAGAAGTGCACCGCCTGAACAACGAGCTTAATCCCCTGCTGCCTCGAAACAACAACGTCGATGAGGACATGGGTTCGGGAATCTTCATGGCTGAGGATGATGATGAAGTAGAGGTTGATGGACCACAGGATGCCCCACCTGCAGAAGCACCAGAGGAAGAGCCAGAAGAAGAAGAAGACGAGGAGTTAGAGCCTGTCAGTGATGAGGACGGCGGGGAGATCCTTGACACTGACTCGGAGGATGATGCTTAGAGTAGTCATCACGTGCCTATAATGTTAGGATCGTCTTTTGTGCCTCCCTGTGAAGGAGTGAGGCCTTGTAATAACTTGACTTTGGGATGTAAGGTTGAACCGTATGTTTCCTGAATGTAGTTTGAACCTGTTAATTTCGATCACAACTTGATGTCTTATTATGTTGCGTTCGATGATGGTGTCACGATTAGCACCCTTCGGTGCCGCGACGAAACCGAGGGCCTCCTATGGCGCGCGACATAAGGCTGTGCTGCTTGGCACGCGCAGGTATCGAGGTGGCTAGTCATGATCCACCATGGAACTCTTCATTGAGAAGTCTCTTTGTGGTTAGTTTGAAGTAGCCTTTCACAGTCAACTAAAAATCTTGAGATCGAATCCAAGTACCGTGCAAAAGGTCAAAAATCACGTAGATAGCAACGTAAACGATCCGGTAACCGTTGTGCTCCCCGTGAGTGAGCCTTTATCAAAGAGCATCTTGTTGGATTACCAAGTATGATCTCGTCAAATGATGCGCTAGAATGGATTGTGCGGTTGTGATGAATTATTGTGCCTTAATTATTATGAGAAATCTATTCATACAGTCAGATTGACATTTCGCAATAATTCATCTACAAATTTCCCACATCGTCAGTGCTCATTGGCTATGCATTTTGCAGATGTCGTACAATCTACGCCGGGGTCGTGGAAATGAGGAGGAGGAACAGCCGCCCCCTCCGCCACCACCTACTCCGGCCGAGTTGATGCAGACAGTGGTCGAAGGGCAGCGCATGTTGGTGGATGCTATGCGCCAGCTGGCGAACCGGGAGGCTCGTCCTGGCTGCCAGGGCCCAGAGCCAAATCAGTACAACGATTTCAAGGACTTTCTGGATACAAAGCCCCCGCTCTTCAAGGAAGCGGAAGAACCACTGCAGGCTGACGAGTGGTTGAATACCATTGAACAAAAGTTTCGTCTGCTACGTCTAACTGATGAGCTGAAAACTGAGTATGCTTCCCATCAGTTGCATGGTCCGGCGGGCATTTGGTGGAGCCACTATCGTTCCACACTACCTGCCAATGTCCCGATTGCTTGGGATCAGTTTAAGGCGGCATTCCGGGGAAATTATATCCCTCCCGGTCTTATGGCAATCAAGCACACAGAGTTTATGAGGCTGTCGCAAGGAAACAAAAGCCTGACTGAATACTTGCAGTCCTTCAACAACCTGGCAAGGTATGCCACAGAGTTTGTGGATACCGATGCCAAAAAGATTGCTAGCTTCAAAAGGGGCCTCGGCCCAAAACTGATGAAAACTATGGGCACTAGCAAATGTACTACTTTCAATGATTTCATCAGTGATGCTCTGACTCAAGAGAACAACAATGCTATCTATTCTGCCTCGAAGGGCCGCAAAAGGGCCATTGAGGCGAGTGTTTCACAGTCTCGAGCTCCAGCTGCCCCGAGGGCTCCTCCTCGCCCTCCTGCCACAAATGCTAAGTTCCGTCCTCCACAAAAGAAGGTGCCAATGAAGACTAGGTTTCGTAAGGCATATACAGTGGCTCTGCCAAAGAGTAATGCGGGCCAAGGCAGCTCCAGTGTCCCCCCTAGCAACATGCCTTGCTGGAACTGTAACAAGCCAGGCCATTGGTCCAGGAACTGTCCGTACCCTAAGAAAAATGTCAACCAAGGTAGTCGTCAGGGACACGCCCATTATAACAGCATTGAGGAAATTCCATCTGGTGAGGTGGTCACCGCTGGTAAGTTTCTAGTTGACCAACACCCCGCAGTGGTACTTTTTGATTCAGGTGCTTCGCATTCCTTTATCAGTCCTAAGTTTGCATCTAAATTTGCACACAAGTTGCATACTGTTGAAGGTGTGGGTTATTGTATTAGCGCTGCAAGTGGGAATATTTCCACAAACAAAGTATTGGGGAACCTTAAGTTTGAGATAGAAGGGCGAAGTTATTCGCTTGCCCTATTGGTTTTACCTGGTTTAGACATAGATGTTATCTTGGGCATGAATTGGATGAGTCAGAATGGGGTACTCATTGACACATCTGCTCGAGTAGTTATGCTCAGAGATCCTACAGATCAAAAGGGTTTTCTAGTACAACTTCCCAGAAAGGTTGAATTGTCGGGGGAAATTCATGCTGTGCAAGCAAAGGCGTTGGCCGAAATTCCAGTAGTACATGAGTTTCCGGACGTTTTTCCCGATGATTTGCCGGGACTCCCTCCGGATCGGGATGTGGAGTTTAAAATTGAGTTGTTGCCTGGCACAGCTCCCATCTCTAGGAGACCCTATAGGATGCCTCCAAATGAACTCGCTGAACTTAAGGTGCAATTGAATGAACTTTTGAAGAAGGGGTTGATTCGTCCTAGTTCATCGCCGTGGGGATGTCCTGCTATCTTTGTAAAGAAGAAGGATCAGTCGTTGCGGATGTGCGTAGATTATAGACCTCTCAATGCAGTCACTGTCAAAAATAAGTACCCTCTACCGCGGATCAACATCTTGTTCGATCAGTTGTCTAAAGCTAAAGTTTTCTCCAAGATCGATCTAAGATCGGGCTACCATCAAATTAAAATTCGCCCAGAAGATGTTCCAAAGACAGCCTTTTCTACCAGATACGGTCTTTATGAGTATCTTGTTATGTCCTTCGGCTTGACAAATGCCCCCGCACACTTCATGTACTTGATGAATTCGGTGTTTATGCCTGAATTGGACAAGTTTGTGGTGGTATTTATTGATGACATCCTGGTATACTCTGTGAATGAGGAGGATCACGCTGAACATCTGCGTATAGTCCTCACAAGACTGCGTGAACATCAACTATATGCAAAGTTCAGTAAGTGCGAATTCTGGCTTCGTGAAGTACCTTTCCTTGGGCATGTGTTGTCCGATGGAGGAATTATGGTGGACCCCGCCAAGGTACAGGAAATACTGAACTGGAAGGCTCCTATCTCGGTTCACGAGGTCCGAAGTTTTCTTGGTTTGGCTGGCTATTATCGTCGCTTCATCCCGGATTTCTCCAAAATAGCCAAGCCAATGACTCGGTTGCTGCAGAAAGACACCAGGTTTGTCTGGACTCCTGAGTGTGATGCGGCTTTTCACCAACTGCGAACCCTCCTAACCTCAGCTCCGGTTTTGGCACAACCGGATATCGCGAAACCATTTGATGTTTATTGTGATGCCTCAGGCATAGGTTTGGGAGGTGTGTTGATGCAGGAAGGCCGAGTAATTGCATATACTTCTCGACAACTTCGGAAGCATGAGGTGAATTATCCAACGCATGACTTAGAACTGGCTGCAGTTGTTCATGCTTTGAAAGTATGGCGGCATTATCTGCTGGGAAATGTTTGCAATATCTACACAGACCATAAAAGCCTCAAATACATCTTCACCCAACCCGAGTTGAATATGCGTCAAAGAAGATGGCTCGAGTTGATTAAAGATTATAACCTTCAAGTGCACTATCATCCAGGAAAGGCAAATGTAGTTGCGGATGCTTTAAGCCGTAAGTCTCATTGTCATTCCTTAGTTGAAACTGATTTTCATCGATCTCGCCTTCTACATCCAGCAGTCTTGTACAACATCACTGTCAGTTGTACTCTCAAAAGCAGAATTATTGAGCTCCAAAAGACTAACACTGGTATATTCCACATTAAGCGTAAGATGAAAGAGCAAGAAACTACGCAGTTCAGGATAGATGAAGAGGGTGTACTATGGTTCAAGGATAGGTTAGTTGTGCCTAAGGACCGAGAGCTTCGAAATGATATTATGTCTGAAGCACACTCCTCTAAGTTATCCATCCATCCTGGCAGCAATAAGATGTATTATGATTTGAAGCCACTTTATTGGTGGACCAAGATGCGGAAAGAGATAGCTGCATATGTTGCTAGATGTGACACCTGTTGCAGAGTTAAAGCTGTGCACATGAAAGCTGGGCTGCTTCAGCCACTTTCCATTCCAGGCTAGAAATGGGAAGAGATAAGTATGGATTTCATTGTCGGACTTCCTCCTACTGTCAAAAATCATAACTCTATTTGGGTAATTGTTGATCGTTTGACCAAATCAGCTCACTTCATCCCAGTGAGAGTGGACTATCGTCCCACTGACTATGCTGAGTTGTACTTCAATCAGATAGTCCGGCTTCATGGGATACCTCGTACTATCATATCTGACCGTGGTCCCCAGTTCACTGCTCGCTTTTGGGAGCACTTGCATCACCTTCTGGGAACCAAGTTAGTGAGAAGCTCTGCTTATCACCCCCAGACATCAGGTCAGACAGAACGAGTTAACCAAATCTTGGAAGATCTGTTGCGAGCATGCGTCATTTCATCCAAGGGTTCTTGGGAAAAATGGTTACCTTTAGCCGAATTCTCGTACAATAACAGTTATCAAGAGAGTATTAAGATGGCTCCATTCGAAGCTTTGTACGGTCGTAGGTGTAGAACCCCACTAAATTGGATAGAATCTGGTGAGAGAAGATTTTATGGTATTGCTTTTGTTGAGGAAGCTGAGGAACAAGTCCGTACCATCCAAAAACATATGGCTGCAGCCCAAGCTAGACAGAAAAGTTATGTTGATCGTCGTAGAAAACCACTCGAGTTTGAAGTTGGAGACTTCGTGTATTTGAAAGTTTCTCCAATGAAAAGTGTCCAACGTTTTGGCGTTAAGCGGAAACTTGCGCCAAGATACGTGGGTCCTTTTTAAATCATAGGCAAGAGTGGAGCTGTTGCGTACAAAATTCAGTTACCTCCAGAAATGAGTGCCATATTCAACGTCTTCCATGTATCTCAGCTTAAAAAGTGTCTTCGAGTTCCTGAGGAACAAGTTCCTTTAGGTGATATCAGGCTGGAATCCGACCTAACCTATGAAGAAAAGCCAGTCCGAGTGATCGATACTCAGGAACGAGTAACTAGAAGTAAAGTGGTTAAGTGGTACAAAGTGATGTGGAGTAATCAGGGAAGTGAGAGTGATGCTACGTGGGAACGGGAGGACTATTTGCGGGATGGTTATAAGGAATTCTATGAAAAATGGTACGCTTTCCAAATCTCGGGACGAGATTTTTATAAGGGGGGAGGGCTGTAACACTTCAAGTGTTTAGTCCTTAATTGCATTGCATTTGCATGGCATAAGCATAAGCATGCATCATTCACGTTTGTTATTTTATGTGATGCAACACATGTGATTATTTTAGGGTTTGTTTGATTTATTTCATGAAGTACTTGATAGTTGGTGTAACAAAAAGGTAAGGTAGCCAATCATGACCTACAACACCTTAGTTATACTTAGGGTAACATTTGGAACAAGTTTCATGTTGACCAAAATTACAAATTTGCCCTCCAAGAGAAGTTGACCACCATTTGACCCTAGAAGGCTCTAGTTTGACCAGTTAAAAAGTCCAGCTTAGAAATCTTGCATGGAGGAGCAACCTTAAGCAAAGTTGTAGAGAATTTCATAAGGAACCAAAGTTCTAATATGGCCATCTCATGAAAATGACCAGAGCATGCTCAAAAATGGCCCACAAGTCAGCTTGAGTGGTGATCAACACTTAGAAAAATTCTAAGTCTGGAAATTGGACTTTTCAGTTTCACTGTACCTCACTTTAGCAACTTGTAACTCACAAACTAGGCCAAACCAGTCTTAGAGCCAATTGACAAAGTTGTTGTCCACACATAGCTCTACAACATTGTCAATATCACCATCACCTGGTTCTCAATAGTTTAGGAGATATAGTGTCAAGAAGTTAGGGTTTCAGTCGGCATTGATCTCTGAAACTGCATTTCAGTTTCAAGGGGCACCACTTTGGAGCTCTGTAGTTTCAAATCTAGGCCGAACCAGCCCAAACTCCAATTGACAAACTTGTAGTCCTCATGTAGCTCTACAATTTTGGTATTATCATCTTCTTCTAACTCGAGCTGGATTAGGAGGTGTAGAAGCTCAAACTTCGGCTGTCAGTCGGTCATCGCTGTCACCGATCCCCGATTCAGTTTCGTCAGCGTCAGGTGGCCGACCGTTTCAGGCCATCGCCGCCGCGTGTCCTCCACGCGCCACCCGCGACCTGGCGCCTTGGCCAGCTACCGAGCGCCTTGAAGAGTGTCTCTGCGGTCGTCCAGACCTCATCCGCCCATCCTCTCCTCCTCCTTCCCTCTCTCATCTCCAGAGCGGAGAAAACCGAGCCGCCATTGCCGTTCTTCTCCGGTGAGCTCAAGCGCGAGCCACACCGCATCACCGGCCGCTAGACCTCGCCAATCCCTCCGCCTCACCACCCTCCATCTCCCTGACCCACCGAAGCCAGCGATTTGACTCAAGGTGAGCCGCATTGCTTTCTTCCCTGTCTCCGAGAGGTCGCCGGAGCCCGCCATGGGACCTCACCGTGGTCGGGGTGCTTCGGGTCTCTCTCCATCCTCCCTTCCTAGCAAAATGGATCCGCTTAGCTTCGGTGAAGCTCGTACCGAGCCTAGACCGCACCGTACATCCTCACCGTCGACGGTGCGCCGCCACCGGACATCACCGGCCGCCGCTCGCGGTGACAAGCCCCTTCCACCCCATCCCCATCCATTCCACGAGCACCAATTGACGCACCGGGTGACGGAGAACACGAGGCGGTGCTCAATTGGCCGAGCGAGCTCTTCTCCGGCGAGCTCGAGCTCGTTGGAGCTCGCGGGTCTCCGCCTCCCCTATCTCCGGTCGCTGACCGCGGGGGCCCACCCGTCAGTGTCGCGCGCGGGCGGGAGCGCTGAGCAGGCCGCGCGCTGGCTGGGCCGCGCTAGCAAACCGGGCCGGCCCAGTTTCAAATAGGATTTATTTCATTTCTTTATTTTGTCACTGATTTTTGTACAAGTTGGAAAAATATAGATCTAGGGTTTTAATGATCCAAAAATCATGAGATAAATTTTATTAGGGTCTACATAATGTGTAGTATTTTAGAAAAATATGGATCTGGCATGAGATGTTTAAATTCTGTAAGAATTTAATAGATCCTTTAAATGTGTTTTGGAATGCATGCAAATTTGTTAAATTTATAACTTGAGCTGTAGTGTTCCATAAATCATGAAATTTGGTGGGTAGGTTACTCTAGGCTAGCCCTAGCTCTGGTAAAAATTTGGGCATCAGTGCTTAAGTACTTTTCAAGTTATAATATTATCTTGTTATTCTAGGAAATAATTAAATGAATTTTTGTAATTTTTCTACATGTGCAATGCTCTTATAACTTTTTGGAGAATGTCTTGGTACCCTAGATAGTCCAAGAAAATTAAGAAATCTGTTGTTTGACACTTTTTACTATACTTTGTTATTTATCCAAAAATCAGCCTTTTGGGCTTGTGAATTTTGTTCAGAGAGTTTCTGTGAATAAATTGAGTTCAAAATTTTACAGTAGTCTCTTTTTGGGTCAGAGAGTCCCCTGTGAGTTTTGTAGAATTTTAGGAGCAGTTTACATATATGTTTGAAATTCCACTTAATTACTTAAGTAAATTGAGAAATGGGTTTAAATAAATATTCTAGGTGGGCAAACCTTACTTTCTGGTGTTTTTGTGACCTTTGTGAACTTGTAGTAGTATTAGTTTGGTCCTAGAGAATGTTTGCCACATAAATAAATATTTAACCTTTACAATTTTAGGTTTTCTGGACAGCTGATAGTATTTCTAGGTTTGACCTTGGATAAAGGTGGTTTCTGGAAAACTTGTAAATACCAAAGTTGGAATAAACTTGATGAACTAGCTTGTGTCAAAATTTGGAAGCATTTGGCTTAGTAGTTTGAGAGTTACTGTTGTTTAAAGTGGCAGTTCAAAAATCTGCTACTCTCTGTTTTGAGAGAACAGATTCTGGAACTTGTGAAGTTTGACATGGAAAACTTAGGAGTTTGGAGTTGAGGTCTGACAATGAATTGTAGTGCATTTCTTAGGCTTTCCAGATTGTCTTAGATCATATCTTTTGGAATTGTAAATCTCCAGTTGTGATAAAAACAAGTAGCTGCTGTCCAGAATGCTTACTGTGGTGTTTTGCTGATTGATATGGTGTGATATCCTAAGACATGCTACTTTTGTAATTGTTAGGTGTTAGGGCCTTAACTGAGGATGAGCAGCTATATCTTAGGTTGGGTAGATTAGGTAAGTACTTCTCCACCGGAGAAGAGATTTGCACGTACTAATAAAATAACTTGAATAGAGTATTTTATTTCTGAAATGCATTTCATTCCGAGCATGTTGCACCCATTTATGCATCCATTGTATTTATTGTGCATTCATGCAATAGGTGTACCGGAGGGGGTGACACTCCTCGAATTCGAGCCTGTAATTCCGGAGGAGGACCAGGAGCAGCAGGAGCCCGAGGATCCAGCAGGCGAAGGAGTGCCCGCAGACGACCTTCCTGAGTGCCCTGATCACCGGCCTTCGACCTTTCTGAAAGGCAAGCCCCGGTGCATGCTGAACCTACTGATTTTTTTTAAATAAATCTTGAGTACTTTTAATTGTTTACTGCATTAAGTTGTAGGAGTTATATGAAAACACTTGTTGCATTATACCTGTCCTTGTCCAGATATCGTACTTAATCCTATTTTAGGCTTAGGCACGTGTCAATGCTTAGCCCTGCTTAGTACGGTAGAAGTCGGGTGATTTCCGGTCATCCGCGAGATGTAGGAAGGAGTCACGAGTGGCTCTATGGCTATCGTGAATGGAACCATGCCTAAAAATGAACTTGAGACCGGGCGGGAGTTCGATAGTACAGCCGCAAGACACTTCACGTCTTGGGTGTGGAGCTATGCCCGTCTGAGTCGTTTAAGGACCGATTCGCTGTACGTCCTTGAGTCATGTTGAACGCAGTCTAACACTTAGTTGGCCGGATAACCCGTTCCGACCGCGAAGCCGAGTAATGTGGTTCAGGCCGGGAATCGAATGGTAGGTTGCTTCTTGGAGGAGAGAAAGGATGTGCTTGGGAACATTGGCGTGAGACCAAGGGGGGGTTAGAGTCCCTATCACCTGGCAGAGTGTCGCCCTTGGGGTCGCGACATTATTCGGACCCGCGATTCCTGAATCATATGAAACGGTGGCTTGTGCGACCCCGGCAGGGGCCTGCGCGGTGAGTGTTAGAAATACCCCTCCAGCTGGATAGGAATTCGATTCGAATCGCCGTCGCTCCCGGTTAGTGAGCACTTGACTTGAGCAGCGGCAACGTAGATCTCATTAAATGAACAGATGGTTAAGTAAATGATATGATGTTGCCGAAATGATATACCTGCTATGGATATAATAATAATGTTGTTTGATTATACTCAAGTGAATGTTTAGTACAGGTGCTAAGATAGATGACAGGTAAATGCTAAAAATAACTGCTAGTACAGGTTATAAGAGTTTCAACTACTTATGCCTTTATGCAAAATGTGGTCTCAGCTAGCCTCTTGTGTAAGCCTTGCATAATCCTTGGTGTCACTTTATTTCTGGTTTTCGACGGGTAAGTCTAGCTGAGTACATTCCAGTACTCAGGGTTTATTCCCTCCTGTTGCAGATGACATGCTTTATCAGGGATTCTGCAAGACGTGTCTCCACCCTGCGGGTGATGATGACTAGATCACCAGGGCGTGATCATCTTATGTACTTTCCTCATGCTTTTGCGGGATGACGATCATTCAGACTGACAGTATTTAATTAACTAGTGTGTGTGTTATGCTTCCGCTACTTTCAAACTTGGTTTGTAATATTTGCTACTCCGTGGTGTAAATTTATTTCAGAACTACTTGTGAAATGTATCGTATGATGTTGTATGTTGAATGATGCGATCCTGATTGTAAGCAGTTTGGTTTGAGATCCTTCGGGATTTCGATTGACTACCGGGATTATATGGGCTCAAGTTTGAAAATTTGAGCGCTTCGGTGCTTGTTTTCGTACTTGTGCTCTTATAATTTGGTCGGTTCTGTTACAGTAGATATATGTCTAATCCTGGCAAAGAACATTGGAGGGCAGTTCAGTGGATTTTCAGGTACCTCAGAGGCACAGCAGATTCCTGTTTGAAGTTTGGAAGAACTGATAAGGGTCTCATTGGTTATGTGGATTCTGATTATGCTGCTGATCTGGACAAGCGAAGATCAATTACTGGTTATGTGTTTACTGTTGGCAGTTGTGCTGTGAGTTGCAAGGCTACGTTACAGTCTGTTGTTGCTTTGTCTACTACTGAAGCAGAATATATGGCTATTTGTGAAGCGTGCAAAGAATTGATATGGTTGAAAGGTTTGTACGCTGAACTCAGTGGATTTGAATCTTGCATAAGTTTGCACTGTGACAGTCAAAGTGCAATTTACCTCACTAAAGATCAGATGTTCCATGAGAGAACTAAGCATATAGATATCGAGTATCATTTTGTGCGAGATGTGATTGAAGAAGGTAAGCTGAAGGTATGCAAGATTAGTTCTCATGATAATCCTGCTGATATGATGACAAAGCCTGTTCCTGTTGCTAAGTTTGAGTTATGCTCAAGCTTAGTTGGTTTAATTGAATAGTCCAAGAGACTATTGTTGGCACCAGTGGTTTTTCTATCTTTTGTTGTTCAGGATGATTGGTTGATTTATGATACAAGATGAATTTGTCTCAAGGTGGAGTTTGTTAGAGTTGTTCCAAATTCACTGCAAGATATAGGCCGGGCTTCTGACGGAGCGAAGCGGAGGCCCGTAAAAGATATGTTGAGGCCAGTACGGTACATATATACCCTTGCTAGGGTTTCTTGGAGACTTGATTCTCTTGTAAGCCGCCACAGGCGTGTAACCCAAAACTCTTGAGATAGTGAGATTGTTGCTGGCTGGTGCCCGTGGTTTTTCCCCTTCGCATTGGAGGGGTTTTCCACGTTAAATCGTGTGTCTCCGCTGTGATTGATTTCATTTTACTTCATATTCCATACGTCGTTCATAACAAGTGGTACCGGAGCTTCGGTTGCTGTAGGGTTCATGACGACGTCGATGAAGTTCGATCTTCCGCTGCTGAACTACGACACGCGGTTCTCGCTATGGCAAGTCAAGATGCGGGGAATTCTGGCGCAGACTCATGACTATGATGAGGCGCTGGATAACTTCGGCAAGAGGAAGGCCGATTGGACTCCTGAGGAGATCCGCAAGGATCAGAAAGCTCTCGCTCTAATTCAGTTACATCTTCATAATGATATTTTGCAAGAGTGTTTGAAAGAGAAAACTGTTACAGAACTATGGCTGAAACTAGAATCGATCTGTATGTGCAAAGATCTAACCAGTAAGATGCAGATGAAGATGAAGCTGTTCACTCTGAAGATGAAGGAGGAGGATTCGGTGATGACCCACATCGCTGAATTCAAGAAGATCGTGGCCGACCTAGTGTCGATGGAGGTGAAGTATGATGATGAGGACTTAGGTCTTCTACTATTATGTTCTTTGCCAAATTCGTATGCAAATTTTCGTGACACCATACTTTTGAGCCATGATGAACTAACCCTAAAGGAAGTTTATGAGGCTCTCCAGTCTAAGGAGAAGATGAAAGTTATGGTGCAGCATGACGGAACATCGTCCTCAAAGGGCGAAGTTTTGCATGTGAGAGGCAGAACTGATAACAGATCCTCATATGATAGCATTGATGGTAGAAAGAACTACGAGAGGAGAGGCCGTTCGATGTCCAAGCCACATGGTAATAAAAAGTTCTGTGTTTATTGCAAGCTGACAAATCATAATGTTGAGGATTGCAGAAAAGTACAGAATAAGGAGAAGAGAAAAAAACAAGTCAGCTGGTAAGGTCTCTGTTGCTGCTGCTGCGTCTGATGATGATTCTGGAGATTGTCTGATAGTGCTTGCTGGTTGTGTTGCTGGTCATGATGAATGGATTCTAGATTCTGCATGTTCATTTCATATTTGCACTAACAGAAATTGGTTTAGTTCATATAAGTCTGTGCAGAAAGGAGATGTTATGCGGATGGGAGATGATAACCCATGTGACGTCGTGGGGATTGGTTCAGTTCAGATCAAGACTGATGATGGCATGACACGCACGCTGTAAAATGTCAGGTATATACCAGGGATGTCCAGGAATTTTATCTCATTGAGCACGCTTGATGCAGAAGGTTACAAATATTCCGGTTCAGATGGCATTCTAAAGGTATCAAAAGGTTCTCTTGTCTGTTTGAAAGGTGATCTTAATTCTGCAAAGTTATATGTCCTTAGAGGGTGTACTTTACATGGTTCTGATTCCGCTGCTGCTGCTGTTACTAATGATGAACCTAGTAAAACTAACCTTTGGCGCATGCGTTTGGGACATATGAGTCACCATGATATGACAGATTTGATGAAGAGAAACCTACTGAAAGGCTGCACTTTGAGTAAGATAAATTTTTGTGAGCATTGCATTTTCGGCAAGCATAAGAGAGTACAGTTCAACACTTCTATTCACAACACCAAAGGTACTCTTGATTATGTTCATGCTGATTTATGGGGTCCTTCTAAGAAGCCCTCACTAGATGGTGCTCGTTACATGCTTACAATTATTGATGATTACTCTAGAAGGGTTTGGCCTTATTTTCTAAAACAGAAAGATGATATTTTTGCTGCTTTTAAGAACTGGAAAGTAATGATAGAAAGACAAACTGAAAGGAAGGTAAAATTGCTTCGTACTGATAATGGTGGAGAATTTTGTTCGTATGCCTTTAATGATTATTGCAGACAGGAAGGCATTGTTAGGCATCACACCATACCCCATACTCCACAACAGAATGGTGTGGCTGAACAGATGAATAGAACCATTATCTCCAGGGCCCGTTGCATGCTGTCTCATGCAAGGATAAGCAAGCGTTTTTGGGCTGAAGCTGCTAATACTGCCTGTTACTTGATCAACATGTCACCTTCTATTCCACTAAATAAGAAAACTCCTATTGAGGTATGGTCTGGTACACCTGCTGATTATTCACAGTTAAAAGTTTTTGGATGCGCTGCTTATGCTCATGTTGACAATAGAAAATTAGAGCCTAGAGATATTAAGTGTCTTTTTCTTGGTTATGGTTCGGGAATCAAAGGCTATAAATTGTGAAATCCTGAAATAGGGAAGACTTTTATAAGCAGGAGTGTTGTATTCAATGAATCTGTGATGTTTACTAACAGTTTGCCCTCAGAACATGTTTCAGAAAAAGAGTTGCAGCGTATGCGCATGCAGGTGGAGCATGTTGATGATGATATAGGTGTGCAGGTGGAGCCTGCTAATGAGCAGGATGACCATAATAATGATGTTGCTGATAATGATGCTCATGATGATGTTCAGCAAACTCCTCCTATTTTGCAGCTAGAGGAGGAATTACCTATTGCTCAACGCAAGTCAAAAAGGACAGTTGTACCTCCTAAACGTCTTATCGAAGAATGTAATTTGTCTTACTATGCTTTGAGTTGTGCTGAACAGGTGAAGAATGTTCATGAGCCAGCAACCTATAAAGAAGTTGTTCGTTGTGCTGATAGTGAGAATTGGATTTCTGCTATGCATGAGGAGATGCAGTCTCTTGAGAAGAACAGTACATGGGAGGTTATTCCTTTGCCTAAGGAAAAGAAGACCATAAACTGCAAGTGGATCTTCAAGAGAAAGGAGAGTTTATCTCCAAGCGAGCCTCCAAAGTATAAGGCAAGGTTAGTTGCAAAAGGCTACAGTCAAATTCCGGGTGTTGACTATAATGATGTGTTCTCTCCAGTGGTAAAACACAGTTCAATTCGTACTTTCTTGAGTATTGCTGCTTTACATGATCTTGAGCTTGAGCAGTTAGATGTGAAGACTGCGTTTTTGCATGGAGAGCTAGAGGAGGACATATACATGGACCAACCGGAAGGGTTTATAGTGCCTGGCAAGGAAAAATATGTGTGCAAGTTGAAGCGCTCCTTGTATGGTTTGAAACAGTCCCCTCGTCAGTGGAACAAAATGTTTGATTCATTTATGTTGTCACACAGTTTCAAAAGATCTAGATATGATAGCTGTGTTTATATCAAGCATGTTAATGGATCACTTATATATTTGCTGTTATATATTGATGATATGCTGATTGCTGCCAAGAGCAAAAATAAAATCACTAAGTTAAAGAAGTTGTTAAGTAGTGAGTTTGATATGAAAGATCTTGGTAGTGCTAAGAAAATTCTTGGTATGGAAATTAGTAGAGACAGAAAATCTGGTTTGCTATTTCTTAGTCAACAAAATTATATCAAGAAAGTTCTTCAGCGTTTCAACATGCAAAATGCTAAGGGCTGTTAGTACCCCTATTGCACCTCACTTTAAGTTGTCAGCTGCTCAGTGTCCTAGTACATATGCAGAGATTGAGTACATGTCAAGGGTTCCTTATTCTAGTGCTGTTGGGTCTTTGATGTATGCCATGGTTTGCTCTCGTCCAGATTTGTCATATGCTATGAGTCTTGTTAGTAGATATATGTCTAATCCTGGCAAAGAACATTGGAGGGGCAGTTCAGTGGATTTTCAGGTACCCTCAGAGGCACAGCAGATTCCTGTTTGAAGTTTGGAAGAACTGATAAGGGTCTCATTGGTTATGTGGATTCTGATTATGCTGCTGATCTGGACAGGCGAAGATCAATTACTGGTTATGTGTTTACTGTTGGCAGTTGTGCTGTGAGTTGGAAGGCTACGTTATAGTCTGTTGTTGCTTTGTCTACTACTGAAGCAGAATATATGGCTATTTGTGAAGCGTGCAAAGAATTGATATGGTTGAAAGGTTTGTACGCTGAACTCAGTGGATTTGAATCTTGCATAAGTTTGCACTGTGACAGTCAAAGTGCAATTTACCTCACTAAAGATCAGATGTTCCATGAGAGAACTAAGCACATAGATATCAAGTATCATTTTGTGCGAGATGTGATTGAAGAAGGTAAGCTGAAGGTATGCAAGATTAGTACTCATGATAATCCTGCTGATATGATGACAAAGCCTGTTCCTGTTGTTAAGTTTGAGTTATGCTCAAGCTTAGTTGGTTTAATTGAATAGTTCAAGAGACTATTATTGGCACCAGTGGTTTTTCTATCTTTTGTTGTTCAGGATGATTGGTTGATTTATGATACAAGATGAATTTGTCTCAAGGTGGAGTTTGTTGGAGTTGTTCCAAATTTACTGCAAGATATAGGCCGGGCTTCTGACGGAGCGAAGCAGAGGCCCGTTAAAAGATATGTTGAGGCCAGTACGGTACATATATACCCTTGCTAGGGTTTCTTGGAGACTTGATTCTCTTGTAAGCCGCCACAGGCGTGTAACCCAAAACTCTTGAGATAGTGAGATTGTTGCTGGCTGGTGCCCGTGGTTTTTCCCCTTCGCATTGGAGGGGGTTTCCACGTTAAATCGTGTGTCTCCGCTGTGATTGATTTCGTTTTACTTCATATTCCATACGTCGTTCATAACAAGTGGGTACCGGAGCTTCGGTTGCTGTAGGGTTCATGACGACGTCGATGAAGTTCGATCTTCCGCTGCTGAACTACGACACGCGGTTCTCGCTATGGCAAGTCAAGATGCGGGGAATTCTGGCGCAGACTCATGACTATGATGAGGCGCTGGATAACTTCGGCAAGAGGAAGGCCAATTGGACTCCTGAGGAGATCCGCAAGGATCAGAAAGCTCTCGCCCTAATTCAGTTACATCTTCATAATGATTTTTTGCAAGAGTGTTTGAAAGAGAAAACTGTTACAGAACTATGGCTGAAACTAGAATCGATCTGTATGTGCAAAGATCTAACCAGTAAGATGCAGATGAAGATGAAGCTGTTCACTCTAAAGATGAAGGAGGAGGATTCGGTGATGACCCACATCGCTGAATTCAAGAAGATCGTGGCCGACCTAGTGTCGATGGAGGTGAAGTATGATGATGAGGACTTAGGTCTTCTACTATTATGTTCTTTGCCAAATTCGTATGCAAATTTTCATGACACCATACTTTTGAGCCGTGATGAACTAACCCTAAAGGAAGTTTATGAGGCTCTCCAGTCTAAGGAGAAGATGAAAGTTATGGTGCAGCATGACGGAACATCGTCCTCAAAGGGCGAAGTTTTGCATGTGAGAGGCAGAACTGATAACAGATCCTCATATGATAGCATTGATGGTAGAAAGAACTACGAGAGGAGAGGCCGTTCGATGTCCAAGCCACATGGTAATAAAAAGTTCTGTGTTTATTGCAAGCTGACAAATCATAATGTTGAGGATTGCAGAAAAGTACAGAATAAGGAGAAGAGAAAAAAACAAGTCGGCTGGTAAGGTCTCTGTTGCTGCTGTTGCGTCTGATGATGATTCTGGAGATTGTCTGATAGTGCTTGCTGGTTGTGTTGTTGGTCATGATGAATGGATTCTAGATTCCGCATGTTCATTTCATATTTGCACTAACAGAAATTGGTGTAGTTCATATAAGTCTGTGCAGAAAGGAGATGTTGTGCGGATGGGAGATGATAACCCATGTGACTTCGTGGGGATTGGTTCAGTTCAGATCAAGACTGATGATGGCATGACACGCACGCTGAAAAACGTCAGGTATATACCAGGGATGTCCAGGAATCTTATCTCATTGAGCATGCTTGATGCAGAAGGTTACAAATATTCCGGTTTAGATGGCATTCTAAAGGTATCAAAAGGTTCTCTTGTCTGTTTGAAAGGTGATCCTAATTCTGCAAAGTTATATGTCCTTAGAGGGTGTACTTTACATGGTTCTGATTCCGCTGCTGCTGCTGTTACTAATGATGAACCTAGTAAAACTAACCTTTGGCACATGCGTTTGGGACATATGAGTCACCATGGTATGACAGATTTGATGAAGAGAAACCTACTGAAAGGCTGCACTTCGAGTAAGATAAATTTTTGTGAGCATTGCATTTTCGGCAAGCATAAGAGAGTACAGTTCAACACTTCTATTCACACCACCAAAGGTACTCTTGATTATGTTCATGCTGATTTATGGGGGTCCTTCTAAGAAGCCCTCACTAGGTGGTGCTCGTTACATGCTTACAATTATTGATGATTACTCTAGAAGGGTTTGGCCTTATTTTCTAAAACAGAAAGATGATACTTTTGCTGCTTTTAAGAACTGGAAAGTAATGATAGAAAGACAAACTGAAAGGAAGGTAAAATTGCTTCGTACTGATAATGGTGGAGAATTTTGTTCGTATGCCTTTAATGATTATTGCAGACAGGAAGGCATTGTTAGGCATCACACCATACCCCATACTCCACAACAGAATGGTGTGGCTGAACAGATGAATAGAACCATTATCTCCAGGGCCCGTTGCATGCTGTCTCATGCAAGGATAAGCAAGCGTTTTTGGGCTGAAGCTGCTAATACTGCCTGTTACTTGATCAACAGGTCACCTTCTATTCCACTAAATAAGAAAACTCCTATTGAGGTATGGTCTGGTACACCTGCTGATTATTCACAGTTAAAAGTTTTTGGATGCGCTGCTTATGCTCATGTTGACAATAGAAAATTAGAGCCTAGAGATGTTAAGTGTCTTTTCCTTAGTTATGGTTCGGGAATCAAAGGCTATAAATTGTGGAATCCTGAAACAGGGAAGACTTTTATAAGCAGGAGTGTTGTATTCAATGAATCTGTGATGTTTACTAACAGTTTGCCCTCAGAACATGTTTTAGAAAAAGAGTTGCAGCGTATGCGCATGCAGGTGGAGCATGTTGATGATGATATAGGTGTGCAGGTGGAGCCTGCTGATGAGCAGGATGACCATAATAATGATGTTGCTGATAATGATGCTCATGATGATGTTCAGCAAACTCCTCCTATTTTGCAGCTAGAGGAGGAATTACCTATTGCTCAACGCAAGTCAAAAAGGACAGTTGTACCTCCTAAATGTCTTATCGAAGAATATAATTTGTCTTACTATGCTTTGAGTTGTGCTGAACAGGTGGAGAATGTTCATGAGCCAGCAACCTATAAAGTAGTTATTCGTTGTGCTGATAGTGAGAATTGGATTTCTGCTATGCATGAGGAGATGCAGTCTCTTGAGAAGAACAGTACATGGGAGGTTATTCCTTTGCCTAAGGAAAAGAAGACCATAAACTGCAAGTGGATCTTCAAGAGAAAGGAGGGTTTATCTCCAAGCGAGCCTCCAAAGTATAAGACAAGGTTAGTTGCAAAACGCTATAGTCAAATTCCGGGTGTTGACTATAATGATGTGTTCTCTCCAGTGGTAAAACACAGTTCAATTCGTACTTTCTTGAGTATTGTTGCTTTACATGATCTTGAGCTTGAGCAGTTAGATGTGAAGACTGTGTTTTTGCATGGAGAGCTAGAGGAGGACATATACATGGACCAACCGGAAGGGTTTATAGTGCCTGGCAAGGAAAAATATGTGTGCAAGTTGAAGCGCTCCTTGTATGGTTTGAAACAGTCCCCTCGTCAATGGAACAAAAGGTTTGATTCATTTGTGTTGTCACACAGTTTCAAAAGATCTAGATATGATAGCTGTGTTTACATCAAGCATGTTAATGGATCACTTATATATTTGCTGTTATATATTGATGATATGCTGATTGCTGCCAAGAGCAAGAATGAAATCACTAAGTTAAAGAAGTTGTTAAGTAGTGAGTTTGATATGAAAGATCTTGGTAGTGCTAAGAAAATTCTTGGTATGGAAATTAGTAGAGACAGAAAATCTGGTTTGCTATTTCTTAGTCAACAAAATTATATCAAGAAAGTTCTTCAGCGTTTCAACATACAAAATGCTAAGGCTGTTAGTACCCCTATTGCACCTCACTTTAAGTTTTCAGCTGCTCAGTGTCCTAGTACAGATGCAGAGATTGAGTATATGTCAAGGGTTCCTTATTCTAGTGCTGTTGGGTCTTTGATGTATGCCATGGTTTGCTCTCGTCCAGATTTGTCATATGCTATGAGTCTTGTTAGTAGATACATGTCTAATCCTGGCAAAGAACATTGGAGGGCAGTTCAGTGGATTTTCAGGTACCTCAGAGGCACAGCAGATTCCTGTTTGAAGTTTGGAAGAACTGATAAGGGTCTCATTGGTTATGTGGATTCTGATTATGCTGCTGATCTGGACAGGCGAAGATCAATTACTGGTTATGTGTTTACTGTTGGCAGTTGTGCTGTGAGTTGGAAGGCTACGTTACAGTCTGTTGTTGCTTTGTCTACTACTGAAGCAGAATATATGGCTATTTGTGAAGCGTGCAAAGAATTGATATGGTTGAAAGGTTTGTACGCTGAACTCAGTGGATTTGAATCTTGCATAAGTTTGCACTGTGACAGTCAAAGTGCAATTTACCTCACTAAAGATCAGATGTTCCATGAGAGAACTAAGCACATAGATATCAAGTATCATTTTGTGCGAGATGTGATTGAAGAAGGTAAGCTGAAGGTATGCAAGATTAGTACTCATGATAATCCTGCTGATATGATGACAAAGCCTGTTCCTGTTGCTAAGTTTGAGTTATGCTCAAGCTTAGTTGGTTTAATTGAATAGTTCAAGAGACTATTGTTAGCACCAGTGGTTTTTCTATCTTTTGTTGTTCAGGATGATTGGTTGATTTATGATACAAGATGAATTTGTCTCAAGGTGGAGTTTGTTGGAGTTGTTCCAAATTCACTGCAAGATATAGGCCGGGCTTCTGACGGAGCGAAGCGGAGGCCCGTAAAAGATATGTTGAGGCCAGTACGGTACATATATACCCTTGCTAGGGTTTCTTGGAGACTTGATTCTCTTGTAAGCCGCCACAGGCGTGTAACCCAAAACTCTTGAGATAGTGAGATTGTTGCTGGCTGGTGCCCGTGGTTTTTCCCCTTCGCATTGGAGGGGTTTTCCACGTTAAATCGTGTGTCTCCGCTGTGATTGATTTCGTTTTACTTCATATTCCATACGTCGTTCATAACAAATACAACACCTAAACCAAATCCGATGTCCACGATTCGATGTGTGATGCAGGCTTCTCACCCTGGCTTCTCACCCCGCGCCGTCCTCGCACTTCAACGCGCGATCCGCGATTCAATGCTCCGATCAACATTCGAAGGCAATCATCACCAAATCAAAAAATAAAAATAAAAAAACGACGTTTGAACCCTCCTCCCCGCCGTCGCGCCGATCGACGTTTGAAACCTTCCGATCGCCCACGCCCACACCCTTCGCGGAGGGGAGGAGGAAGCCGCCGACGAACAGGACGCCCACAACTATTGTTGGCCGTCCGGCCATAGCCCAGGCGCCGCGCCGACCGCGCAGGGCAAAGAACCCTAGCGGCACGGCTGCAGCCCCGGAGCAGCCGCCGAAGGCAGGCCAAGAACACGCCCACGCCGCCAGCAGTCTGCTTATGCGCTCCATAAACCCTAGCCCTGGCACAGGGTCCTGTCACGGCCTTGACGTGAACGTCATGGCCATGGTGGAGTAGGCCATCTATCCCGGCCATCACGCAAGAACCACGCGGATGTTGAGGCCAGCGGCGACGGCACAGGGTCCTGTGTCGGCCTCGACGTGGACATCAGGGCCATGGTGGAGTAGGCTGTAGACCATCCCGGCCAGCACACAGGAACCACGCAGACCCTGAGGCCGGCGTCGGTGTACCGTGACGTCGCAGCCGCGTTTCCCGTGTCCTTCAGGTTAATTAATGTTTCCAATTCATTGATAAATACAATCATTTTTACTTCATAATTCATAATTACTTCGACTGTGCTGTATAAATCAGTTACAGCTAAATGGTTGTTTCTTTAGGCCCTTGTAGTGCAGCGCATAACATGTTCTAGCAGTCCCCTCTTATGTAGTGCTTTGTGCTGTTCCAAGCGGTTAAAGCCGTGACTTTTGTAGCCTTCAAGGACGTTATTTTGAATGACTCAGTAGTTAGTAATTAGTAATTCATTGATGAGTGTACTGCTTTTTGGTTTTAATTTGTAGGATGGTGTAGAATAACTATGCTCTTATACTATGGCTTCTCAGACTGATTTGTAATTCCTGCCCACGAATCTCAGCAAACCAAACAATTGAAAGACTTCAGCATATAGTTGCTTCATCAAGTCACACATGGTGGTCTGACTCTGGATTTACATTGTAATCAATTAGGTACAACTGCTTTATTTCAGGTTTTTACAAACCCAGAAACTTATCTATCAAAGAAAAATAATATGATTTGCCAGTGCTATCGCAGGCCACTAGCGTGAGGAAACCCTGCTGCCCGCCGCTACTGCCGGCTGAAGATCCTCGCTGGTACTTCGCAATGTATATGCCTGGAGATACACGTGATGCGCTAAGCGATATCACCAACATCGCAAGTATGCTTTCAGTATGTATGTATACAACACTTTTGGGGTGTCTTTCTGATTTCCTATATATATCCAAACGCCCACTTTAGATGAGGCCTCACGGAAGAGGGAAGAAAGAAACATACAGCAACGGATTCGTTGAGCTGAGATGTCTAGCGAACAAAGAGAAGAGATGAAGAGGAAACAACGTGAGTACATGCATGACTTCGGAGCACGGAAGAAGGCGACATCCCAAAATAGTAGCACTCCCTATGCTTTGACTGAAACAGTGCCCAGAACATCACCCACAGGTATCTTTTCGATACTGTCTTTATTTCTATGCAATGAAACCAACCTTTGTACAACTTACAAAAATATATGCATGTACTAATCACTCCAAGATGAACCAAAACGCACCAATTATATTGGACAAGAAAAATATCGCACTAGATGCACACGGGAATCATAGCCATATTGGCATTGGCACCGCGACCACAGACACATGTATACTTTGAGTTTATTAATTAAAGCATTAGTAACTTTCTTTATTTCTATATTTCTATATAATATATAAAACCAACTTTTGTACAACTGATAAAAATATATGTAGGTACTAATTACTCTGAGATGGACCAAATCACGCCAATTATATTGGACAAGGAAAATATCCCGCCAGATGCACACGGGAATCATAGCCATGTTGGCATTGGCACCGCGACCAGTGGCGAATCTAGCCACGAAGTTCATTGGGGTCATTACATTAACACAATAGGGTTAACACCATTGATGAACATCGACAAACAGTAATTATCTATTGATTTACTGAAACTTGTCGGGGTCGTGTGACCCCAATGAAATAGGCTAGATTCGCCCCTGACCGCGACCACAGACACATGTACACTTCGAGTTTATTAATTAAGCATTAGTAACTTTCTTTATTTCTATATAATATATAAAACCAATTTTTGTACAACTGACAAAAATATATGCAGGTACTAATTACTCTGAGATGAACCAAATCATGCCAATTATATTGGACAAGAAAAATATCCCAATAGATGCACACGGGAAGCATAGCCATGTTGGCATTGGCACCGCGACCACAACGGACAGTGCACTATCTGTGGTCAATGGTAAAGTTTACCTAGGTAACTTCAAGTTCATTGTGTAAAAATAACTTTATTTTAATCTCTACTATAATATATACCTGGACCCACAAACGAGACCTGCAGACATTGCTAACGCTAAGATGGACGAAAGGAACGCGCAACAACAGAAACGAAGAGCTGAGATGACCTATGAACAAAGGGAAGAGAGTAAAAGGAGACACTGGGGTGCCGAGCACGGGAGAAGGCTGTGTTGTCACTCAAATAGTGCCAGCATCCTCACCCGCAGGTGAGAAATATCTACAACTTATGCATTTCGTCCATTGCTTGATATATCATGAACCTCCGCTCATATGTGAAGGTGCGAATTTTGGAACTGGATTATCGACTATATTAGAAAATGACGAGTCAGCAAAGCTCACAGATTGGCTACACAGAAATGATAATTATGTGCTAGGGCGTAGAGGCCCACGTACGCTTCTTTCTGGACCATTACCTACTTTCGGCGAGGAAGGTCAGCGGATCAACCACATCCTTAATTTTTGTAACTTAAGAAACAAAAGCCATCTTCATACATTTTACTGTGCTTATATTATATTATTACATATCTATATGATGACGTTCATTTGCATCAGCTGCGTCGCAACCATGTAAGTGGCGACAGCAAAGGGGATGAATTCGACCGTGAACTATTCGAACCAACACATAATGGAGAAGAAAGTGACGAAGGTGGCATGGAGGGCAGCCATGGGTTGCACAACGAAAACTTATACGATGATGATGGAATCATTCACCAACATGCGCAAGGTACTACGACGACATCTATACGTCATCTACAAAAAATCTAGAGTGATTATATACGTCTTTACATGAACCATATATTTATATATTAATATAGTAAAGTAATATGATTACTATAATGTCTCTCACACAGGTCATGATTATAATTTCAAAACAAAACTGTGCATATTATGGATCCACTTCCAGATGATGTATGTTTCAAGGGTTATGATCAGAGCATGTCATATATACCTACATTTCACACTATTGCTAAAAGGTTCGGTCTCGTCATGAAACTAACAAATTCTAAGTGGAACGACAATATTTATTACTGGAAGCGAGGATTCCCTATATGTGTTACAAAAGTTCCAACAAATAAAGACTGGTAATCACTTATAATATGTTTCATCCTTCTTATTACAAAATAGTTATTTGATTTATGTACAACAAATAAATAAATGCTCTTCTCCAAGAAATTGTGAGGCTTCCTTGTATACCATTTCATGAAGTCGTGGGATGGCGTAAGATTGCCACTGATCAACACTCTAAGCATATATGTTCTCTAACTATATTCCATACACCACATAGGAAATTAATAGCTTATTATCTGCCATGCATAGAATGTTTTGACAACTTCTCTGGAGATCTCCAAGTCATGATTAAGGACTTAGGTAGAATGTAACTTAGATGGTTAATACGAGAAATAACTTTACTATGCCTTCTTATGCAAAAATGTTTCCCAAATTGTATACATGCTCAAATACAATTGTGCAAAAGTTAAACTATGGAAAATAATCATTGGTTGTTTTCATGTGTATCCCAAGATAAAGTCGTGGCGTTAGTACGTATATTATACTAATAAATATAAAGAATTAAGAGATTTAGAACACTATCACCATAATAAATTAATAATAAACAAGTAAACAATAATACAAGAAAAATAATTAAACAAATAAGATATACCTACCTATACCTAATCGATGGCCTGAAGTACCTCTATAATATATTAGTGCAAGGGAACCGAGGTCTAAAAGCTGCACAAAATGATAAAAGCTGCCCTAAAAGCCATAAATAAATAAATAATAATAAAACAATCGGCTCAATAAACGCAGTAGTAACAGGCTGACATGATTGACGATCATGAATTGCGATTGGTCGATGGAGTGATGGGCTGGCGGCAGATGGCGACATCGGGCACTCTGCAGTCGGGCGATCGGGCTCGGGCGAGAAGATGATGGGTCCACTGGTGGAGACACGATGTGTTGGGCGTCCCACAAGACCGCAGGAAAGACGAAGGGCAGTGCTAGCGCCCGCCGCGTTCGGAAGCTGTCTTTCCTGCGCACCTGGATCTCGCGCTCGCCTAGGCAGGGCCCGTGCCTGCTGACCCGTCCGACTGCACGTGGGGAGTCCCTGTTTGCGTCCTTTCTGTTTCTCACACGCATGCACACGGCCAGTAGCTACAGCAGGTGACTACAATAGCCGGTACGCCAGCATCCAGAAGAGGGAGAGGGGGGGTGGTGGATGTCCAGCCGCCGTCGGGAGGAGGAGGAGACGCCGAGACGAAGGTGAGGTAGCAGAAAAGCAAAGACATAGATGCATTACCCGATCTGCTTTTGAAACATTCGGATACAACATTTACAACATACGTCTGAAGGTAGATGAAACACATGAAATATGCGTCTGAAACACTAGCTGCAACACCAGATCTACTTTTAAAACATCCAGATGAAATACTTGCAACATACATACGAAACAGCTAAAATACTCGAAACATGTGTATGAAACACTTGTAAAAAACATTTCATATGTGTGAAAACATATGTAACATCCAGATGAAACACTTGCAAACATAAGTCTGAAAAACGAAATGAAACACTTGAAACATACGTGTATAGTCACTGCAACATTCTGATCTACTTTTACAATATCAAGATGAAACAATTACAACATCTAGATGAAACATTTGAAACACTTAAAACATACTCTTGCAATATGGGCTTTGCTTGGACGAATGGAGGCACGCTGGCACGGAGGTCAACGGCGGTGCATGGACCTCTCTATGCAGCAGTGGCACGGGCAACTCATTGACAGGAGCAGCGTCACACGAATCTCGTCCCCCTCGCCTGCTTGCTGGAGCATCCGTCGTGGAGGCTCATCGCATCGGTCGAGGCGGGTCGCGGCAAGTGGGCCGGCCATGGCAAGGAGGTAGTGCGATGGAGACAGGTGAGGCAAACTGGCCCTAGTGGGGAATGCGGCGCAGAGGAGGCCGCAGGGGATGAGGCATCGTGTGGCACTAGCGCGGGGTACCGGCGGTGGCGAGGCAGAGTGGGGTGGGCGGATGGGCACGACGATGTTAGGGAGGAAACGGCGCAGCGAGCAGCGGGGCGCATGGACGGAACGAGCGGATAGGGTCGCTGGACAAGAGGTGCGTGCGAGAGTGAGCGGTGGGAGACGTCCATCCGTCCGGACGTCTTAATTGTATCATTATCCAAAGACAAACAACGGACAAGTCATCTCGAAGTACTACATCCGTTCAGGAAAGAATGCAATTCTAGCACAGTATCGTGATTTTGTATCTTAAGTTCGATCAATTATAGATAAAATATATCAATATTTATGATATCAAATAAATATCATTAGATTAATTATGAAATTTTCTTATAATAAATTATTTTGAAGCTGTAAATGTGAATAGTAAATTTGGTAAGCGTGAACTATTTTTGCTGGCACACATTCTTTTCTAGATGGAGGGAGTAATATTTTTTTTCTCTTTCTTCCTCTGGCTCTACTCGAAGGAGCTCGCTCCAACTAACGATTGGGGCCGCCAGAGAGATCCAGGTCTTGAGCAACGCTACATTTTCAAAATTCAAATCTCGGTTCAGTTTCGTGATCTCCTAGGAACACCGTACCTTTTGATCGATCAGCTCCACGCGACCGCTCCCATAGTCAACAGTACCTACATCCTACAGTACTACAGGCACGTGAAGAAGGGAAAAAGAGGAAGGAAAAAATACCAGAAAAATCCAGCTGAATAAGTCACAAGTCGTTCGAACTCAGGAGCTCTAGCCTCACGCGCTGCCTTTTTTTAGGGGAATTTAAGATTCCATTAATTAACCATATCAGCTTCCTTTATTATTCACCTTAGCGAATATTGTAATGCATATTAGATAATCTCAATAAATTCAAATAAGAAAGTTTGAACTTGAAAGTTTGAGGTCTCTTCAATTACTACAATTTCAGTTTAGGTTGTTTCTCCATCCGATATCATTTGAAAAAAAAAAATCAATTCAATAAAATATGAATTTCAAAATCATTAATCTTAAAATAGAACTTTTAGGCTCAAAAATAATTTCAAATGAAAAGGTAGCCAACTACAAAGTTACATATCTCTTCGAGTATACTATGGTTTAGACAGTTTCTCCATCCGAGATACCTTAAAAAATTGAAAGGGATAAATTTCAAAATTTGTCGATGGACTGTAGTTGGAAGAGAGCCGAAGTCTAAAATCTGCATAAAATGTCAAAAGCTGCCCTAAAAACTCCAAATAAATAATAAATAAAAGGTAAAGACTTCTTTACGGACGTGCGTCCTTTAGTCTAGCCGCACGCACGCTTCCTCCGCCGTCGATCCAAACACACGCACACGGAAACTCCCCATACGTGTCTCTGCCATCCACCGCGCGCTCCAGTCCCACGTGACCTCTTAGCCTTATCCTCTCATCCCCGTTCGTTCTCCATTCATTTCTCCCCTTCCCTGCTCACCCTCGTCGCCAGACTCTAGGGTGGATCCTCCGCCGCCCACCGCCAGAACCGCCACTTCCTAGGGCCACGCCCACACCGCCGGACCACTCCTCGATGCGCGCTCCTCCTCCTCCGCATCTGCCTCGGGCGTCGCCTCCCTCACCACCAACTGCTCCTCCTGGAAGTCGATGGAGTTCGATGGGGTGGGTCCAACCTAGTCAGAGCCGACCCACCGGACCTAGCATTGCCGGAGACGCCGCGTGGGTTCCTCCCCAGGGTGGAGCGTGCCGAGTCACGGCTCACTGCCTCCCCATGCCCGCTTCCCACCACCTCCCTGGAGCCGGCCATGGTGGATTCGATGGATCCAGCCGCGGCCATGGCGGATCCAGTGGATCCAGCCCTGTCCATCCCGGATCGGGCGAGGTAGGCCTTCTCCTCCTCCTCCTCCTCCGTGTTAGGGTTCCGGTGACCTGCAGTAGGGTTCCTCCGTGTCGCACATCTCATGCTCGTAGCGGAGGATTTTGATCCATGATTACAGAGACTTTGCTTAGGTTCCACTCACCATTCCCCGTTGGGGATTTTTTTGTTCATTTCATAGAGGTTCGACTGGGTTCGCTAGTTCTCACCCATTGCCATGTCGACTTCCTCATCCTCATGACCAAACCCGAGGCTCTAGATCGAGGTCGACACTGCCACCAAGGGCTAATGACTCTATTCCTACCGCTCTCTGTCGACGAGCACCCACCAGGTTTGTCCATGCGCACGCCTTCCTCCGCCTTACTGTTGTGCGAAACCGAGCTCTCTAACCCTAACCCAAGCTATTTTCCCTATTTTCTCCCATCAGATCTGCGCCTCCGCTACGTTGCTGGACCTCTCGTCCCCGCGCCTCCTTCCTGCTGTGTGACCCTGGCAGCACGGCAGTTAGGTGACCAACCCTGAGTCCGGTTTGGTGCTACAGCACCACAGCCATGTGCCCTCTGCCTCTTGTCCTTCCAGATCTGGCATGCATAGCAGTGGTGAGCTCCCACCCTGACGGTTTCATGCATGTTTTTTGTTTGGGTGCCGTAATTTTGGGGATCCAGGGTTAGAGTTACTGTTGTATTTTTGTTCGATTTGTTAATGCCACACTAGCATTGCACCGTGGTAGTCACTTTTCAGGTAGTTTCTCTTGTCCAGTTAGGCAATAATACTGAATTGCTTATGCAAAACAACTGATTTGCTTTTGCAAAAGTACTAAATTGCTTTATCAGTTTGTCAGATCTGCTTCTAGTAGAAGATATGATATCAGATGAATAAGAGTAGCTATGTGTAGGCAGGAAGGAGATGTATATGTATGCAGTAAGTAGTAGTAACATGTAGTATCAGATCTGCTTTGTTATGTAGTTAGCATTAATGCAGTACTTTTTTTGGCGCATGGGGATTGTGATAGAGGATTGTTAGGTGATTATTAGGGGATTGTGGTAGAGGATTATTAAGGTTGTGGCATAGCAGAGGCTGGTGAGGCCCAAATGGTTTGCTACTGCCTATGGGCTATACATATGTCAATTCAGTATAGGTCCATTAATATGTGAATTGTTGTTGTGTTTTACCTCTACTTAGCTGCAATATTTTTTTGCCTCCATTAATATGTGCATTGTGGCACTGCACGCACGACATTTGGTTAGTGTCATTGTAATTCCACTGTCTCCAAACATTCTGTCTTTTTTTACTAAATGATAGCCATATCTGCTAGGGACCAGCTGGTGGAAGAAGGGTATTATTAGTCAGTTCACTATAGCAGCATGCTAGGATAGTCATTTTTAGTTTGTAATTTCAGTTCGCTACTAACTATGTGCTTTCAGTTTGCAATTTTAGTTGCAATTCCAGCTTGTAATTTTAGTATGCAATTTCAGTTTGCCATACCCTAACCCTGATTAGTTCATATATATGGCTAGCCGGTGGCCTCGGTTAGTTCGTACTTTTTTTCTATTGTTCTTTGTAGTGTAAGTCTGTACAGAAGCATTTTTTTTCTTTTAGTACCATATAATTTTTTTATGTTTCTATTAGCAATTTTCTTAATTTGGAAAGACAGTTTTGCTCCATGCCCTTGGGACGCTACGTCGCTACCCAAACTCTTTTGATCAGCATTCTAGAGCCACAAAGGAACGTCTCTCTACTTTTCTCTCTCTTTTTGCTCAGTCTGCAGGAGTCATGAAGTCAGCGACTAAGTGTAGGACCATATCGATTTGCTATTTGTATGATTGTCAGTTATGAATTTTATAAAATAGTTCTATGATCTATAACTCATTGTACAATTCTATTTGATGTTTGTTGCGGGTAGCCGGATGCATTTTTTCTATTGACTGCAAGAAAATTGGTGTCAAGTTGAGGTATGCTCTGATGTTTTTTCTTCTGTGTGTATGCATGTAGTCATTTTGACTCTCTTGTTTCCCTATATTACTTATTGTTGCTTTCATTTCTTAGTTCCTATATTTTTGTTTGTTGTTTTCTCATTGTTCAGGCTTTAGCAGTTTTAATTAGAGAGATTTTTTAACCTGTCTTTTTCTGTTGTTGTATGGTTCCTTTGAGTAATCCAAGCTGCTCGAGCTTTCTTGTATGGTACATACATGCATGATGTATCTCCCTCCATCCACTTTAATTAGTCCAGAGAATTTCTTGGCTTGCCCTTGCTTCTAAACCAATGTATGGTGTTCTGTCTGGGCTGCTACATCATGACATGTAGGCAATTCAAGTGTCACCAGTTAGGCAATTTTAGTGTCATTTGTAGGTAACTTAGACTAAATCAACAAGCAAATTATTCATATTAGCTAAGCATTTTTAAGTTCTAGGTTTTTAATACTTTTCCCCGTATTTTTACTTATTGGCTATTGGCTTCTACTAGAATACATCATTAGGAAACTCATGCTTGATTATTATTCTTTATGGGTATGGTGGTGAACTGAAATTTAGATGTGCTTCAATAACTGTAGGGCTTAGAAAATATGATGTTTTCATACAGAAAACAAAATGTGGCTCCTTCTAATTTGCCCCACTTCTGTTTGTGCAGTATTTTTTTCCGGTGCTCCTCTAATTTGTCCCACTTCTGTTTGTGCAATTCGAAGATGTGTGATGTACTGATGTGATGTTCTTTTGTGCAGACTTCCTTCATGATTAATATGATGAATGATACCTAATGTGTTGTTTTGATCCATATGTATAATTTTGTTTTAGCAGATTGACTTGCTACAGTTATTGAGTGATGTTTGCCTGTCATATCAAGTGTTCTGTTGAATTAGCAAAATAGGATCCAAAAATTGGATGTTGGTTTGGCATGCTGACCTAGTTAGTATACATAGCTGTGTCAATTCTGTGGTTTTTTTTCTTCTAAATTATAGCCTATCAGGCTACCGTTTAGTTAACTAGCTTGAATCCTGCTTAATAACAACACTAAATAATCTCATATCATGATAACATTGATATTCTTATATGAAATAAATTTGTATTTTTTTTGTACAAGCTAGCACTAATAAGTTGTTTTTGTTATACATATGGAAGTAGCAAACCATTGATACTCTGTACTGCTACAATCCATTATGAACAAATAAATGACATATATGTTTCTATTTTTACTTCATCAATGAGACATGTTGGGTGATATATTAAATTGCTTAACTAATGATATTAAATTGCTACTAGATTACTAATAACTTGCCTGACTAAATATATAAAATTGCTTTTTACTAGTGAGTTACTTTTTCGTTCCTGTTACCTGGTACTACTGCTTGATTTGTATGGTGGCTTACACTGGGAGGTTAAATTATACAGGCACAGCCATAGTTCTAGGGTCTAGACTTTGATCACTAGAACAAGTACTAGTAGTTTTGTGTTATATTGGTTGTGACTATGCATTTGTTTAGCAGATTTTAACTTGCTGCAATTGTTGAGTGATTGTCTTAACTGAATTAATTATGCAAAAGAACTGAATTACTTATCAGTTATGTCAGATCTGCTAATGTAATAGAAACTGCAGTACTAGCTGATTTTCAGGTGATGCAAAACAACTGAATTGGTTTTTAATAACAGAATCTTCTGTTAGTGCAGTTGAAATTTGAGGTTGGATCATTTTATACTTAGTTTCTCACTATTATCTACGTGCTTTATCTTGGTAACTTCTATTTTTTTATTGCAGGTGTGAGGCAATCCAGCATTAAATGAACATGTTTTGATATCAAAATAAGAGTAACCATATGCAACAGCTAATACAAGAACAACTAGCAGTAGAAACATGTAGGAAAGTCTGCTTATGCAACAAGCAGCAAGAACTGCATTTTACTATTTTTTGTAAATTGATTTGTTTAAACAAAACAACTGAATGTGCTTATGCAAAAGAACTGAATTGCTTTTCTTTAGTTTTGTCAAATCTGCTTCTAGTAGTAGATCTAATATCATGTGATGCAAATAATCGAACTATTTTGTGCATGTTGAAAAGGGACAAGCAAAACAGGGAGAGACTGTAATTTTGTTGTTTTTTATGCCCTTGTGTTGTTTTACTGGAATTAAAATGCAAAATGGGAATAGAAAGAGGGGAAGGCTCTAGGGGGGCGCTGGGGCACTACTAGGGATGAAAACGATCGGAAACGATCGATAGAAGGCCAAATCACTTTCGTTTTCACATCTTTTTCTCGAAAACGAAATCGATATGATATTGTCGGAAACGAATACGGCGCCGATATTCCGGTAATTTCGAAAACGATAATAGTCGATCGGAAAATACGTCGATAACGATCGGAATCTATGAGAACGGTATCTAAAAAATAATAAACATGCCAAACTGTAGAACATAAGAAGATCCATATAACTCGACCTATCTCACATGACAATAGTAAATAAAGCCACAATTGACAAGATCACAAGCTGAAACCACACAATTCACACAATCTTAGGTCTCAAATAGTGGCAAACCACGCAACAGTATGACAATTCTTGACAAAGATACAAATAAACGATCATGTTCTAAGTTGACTCGACATAAATAGTGATCAAAACATGAATTATTAGAGTTCCTTTTCAGTGGAGGCTGTAGCCTGTAGGTTTCTTAAAGATGAACGTCAAGCATGTCATCGTCGTCCCCGGCCACATCTTCTCATCCATATTCTGAGTATTCATCCTACATAGTTTGTGATGAATACATACATATGTTAGTTCTCATACAAGACAACTGTAGATGAGTTAGTAACAAACATCATATTAATGTATGGAGATATGTAAGGCTCGTAGCAATAGATGTATTAGCGCAATAGTGCTAATAAGAAATAAAAATCTGAGAAACACATAGCTAATAAGAAGCAAACACAATATATGTATGTGTCACAGGTAGCAGCCAACACATCATATACAAGATAAAAGCTACAAAAAGAACCTCGAGTGTTGATTGCCTTCTTGTTATATATATGAAATACTTACGTTAGATGTTCCTTTCCAAAAATTATTTGCCTTGTGTGCAGATGTGATCCTTTCCAAAAAAAATTGTCTTGTGTGCTTGCGTGTGTAATGCATTGTATATCTATAAATAAATCAGGATTCATTAATTAAAGGCCTTTGAATCGGTAATTACCGACGGTAAATTACCGGTTAAATACGGAAATCTTCGAAAACGATCGGAAGAGGGCAAAATCATTTTCGCTTTCGTTTCCGATTATTTTTACCGTTATCATTTTCGTTTTTTCGGTTACCGCTATCATTTTCGTTTAGGCATAAAAATCGGAAAAAACTCGAAAACGATTTTGGAAAATCGGAGATTATCATTTTTGTTTTCATCCCTAGGCACTACTTTCTCTAAATGGAAAGTATAATTTTTATTTCCGTTTTGGATCGTGCGTGCTATAAGACGTGCGTTAGCCGCTTCCTAAATAAAAAGTACGTAATCGGCTAAATAACGTAGTAGTAACAGGCTGACCTGATTTACGATCGTGAATTGTGATTGGTTGATGGACTGATGGGTCGGCGGCAGGTGGCGACATCAGGCACTCTACACTCGGGCGACTGGGCGAGAAGACGATCGGTCTGACTGGTCGAGACATGGTGTGTTGGGTGTCGGAATAGACAAACGGTGGTGGACATTTTTGTCTCCGGTCTTTCTCTTGCTAGACTCGAAGGGGAAGCTCCAACTAACGATTGGGGGGCTGCCAGAGAGATCCAGGCCTTGAGCATCGCTCCATTTTGAAAATTAAAATTTCCGTTCCTTTTCGTGATCTTACAGGAAGTACTCCCTCCGTCCCGGAATAAGAGTCATTTTAGGATTCAGCACGGTAACCACGAACAATGAGAAAAGACTAGAATGCCCCTATAAACACTGTTTTCCTGTCAATCATGCGCTCCTCCCAATCCCTTCCCCATTCAGATCCAGATCCCAAAGCTCGGGTGACCACCCCACCGCTCGGGCGAGTGTGCCGCCCACCGTGCCGGATGCCTGGGCGAGCTCACCGGCGCATAGGCAAACTGCCATGGAGCGCCTCCTCCTCGCCTGCGCTTACGCGGCTCGAGTGCTCCTCGTTGCCACGCCTGCGCGAGTGCTCGTCCTCGCCGGTGCGTGGTCCGCACTCGCGCAGCCACCACTCGGGCGACACTCCTCCTTGCTAGCGCGGCGGCAACTCCGGCCCGGGGCCGCGCCCATCGTTGACAGTGGAGATGAGGAGCAGGGGTGGTGTAGGGGGCAACAGGATGTGGGAGGGAGGGGGATGTGGATTGGACGAGAAGAGGATCAGGGGTGGCGTAGGGGGCGACGGGATGTGGGAGGGAGGGGGGATAGGGACCGCCGAACTGGAGACGAAGGGAGCAGAGCATAGTGGAGGTAGGACCATAGGAGCAGAGTGCAGGTGACAAGCCAAAAACGACACTCTTTGCGGGATAAGTTTCAAATGCTAGAACGACCTTCTTTTTTACGGAGAGAGCAGGAACACCGTACTTTTGATCGATCAGCTCCACGCGACCGCTTCCATAGTCAACAGTACCTACATCCTACTCCTACAGTACAGAGACGTGAATGAAGGGCAAAAGGAGAAGGAAAAAATACCAGAAAAAACCAGCTGAATCTGCTCAGCTCAGATGTTACGTAGGCACGCAACCGCTGCGTCTGCCAGTCTGCCTGCATGGCCGCATGGGCGTGGGCGGGCCCGCGGCATGCGTGTGGTGCGGCGCTCCTGGCCACCTTTTGACCGGGGATTCCGGGGCGGGCCGTGGATCGGTCCACGGTCAAACTCAGCGCGTCCGACTTGGACAGTTGGACGTAGTACGGTCGAACTGAGCGTCCGGGATTCGTATCCTACTCACACCGGCCTCGTGCGCTGCATGCTCACGTAAGTATGTTGAAGAGACACGCCGGCCTCATCCATTCCTTGCCGTCGAAGCAAAGCGCGGTAGTCGTAGATCCATCTTCTAGGATCGTATATTCGTGTTCGTGTTCATACATATCAGCAAACCTTAAAAAGCCATTGGAGTCATACAAGATGTTCTCGCCACTAAGATTCATATTTGACTCCATTCCTTATCTTTATACAAATTCTTTAGGAAACTTGTATTTATGAGGCGCCTATCTTTCTAATTCTTTCTAACGACGAACCAGAGCCATTGGATCTTCATCATATGGATAGCGTATCGTCTTTAACCGGTCATCATCAAACTTGCAGCACTTGCCCCAGCCTCCTGTCAGCATACCTCTTCCTCGGTGACCTCTTGGTCGCCGTGTCCGCTACCCCCCGCTGCACTAATATTGTGTCGTCGGTCACCTCCGTGCCCCCTCCCCCATCCTTCCCTGGCCCAACCGCTGTCCACCTCTGGCCACAGTTGACGGTGACTCTGTCATCTTACGTCGCCCTATGCCCATCTCTAGCTACTATTTGGCTAGCCTGCCTCATCCAAACCTCTCTTTTGTAGCCACAAAGCATAACACCCCTGAATATGTCGCTAGTGCGTGGAGAGCGGCGCCTGAAATCGATCTCGATTTCGAGGCGCCTGCAATATAGTAGATGTGAATTTCTTTAAGTTACCAAGGATGAGGTGGTGATCATAACATTTCATTTCATAAACCAAATAAAAACTAACACATTCTAAGATCATATTTAGGCTCTGTTTAGTGCCACTCGGCCTCCGGCTCCGCCGGCAGCTCTAGCACCAGAGCCAGAGCAACCGCCGCCAAACACGTTTGTACGAGGAGCGCTTCTGATGCTGAACAGGGCAGCTGAAGCCGTTTTACTCGTATGGAACCGTATCTAGATGACTCGATAAGGCATGTTTAAAGTCGTACATACCGCCTCTATATTTTACTCTTTACACTCACTCAGCTTGTGTGGAACTTTGAAGAGAAAGAAAACGGATCCTTCGTCGGCACAATGCGCGCGTTTGTGAATATCCCAATCACGGTGAAAATTAGCAAAAGATATCACGGTTAATGCCCACGCCACTCGGCCGCTGCCCTCGAGAAAGTGGTTGCAAAGTGGCTGGTGACAGCGACGCCGCATGAATTGAATAGTCTAACGCCGCATAGGCATAGCAGCCGACCAACAACGGAGCAAGCCGGGCGTCTTGCTTTGCTGCTGCTACTACCAGGACAAAGCTTTAGTACAAGTTTACTACACTTTCAGATGAGGAAACAAATAGGCGACAGGTCAGGGGCGTGTTTAGTTGAATGATCCATCAAACGAAACGATGCATGTTTTTTTTTATGTTCGATGCATGGTAATTGCCTAATTGGTCAGGGGGCCACCATGGTGGCGAGCGCGCGCGAGGATGACGAGGAGGTTGAGGACTGATCGCCAATAATCTTGGTTGTTGTTGTTGCCCGGTGCCCGCGCCTGAGCTGTAGGATTGATCGGTCGGGTGCCGGCGAGGGCAAGGCAGCGCCGAACTTTCATTTTATATATGTGGTACGTAGTACTACGTACTGTACTTTAGGACAATTGATTCTTATGGCTCATGTTGTACTGCCTTTCTGTCTTGTTTGGATGTTGCCTTTATAGTTACAAACCTCAGTGCGTGTAAGCAGGGGCAACTGGTTTGCCGCCGTCGTCATGCATGTTCCTAACATTAAAATAAGCGGGACAACTGTTTGCCGACGTCCTGTCCCATCACTAACGATCTTAGGGGTATCACATTTTAGGTCTGTTTGGTGTGACTCTGGATTTGTCGGTGTTCGGACCCGAGGGGTCCTAAACCAACGAGTAAATGCTGCGTGTCTCTTTCCTGGATGGTGATGCAAGGAGAACACACGGGGGTTTATTCTGGTTCGGGCAAAAGAAGGCCCTACGTCCAGCGGGGGGGAGAAGTTTGTATTTCCTTGCACCGAGGTGCTCGTGTAGGGGTTATAAGCATGCGAGAGAGGGCGTCGAGCCCAAGTCTTAAAGAGAGGAAAAAGGGACAAGGGTGGTTGCTTGAGGTATCGATCTCTTGTTTTTCTTCGTTATCTGTTGTTGTCCTTCGTTCTCCCGTCCCCGTTGTAGAACCCTGGCCTGCCCTTTTATAGGGCGAGAGGAGGCCAAGACGACGGGGAGCCTTGAGGTGATGTTTTGTCGATTCCTGTTGAGCTGACCGTAGCGACATGCTCGGGGAATGGCCAGCCATCCCTGGACACCATGGCGTCGTGGGAGATGAGACAGCGAAATGACCCGGAGCGCCGTGCCATACCGTCCTTCCCTTGCCGTTGAACTGTGCCGAGCGTCGAGGTTGGGTCCAGACCGGGTCGAGACTGGACGGATAAGGCCGAATCCCCGAGATCGCGGAGAAGGGGCCTTGTCTTATCCTCCCTCGAGGGTGATCGATGGTAAACAGTGCGCGGTAAGGTGGGTATAGTGACGGGTTTCACCTCCCATCACGGGATGAGCGGTAAAACAGTGTGATCTGACACGGGCATTGTTCTCACGTCGATCCTGGTTGCAGCCATGCATGTGGGTGGTAGTTGGTAACCGCATTAAATGCTCTGGCTTTTGTCCTGGGGTAGGTAAAGTGAAGGAGTCGAGGCGCTCGACCCGGGCTCACGCGAGTCGGAGTTTTTTCCAGTGGGCGGACGAGCCTCGCGCGGGTCGGAGCGCCGTCGAGGTTTCTTGCTGTACGGGATGGGGCGCGGTCGAGGCGCCCCGTCGAGTGGGCCTCGTACGAGTCGGAGTCGGGGCGCGGTCGAGGCGCCCCATCGAGCAGGCCTCGTACGAGCCGGAGCCGGAGCGCGGTCGAGGCGCCCTGTCGAGCGGGCCTCGTACGAGGCGGACTGGATACGCGGTCGAGGCGGGCTGCCTTTTATCGCGGTTTCAGTCGTTTTAGTTTTTTATTAGCGATGGCTGTGGGTACCCCCGTACTGTTGGTACCGACAGTAGCCCCCGAGCCTTTGGGTGAGTGTGTGATCACTCTCCCAGAGGTTTGTTTGAACAGGAGTCGTGGCGTTGTGACTTTTTCCGGTGGGGGCGCGCGAGCGCACCTGCCAGGTGTAGCCCCCGAGGCCTCGGTGGAGTGTTGAGACTCCTCCGAGGTCTTGTATTCGTTTTATTGGGGAATGATTCGTTGTGGTCAAGCCCCCGAGCCTCGTGCGCACGAGGTCGATCAGGGTCCTGGCCGTCTTTCGCTGTGCGACCCTCGCGCTCCTCCTTTAGGAAGGAGGAGGAGGGGTGGGGAACGCCGTACTACCCCTGTTTGGGCGAGCTCCGACGATCTCCGGTGAGCTGCTAGCGAGGGAATTCGAGTGAGAGCCCGTGCCCCAGTCGTTAGGGGTCGGCTAGTGGCCCGGAGGCGCTCTCAAATATGCCAAGAAGTGGTCGTGTGGATCTCAATTCCCTTCGACAGGATTCGAGGGCTCGATGCCTCCCCCGGGGGGATTCCTACGTGGACCGCCTCCTTTAGCCTCGAATACGTCCTGGGGTGCCTCGAGAGTGTGGCTCGAGCCCTGGCCATGTACGGGTGCACCCTGGGTCGTCCCTAACTCCGTTGCTCGAGGGCAGCTGTCGAACCCTGGTCGAGGGCCAGCTTCCGCTCCCTCGAGGCTTATACTGGGCTCGGGGCCCGTTTTTGCGGTCGAGACCCCAAGCCTCGCGCGCACGAGGTCGATCAGAGTCTCGGTCGTCTTTTGCTGTGCGACCCTCATGCTCCTCCTTCAGGAAGGAGGAGGGGTGAAGAATGCCGTACTACCCTCGTTTGGGCGAGTTCCGACGATCTCCGGTGAGCTGCTAGCGGGGGAATTCGAGTGAGAGCCCGTGCCCCAGTCGTTAGGGGTTGGCTAGTGGCCCAGAGGCGCTCTCAAAGATGCCAAGAAGTGGTCGTGTGGATCTCGATTCCCTTCGACAGGATTCGAGGGCTCGATGCCTCCCCCAGGGGGATTCCTATGTGGACTGCCTCCTTTAGCCTCGAATACGTCCTGGGGTGCCTCGAGAGCGTGGCTCGAGCCCTGGCCATGTACGAGCGCACCCTGGGTCGTCCCTAACTCTGTTGCTCGAGGGCAGCTGTCGAACCCTGGTCGAGGGCTAGCTTTCGCTCCCTCGAGGCTTATACTGGGCTCGGGGCCCGTTTCCCAGGTATCTGGGAATATCCGTCCGTAGATCCCTCCCCCGCCCGTTAGCCGAGCGCGTCTTTTTAGGAGGGGAGGTGAGATCAGCGCGGTAGTGGGCGACGTGGCGTACGGTTACGACGTGGGGGACGGCCACGTGCCTAACACCTGCGAGATGTAAGGAAACGGTTAGGTGGGTGCATTTAATGCGGGAAACTATTCCTACCTTTTCCGCCTGGACATATAAAATTAAGGCCTGGGGGTCTGCATTCCCCACCGGTTCCTTGCGCTCCTGCAATCTTCTGCCTCAGACAACCCTTGCCTTATCGCGCTCTCCGCCCATGTCGCTGCTGCCACCGCATCCTCTCCATCCACCCCCCTTCCGACAGCACCGATGGCAGGAAAGAGCCAGATCCTCCCCGCCGACGACTGGGCCGCCTCCTCGGTGACGGAGAGGAGGTTGGAAGAGTTGGTCGAGGATGGGCTGTTGCAGCCAAGGACGAGCAGGTCGCAGCCGGAGTGGATCGCGCCGCCTCCTGGCCACCGGGAGCCGGCGCCCCCTGAAGGGTACGTGGTGAGCTTCGTCTGCTTCCACGAGCAGGGGTTCGGCGTGCCGACGTCTGTCTTCATGCGCGCGCTCCTCCACTACTATCGGGTGGAGCTTCACCACCTTGCCCCCAACGCCGTCGCGCAGGCCGCCATCTTCGCGGCGGTCTGCGAGGGCTACCTTGGGGTGGAGCCGCAGTGGAACCTGTGGCTTCACCTTTTCAAGGCCGAGCTCTTTGCCAAGAAGGTAGGGGAGAAGGGCGTCCTGTGCGTGGCTCGAGTAGGGAGCTGCGTCCTGCAGGTGAGGTCGGGCCGGGCGGATCTGTACATCCCGGCTCGCCTCATCTCTTCGAACAGCAGGTGGCACGAGGGTTGGTTCTACCTCCGCAACGGTGAAAATCAGTTGCCGAGGTACACCGGCCGCGTGCTAACCGCTCGAGAGGATCGCTGGACGTACGGAGTGCCGGAAGCCAAGAAGCCGCGCCTGGACCCGCTGCTGGCGGCGCTGCAGCAGCTTCGCCTTCAGGGCTTGACGGCTGTGGCGGTGGCCGCGGCCTTCCATCGTCGTAGAGTGATGCCGCTGTGCCGGCGTCGTCTCCGCCTCGACCAGATGACTCTAGAGGCATCGCTGGAGGGTACCCGGATGTCCCACGAATCCCTTTCCCTCGAGGAGGTTCTCCGGCGAGCGCGCCGGATGGTCGGGAACTTCAAGGTGGAGGAGGCTAACCGGGAACCCATGAGACCTACCGAAGGGTTCGAGCTAGTGGTACGTATCTTAGGGTTAGTATGTTTGCCAATTTCGTTTATTTTTGGATTTCGCTGATTTGGTCGAGGCCGGCGTGTAGGATTTGTCAGCGCTGCGGGAGACACGTCCGCCAGTCCCAGAGGACCGGCCCACTCGGGAGGCTTGACGCCAGCATGCTTCCAAGAAGAAGCAAACCAAGGAGATGGCCAAGAAGCGGGCAATCCGCAAGGCCAAAGAGGCTGTGGCGTTGAAGAAGCTCCGGCGCCAGCAGACCATCGACGGGGTCCCCTTGGCGCCGTCGCCTTTCGAGACGATCTCAGGGGAGGACGACGACAGCAGCGGTGAGGACGACGACGCCCTGTCGTGGTATGAGGCCGCGACCGGGCTGGGGGATCTTCCCGACGTTCGCCCCCTGGTGGAACCCATCAGGGGGGCGTCCTCCTCGGTCGTCGTGGTCAAGGAGTCCGAGGAGGAGGAGAAGATGGAGAAGGAGACGGGCCCCTCGACGGGAGGGGCCGCTTTACCCCGGACCCATCAAGAGGGGTCGACGGGGATGTCCGCACCAGCCCAGGCCCCGCAAGCTCGGGCAGGGGCTGGGACGGTAGTACCGACGTCGTCATCGGCGGCGGCGTCGGCAGGCGTGAGAACCTGAGGCCAGCTGGCCTCGGAGGCATAGAAGGCGCTGGGCGGTGCGTCGGTCAGGGCCCCCAGGAGTGCCCGGCCTGCTGGTGAGGCCGCTGCGAGGCCACAATCGGCCGCCTCGGGAGGCTCGGGTCGCACGGGGTCGAGGCCCTTGGTGCCAATTTCTGGGTAAGCGTCTCTGCTCGGTTGTTCTACCTTTCTCGGGGTCCGTTGGCTGACGTTTCTTCACTTTGCGGGTTAAAGCGAAAGGCGGAGCCGATGGGACTTACCCCCGTGAAGTCGCTGTGGGCCAGTGCCGTTGTCCTCAACCGGATGGCGGAGCAGGATGCGGCCTGGGTCCGCCAGGTCAAGGCCGTGAAGGGGCGCCTGCGACAACGGCAGGGACCAGCGGACGCCACGGTGGTTACTAGCATGGACCCTGCCATGGAGGGGTCCGAACCGGTGGAGATGGTGGCGCCCGGTGCGGTCGAGGCGGGGCCTAGGTCGTTAGCGACGGTCGGGGCTACCGTCGAGGTCGCGACGGGCGAGGCACCCGTCCGCGGCGCGGAGCGGGCGGGGGCTGATGTGACCATGGAGGAGGTCGCGTTGGTGTCGGGGCAGGAGGCGGCCCTGGCGAGCGGGTCGCCGTCGCAACAAGACCCGTTGGCCGAGCCGGCGGGTACGGTGGAGGGCGAGGCGGTCGAGCCCCTGACCGGAGCACCGAAAGAAGGAGCGCTGGCTCCGGGGGCGCCGACGGTCGAGGCGCGGGTACCGGAGCCGTCTTCGGTCGAGGCGCCGGCTCTGGAGGCACCGGCGGTTGAGGGGCCAGTTCCCCAAGGGGGGCGGGCACCCATGGCCGTGGACCTTCCCCTCGACGACACCCCCCTGGACAAAAGGGAAACAAGTGATGGGGGTCGAGGGGGGCGAGGCCGCGGATCAGGCCGGTGCCTCGACCGCCGTCGGAGAGGCGGAAACTGCGGGCGAGGCCGGTCCTTCCGCGGGACCGGGAGACGCCCCAGCCGGGTCGTCGTCGTCATGGCCCGACATCGCCACGCTAGCGATAGCGCAGGCAGAGGCGGAGATACCGAGGTGGGGGGGCCGTCCCTCTAGTTTAGGGACGCCACGAACCCCGACGCCGAGCCCATCTTTGTCCTGGATGACAAAGATGAGGTGCACCGATGGGAATACCTCGAGGGCGTCCGCCGGCACCTTGATCGGTTGCTCGGAGTGGCTTCCGAGGCCGCGCGGAGTATGGGGGATGCCACCGAGGTATGATCGACCCGTCGGCTTTCTCCGTGGTTTTCTTGGTGTCTTTTTCCCTCGGATTTTTAACCTTTTCGGTTTTTTCAGATTACGTTCAGGAGCTGAAGGAGTACTCCCGCCGCAAGTCACTCTTCATCCGGGATGAGAGTGGCGTGTTGGCCGCGCTGTCTCAGCAACGGGTCCTGGTCGAGGAGGCCCAAAAATGGCTTTCCGACCGGAACGCCGAAATGGCTGAGCTGCGTGTCGCGTACACGGTGGTGAAGGAGGAGGCGATGCAGGCATGGGCGGCCGAGGCCGTGATGCGCACTGGCATGGACAAGGCTCGGGAGGAGGCTGCCCAGGACCACAGGGATCTCGAGCCCCTGTCGAGACGGGTGAAGGAGCTCGAGGAGAATGTCTCGCAGGTTAGTCGTTAGCGCGACACCCTCAACGTCGAGGTCGAGCAGGCCACCGCTCGTTCTGATGCTCTGAAGGATGAGGTCACGACGCTGAAGGGAGCCGTCCAAGAGAAGGACACAGCTCTCGAGTCTGCTCGGCAAGAGATTGAGGCGCTAAAGGCAACCATTGGTGACAAAGACAACGCCTTCCTCGGGCTCGAGCGGACTTGCGAGGGGCTTCGTGACGAGGTTGTGGGCCTGCAGACCCATATCGAGGGTAAGTGTGATTGTTATGGCTACGATGTTGAGGGCCTTGTATTGGGTATTAATCTGTTTGTCGTGTTTCAGAGCTGGAGAGGGAGAACCGAGAGGCCTAATCCTCTGCCAACTCCTTCCAGAGCCTCCTCGAGGCTGAGATCTGGAGGACCCAACTGCTCCAGGGCGCGATCACCACCGTGTGTGACGGCCTGGGGGTCGAGCCCGACGCCGACACCGGGGAAGATGTTCCGGGGAACTCCTTCGTCCGTCGGATGGTGGCGCTGGGCCGCCTTGCCCGAGAGAAGATACGGGACGGCCTCCATCACGGCGTGAAGAGGGCGCTGGTCATCGTCCGTTCAGGGTTTGTGTTTGACATGAAGCTCGTCACTGAGGGCTTCATCATAGACCCGGACCGGACAGACGAGGAGAACGAGGATGCCTGCGTGGAGCTGATTGAAGCTGCCGAAGAGCCTGGAAGCCGTCTGGCCTCGCTTTTTGAAGCCGAGGTGGTTCTGCCTGATGACGATGAGGGCCTATGAGCCAAATCTGGGCATGAAGGCCCGTGTAATAAGTTAGCATTTCGAATTTTGGTCGTGGTGGCCTCGAAGGCCTAAAAACTTGAAACATAAACCGGTTCGTGGTTAATTTAGTTTTATTCGAGCTTTTCTTCCCTTTATCGCTTGGATCGTGTTCTCGCGTGATTTACTTAGCACACAGCTGCATCCTTTGGCGTAAGGGAGCGAGTGGAGGTACCGTAGCCTCGGGGGCGTAGGTGATCTCACGGCTCGACCGCCCTCGAGCTTCAGGGTGATGTTGCGGCCTTGTAAATCATGTGAGAGCCTGATCTAAGAGACAGGGGGTATGTTCTTTTTCAAAGTTAGGAACCGTTATTTAGATCTCCTTAGCATGAAGTCGCACCTCTAAAAGGTGTGAGGGGTGAGTGGAGGTACCGTAGCCTCGGAGGCGTAGGTGATACTCCTGACTCGGGAGCCCTTTCGAACCTTAGGGTGCTCTTGTAGCGAAGTCGATCTAAGAAGCGGTTCTTAAATTTAAAAAAGAGCATAAGTTTTTTTGGGGACTGGGGGGTTCCCCTCTTGTAGCCCCCGAGGGAGGGTCGATTCTGGGAGTGCAGAGTCGATCCTTCCTCACTGTGAAACGAAAGTCTGAACATCGCTGTATTCTTTATTGTCGAAAAAGAAAACACAGAGCCTCGAGGCTTTTTAAGGAAAGAAGCGACGTAGCTGTTCAATGTTCCAGGCGTTGGTGAGGATTTCGCCCTTCTCGTTGGATAGCTTGTAGGTGCCCGGCTTTAGTACTTCTGCGATGATGTACAGTCCTTCCCATGGTGGCGTGAGCTTGTGCCGTCCCTTGGTGTTCTGGTTCCGCCGTAGCACCAAGTCACCGACGTTGAGGTCACGCTTGCGGACGTGTCTGTCGTGGTAGCATCGGAGACCCTGCTGGTACCTGGCAGAATGCAACAGAGCCACATCTTGGGCTTCCTCGAGCTGGTCGAGGGCGTCCTGTCTTGTGGCGTCGTTATTTCTTTCGTTGTAGGCCTTCAACCTTGGGGATCCGTATTCTATATCGGTTGGGAGCATAGCCTCGGACCCGTAGACTAAGAAGAACGGAGTGAACCCCGTGGCTCGACTCGGCGTTGTTCTTAGGCTCCACAGGACCGAGGGTAGCTCGGCAGCCCATCTTTTACCATGTTTATTTAGTTTGTCAAAGATTCTGGGCTTCAGGCCTTGTAGGACCATGCCATTGGCACGTTCCACCTGACCGTTTGTTTTTGGATGGGCCACGGCTAACCAGAGCACTCGGATGTGGTGGCTGTCGCAGAAATCCAAAAACTTTTTGCCAGTGAACTGGGTGCTATTGTCTGTGATGATACAGTTAGGGACCCCAAAGCGATGAATAATGTCGGTGAAGAAGAGCACAGCTTGCTCGAACCTGATGCTGGTGATAGGGCGGGCCTCGATCCACTTGGAGAATTTGTCGATCGCGACGAGCAAGTGGGTGAAGCCGCCAGTTGTCCTTTTCAATGGTCCGACAAGGTCGAGCCCCCAAACGACAAACGGCCATGTGATGGGGATAGTTTGCAGGGCATGTGCCGAAAGATGTGTTTGCCTCACATAGTACTGACAACCCTTGCAGGAGCGTACTAGCTTGACAGCGTCAGAGACCGTGGTCGGCCAATAGAATCCTTGTCGAAAGGCATTTCCGACGAGGGTTTGAGGTGCTGCGTGGTGACCGCAAGCCCCCGAGTGCAGATCGCCGAGCAGGTTCCTGCCTTACTCATTTGAGATGCATCGTTAGAGGATACCATTAGGGCTACGGCGGTAGAGCTCTCCGCTGTCGCCCATGATCACAAAGGTTTTGGCCCGGCGTGCGATCCGTCGAGCCTCAGTCTTACCCGAGGGGAGGTCCCCTCGGATGAGGTAGTCGAGGTACGGGACGCGCCAGTCAGGCTTGAGGTCAGATGGTGGGGTCGAGTCTTCCACCTGCATGGCTTCAGCCCCGGTCGAGGGGGCTTCTGCCTTAGGTGGAGGGTCGAGTGACGTCCCGTCAACCCCTCCGTCTGGCCCGAGGTCGACGGACAGCTGCTGAAGGTCTTTTGCGAAAACGTCTGGTGGAACCGTAGCTCGACTGGACGCGATTTTTGCCAGTTCATCGGCGGCCTCATTGTACCTGTGCGCGATGTGGTTGAGCTCGAGGCCGTGAAACTTGTCCTCAAGGCGCCGTACTTCTTGACAGTAGGCTTCCATCTTGGGGTCACGGCAGCTCGAGCTCTTCATGACCTAATCGATCACGAGTTGGGAGTCGCCTCGAACGTCAATGTGTCAGACCCCGAGCTCGACGGCGATTCTTAATCCCGTGACGAGCGCCTTGTATTCGGCGACGTTGTTAGACGCCGGAAAATGAAGCCGGATGACGTAGCGCATGTGAACCCCGAGGGGTGAGACGAAGAGCAAGCCCGCGCCTGCTCCCGTTTTCATCAATGACCCATCGAAGTACATGGTCCACAGCTCCGCCTGAAGCTGTGCAGGGGGGAGTTGGGTGTCGGTCCACTCAGCCAGGAAATCTGCTAATACCTGTGACTTGATAGCTTTTCGCGGCGCATAGGACAAGGTCTCGCCCATGAGTTCGACTGCCTATTTGGCAACCCTACCCGAGGCTTCCCGGTTCTGGGCTATCTCTCCCAAGGGGAAAGAAGAAACCACAGTAATCGGGTGACCCTTGAAGTAGTGTCGGAGCTTGCGCCGCGTCAGGATGATGGCATATAGCAGTTTCTGGATCTGTGGGTATCGAATCTTGGTTTCTGAGAGGACCTCGCTAATGAAATAGACCGGCCTTTGGACAAGCAAGGCACGTGCTTCCTCGGCCCGTTCGACAACCAGGGCAGCACTGACTACTTGTGATGTTGCGGCGACATAGAGTAGGAGTGGTTCCCCCGGGGTTGGAGGGACGAGGATTGGTGAGTTAGAGAGTGTGGCCTTGAGTTTTGTGAGAGCCTCCTCAGCCTCAAGGGTCCAGGAAAAGTGCTATGATTTCTTCAAGAGACGGTACAGAGGGAGTGCTTTTTCGCCGAGACGCGAAATGAAACGGTTGAGTGCCGCCAAGCAACCTGTGACCCTCTGTACGCCCTTCAGATCTCGGATGGGGCCCATCTTGGTTATTGCAGAGATTTTTTCAGGGTTGGCCTCGATGCCACGTTTGGATACGATGAACCCTAAAAGCATACCTCATGGGACGCCAAAGACGCATTTCTCTGGGTTGAGTCTGATGTCTTTTGCCCAAAGGCATTTGAACGCGACGTCGAGGTCGCTGACCAGGTCGTCGGCTTGTTTGGTTTTGACAACGATGTCGTCGACATAAGCCTCGACGGTCGACCCGATGTGCTTTCCGAAAACATGCTACATGCATCGCTGGTACGTAGCCCCCGTGTTCCGGAGACCGAAGGGCATCGTAACGTAGCAATACATGCCGAACGGGGTGATGAATGAAGTCGCAAGCTGGTCGGACTCCTTTATTTTGATTTGGTGGTAGCCGGAGTATGCATCTAAGAATGAGAGAGTTTCACATCCCGCAGTGGAATCGACGATTTGGTCAATGCGTGGCAAAGGAAAGGGAACTTTTGGATATGCTTTATTTAAACCGGTGTAGTCTACACACATCCTCCATTTCCCACTCTTTTTCCTAACTAATACATGATTAGCTAGCCACTCGGGATGATGAACCTCCTTGATGAATCCGGCCTCCAACAGTTTGTGTATCTCCTCGCCGATGACCCTGCGCTTCTCCTCATCGAAGCGACGCAGGCGTTGCTTCACCGGTTTGGATCCGGCCCGGATCTCCAAGGCGTGCTCGGCGACTTCCCTGGGTATGCCTGGCATATCCGAGGGACTCCACGCAAAGATGTCGACGTTTGCATGGAGAAAGTCGACGAGTACTGCTTCCTATTTAGGATCGAGGGTGGCGCTGATGCTTAGTGCCTTTCCCTTGGGATCAGCGGGGTCGAGGGGTACGAGTTTGACATCTTCGGCGGGCTCGAAGCTGCCGGCATGGCGTTTTGGGTCGGGAATCGCATTGGCGAGACCGTCGAGGTCTGCAGCCAAGATCGCCGACGCCAAAACAGCCTCGCCGTGCTCGACGCACTCGACGTCGCACTCGTAGGCATGTTCATACGAGGGCCCTACAGTGATAACACCGTTTGGGCCTGGCATTTTGAGCTTGAGGTAGGTGTAGTTTGGGATCGCCATGAACCTGGCGTAGCATGGGCGCCCCAGGATAGCGTGGTACGTTCCACGGAATCCGACCACTTCGAAAGTGAGAGTCTCCTTTCGGAAGTTGGCCGGTGTGCCAAAACAAACGGGCAGATCGACCCGTCCGAGGGGTTCCGCCCGTTTCCCTAGCACGACTCCATGGAAGCTCTCGACGCTAGGTTGGAGGCGCGCTCTCTCGACCCCCAGAAGGTCGAGGGTCTAGGAGTAGATGATGTTGAGGCTGCTTCCACCGTCCATGAGCACCTTGGTGAGGCGTGTGTTGGCGATGACGGGGTCAACAATGAGCGGATAGACTCCTGGGTTGGGGACGTGGTCTGGGTGGTCGTCACGGTCGAAAGTGATGGCCACCGCAGACCAATCAAGGAAGCGGGGGACTACCATTTGTACGGAGAAAACCTCGCGCCGTTCTCGCTTGCGCTGGCACGTCGAGAGCGCGGGTCGAGGGCCCTTTGTAGATCATGAAGCAGTCGTGGATCTCGGGGAATTCCTCATCCTTGTCGTCACCCTTAGGGTCCTCCTTCTTGTCGTCCTTCTTGACGCCGGCACCCCCGAAGTACCTGCGAAGCATATGACAGTCTTCGAGGTTATGGTTAGTAAGTCCCTTGTGGTAGGGATACAGTTCTTTGAGCATTTTGTCGAAGACACCCCCGCTGGGGGGGCCTCGAGGCTTTTTGTGCTCGGTAGCAGCGACGAGCTCATCGGCCGGGGCCTCGAGCTTGCCCTGCTGGCCTTTCTTCTTCTTGCGGTTGTTTCTCTTGGAGCCCCGGGTGGAGTTCGCGGGATCGTCGACCTTCTGCTCCCTCCTCTCCGGGTCACCACCAAAGATTGCACCAACCGCCTCCTCGCTGGCGGCGAAGTTGGTGACAATGTCCATTAACCCATTGGTAGTGAGCCGAGTGTTACGGCCCAATTCTCGGACCAACTCTTTACAGGTGGTGCTGGAGAGGAAGACCATAATCACGTCGGAGTCAGTGACGTTGGGGAGATCGGTACGCTGCCGGGAGAAGCGCCGGATGTAATCCCGGAGGGATTCACCTGGTTTCTACTTGCAGCTCCGGAGGTCCCATGAGTTGCCGGGGCGCATGTAGGTCCCCTTGAAATTTCCCTCAAACACCCTCACGAGATCATCCCAGTCGTGGATCTATCGAGGTGGGAGATCCTCGAGCCAGGTTCGGGCGGTGTCGGAGAGGAACAGGGGGAGTTGTCGAATGATGACCTGGTCGTCGGTAGCCCCGCCCAGCTGACACGCCAAGCGGAAATCGGTGAGCCAAAGTTCGGGTTTGGTTTCACCGTTGTACTTGGTGAGAGTCGTGGGGGAGCGAAACCGAGCCGGGAGCACCGTCTCACGGATAGCCTTACTGAAGACCCGAGGACCCGGAGGCTCGGGTGAAGGGCTTCGATCTTCCGAACTGTCGTAGCGTCCGCCCCTGTGGACGTGGTAGCCTCGAGGCACACCGTCACCGTGCTTGCGCGTGCGGCGCTCGACGATGTTGCCACGGGTGTCTTGAGGCTCGTGGTCGTTGGTGGTGAGCTCAGGGGCCGGAGCTACCCGATTTCGCCGGGCAGACTCGGGGTGAACCGAGGCTTCTCTCTCCTATCGGGAGGGCTCGATGATCCGCTCCGAGGCTGCCTCGTGTCGCCTCGAGGCGGAGCTCTCGGCCTGCTGCATGGCGGCGGTCTCGAGGAGTTCTCGGATTTCATCCCGAGCCCGACGGGCGTCGGGGTTTGACGGCTCGGGCATGTTGCGGAGGAGCATGGCGGCGGCGACGATGTTTTGGCTGGCTCGAGCGAAAACCGGGGGGTCGACCACCCGGTCCTCGTCGATGCGACGGTTGACGTCGCGAGCTCTCCCGCCAAGTGCGCGTTCCGCACGCTCACGCTCGAGGGTTTGTTGGAGTAGGTCCAGGTTTTCCCGTTCCTCGTCAAGCCTGTCCTGCAACTCGCGAATCTGCTCGAGCTGTGCTCCTTGATCCGCAAGGAACTGAGGATCGTCTCGCTCAGCAGGAAGCTCGACATGGGGTGGCGTGTACCTTCCTTCGACTGGCTCTTCGTCCTTTGATTCCGAAGTGCTTTCAACGTCGATGTTGAAGTATTCGCGGGTCGGATCATAGGTGTCGTCAGCCGAGTCGGAGTCAGGAGCGCCAAAGTAGTAGTATGACGGGGGAATGTGTGGCCGTTGCCAATCGTCACTGAGGTCACGACGTTGAGAAACAGTCACATGGGGCTCTGTTTCCGGTGTCTCCGTAGAGTCCCGATAATCAGAAGCCGGTGTGGATGCAACGAGATCCAGAGTGGAGCGTAGATGGTGCCCGGGGAGTTCCTCATAAGCACTCATGCGAGTGCTCACGGAAGATGCGTACACCCGGGCAGCCGAGTCTAGCCCAAACGGGAATGGTGATGGAGATGTTGTTGCCCGTGCCGAAATGGATGCTCCGGACAGTGGTGTCTCACCAGACGGGGGAGCGGCGGGATTCCCCGTTGGCATGCTACCCTCAGTCAAGCTCGTCCTACCCAAACCTTCCACAAGGAGGTCTAGGCTGGCGCCTGGCTGGGGGGTGCCGGACCGGGGAACCCCATCGCCCTCCGTGAGGTGAAGACGGTGGTTGTGCCGGGCTCGTCGTCGTCGGGCGGCCCGCGCCCGCCTAGAGCGACGGTACCGGCGGATTGCTCCCCCGGGCTGGGAGAGCTCGTAGTCCTCGTCGGATGGGTGCCTGGGGGGAAGTAGGACCATATCGTAGCCGTGGCCAAGCGACATGAACTCCAAACTCCCGAACCAGATCATCGTGGCCAACAGAATAGGGCGTTCGGGGTCAGCCATCCAGAAAAAAAGGCGAGAAAGCGATGTTGGCACGCAGCGATCCCCTACCTGGCGCGCCAACTGTCGGTGTTCGGACCCGAGGGGGTCCTAAACCAACGAGTAAATGTTGCGTGTCTCTTTCCTGGATGGTGATGCAAGGAGAACATATGGGGGTTTATCCTGGTTCGGGCAAAAGAAGGCCCTACGTCCAGCGGGGGTGGGAGTTTGTATTTCCTTGCACCGAGGTGCTCGTGTAGGGGTTACAAGCATACGAGAGAGGGCGTCGAGCCCAAGTCTCAAAGAGAGGAAAAATGGACAAGGGTGGTTGCTTGAGGTATCGATCTCTTGTTTTTCTTCGTTATCTGTTGTTGTCCTTCGTTCTCCCGTCCCCGTTGTAGAACCCTAGCCTGCCCTTTTATAGGGCGAGAGGAGGCCAAGACAACGGGGAGCCTTGAGGTGATGTTTTGTCGATTTCTGTTGAGCTAACCGTAGCGACGTGCTCGGGGAATGGCCGACCATCCCTGGACACCATGGCGTCGTGGGAGACGAGATAGCGAAATGACCCGGAGCGCCGTGCCATACCGTCCTTCCCTTGCCGTTGAACTGTGCCGAGCGTCGAGGTTGGGTCGAGGCCGGGTCGAGACCGGACGGATAAGGCCGAATCCCCGAGATCGCGGAGAAGGGGCCTTGTCTTATCCTCCCTCGAGGGTGATCGATGGTAAACAGTGCGCGGTAAGGTGGGTATAGTGACGGGTTTCACCTCCCATCACGGGATGGACGGTAAAACAGTGTGATCTGACACGGGCATTGTTCCCACGTCGATCCTGGTTGCAGCCATGCCGGTGGGTGGTAGTTGGTAACCGCATTAAATGCTCTGGCTTTTGTCCTGGGGTAGGTAAAGTGAAGGAGTCGAGGCGCTCGACCCGGGCTCACGCGAGTCGGAGTTTTTCCCAGTGGGCGGACGAGCCTCGCGCGGGTTGGAGCGCCGTCGAGGTTTCTTGCTGTACGGGATGGGGCGCGGTCGAGGCGCCCCGTCGAGTGGGCCTCGTACGAGTCGGAGCCGGGGCGCGTTCGAGACGCCCCGTCGAGCGGGCCTCGTACGAGCCCGAGCCGGAGCCGGAGCGCGGTCGAGGCGCCCTGTCGAGCGGGCCTCGTACGAGGCGGACTGGATACGCGGTCGAGGCGGGCTGCCTTTTATCGCGGTTTCAGTCGTTTTAGTTTTTTATTAGCGATGGCTGTGGGTACCCCGTACTGTTGGTACCGACAGCATTTGACTCTGATAGCGGAGCTACAGTAAAAGATGCTGACAGGAACATTATTTCTAGCATGAAATAGCCGAGGAGAATCGTTTTCTTGTACGGGAGGCGGAGTCACGATTTTGGACGTTGGCAAAAGAGCTCCGACGGGCTCCAGCTCCAGGAACACATAGAGCGGAACCCGGCAAACAAACTGACGGTGGAAAGTAGTGGCATTTATATCTGGAACTCATTAAGAAATAAACCAAGCAAGATCCTGTGGCCACGTAGCCGGTGGTGGTGCACAGGGACTTGGAACTGGATCTTGTGGATATCGATATCTGTTCATATTTTATCCACCTCACACTACCTATACATTAATCTGAATCCAAATCTCAGAAAAAATAAGTATATGTATTCATATATGTATGTATTCATTTGTATTGATCCGTGAACATCCCTAACTAAACACATGAATACATACATATCACTACACGAAACCGGGACTTTGCCCCGTGCTCAAATCTTTGCCGAGTGCCAAATATCGGGCACTCGGCAAAGGCCACCTTTGCCGAGTGCCGTACTCGGCGAAACTTGGCACTCGGCAAATAGGGCTTTGCCGAGTGTCTGGCACTCGGCAAAATAAGGCACTCGGCAAAGCCAAACTTTGCCCAGTGCCAGACACTCGGCAAAATTGGGCACTCGGCAAAGAGGCGCCCGGGGATAACGGCACCCAACGCCGTTCTCTTTGCCGAGTGCCTTTTGTTTGACACTCGAAAAAATATTGGCTTTGCCGAGTGCCTAGGGTTAGCACTCGGCAAAATATTCACTTTGCCGAGTGTCAAACCTTGGCACTCGGCAAATTTTTTTTGTTTTTTGCCACCAACCTTTTTTCTTAGATTTGTATTTGTACCATGAACAACATGTTCAAATTTAGCACAATTTCATTGTTGTTTGCTATCATAGATGATAGATACTCCCTTTGTCCCGTAAAAAGTGTCATTCTTACTTTTTTTAAGAATTTAAATATTTGTATAAAATTATTAATATTTATGGTGTACAATTAGTATCATTGATGAATTACTGAATATATTTTCAAAATAAAGTTATTTGAAGATACAAATATTTCTAATATTTTCTATAAATCTACTAACTCTCTTTTTGAGACGGAGGGAGTAGATATTTGCTTAGCCCGCTCTAGATATCCTATGGTCTAAACTTTAGTTGGTTATATTTAAAAGCTAAATTTTAGATCACTTTAGCTTACTTGTGTGGTCTTATAAACTACTAGTTTTTAGGTTAGCTAAAATTTATATAACATTTTAGACCATTCGGATCGGAGTCTCAAACTAAATTTTACTCCCTCCGTCCCAAAATAAGTGCTCCTGAGAAGTCAAATGCTTTTAACTTTGATCAAATATATACAAAAAATATTAATATTTATAGTACATAATTAGTATCATTAGATAGTTCGTTGAATATATTTTTATAATAAATTTATTTAGAGATACAAATATTGCTATTTTTTTACAAATTTAGTCAAACTTGAGAAAGTTTGATCGGTACGAATACTATAGCGACACTTATTTTGGGACAGAGAGAGTAGATCATCATATAATGAAAACAATGCCTTAATATCATGTCTGAAAGCAACTCCAAGAGACTCTCAATAACCTTGCTAATTACTAGGAATAGAGATTTTGAACTTTTGATGGAAAAATAGCCTCTAACAGCTTCTTCATTTGGTTGTCTAAATATAGTCGTCTTATATTCCGAATTTCTCGCTAGGTAATCATAGAAAACGAAATACTCCCTCTGTTCCAAATTATCTGTCGTTTTTAGTTTCCGTGCCACAAGTTTGACTCGATTTGTAGAAAATACGTGCAACATTAGTATCTCTAAATAAATTTATTAAAAAACTAGATTTAAAGATCTTTTCAATGATACCAATTATGTACCATAAATATTAATATATTTTAATATATATTTTGTCAAAGTTATTTCTTAGAAAGCGAAAACGACAAATATTTTGGGATGGAGGGAGTAGCTCTCTAGAGCGCACACAAGATATAGAAAAACTGTTGAAGTATGGAAAGATACAAAAAGCGACTTTTATACCAATAATGACTCTTCAAACGATGGAGACGCTATGTCAGATGAAACAAGCGACCAAGTAGGCCCGCCTATCTCTCCCTCTACGGTCAATTACTTTTGGTTTGCATCACTCGCAACGTCACATGAGACAAGTTTTGCTTTTTGGGGTGTGTTTAGTTGAGAAAAATTGGGCGAAAAAGTACTGTAGCATTTTTCGTTGTTATTTGGTAAAATTTGTCCAACCATGGATTAATTAGACTTAAAAGATTCGTCTCGAACTTTACAGACAAACTATGCAATTAGTTATTTTTTTACCTACATTTAATGCTTCATGCATGTGTTCAAAGATTCGATGTGATGGATGGAAGAGGAAATATTTTAGGTTCGCATGCCAAGTGAACACAGCCTTGGTCTGACCAAGAGGAGGAGGAAGTTATTAATTGCTTTTCATTTCTTAATAAATACTGTACTAAACAAACCGCTGGCGACCATCCCCTGCCAAATGAGAGCAGTAATCCAGTCCCTGTGAAAATCGGAGCAGCTTGTCCAAACTTGCCAAATCAGAGCAGTAGTAGCCGCTTTTGCTCACGTCTCTCTCGTGGTCAACCGTGCGCAGGCATACGTATGGGGCGGGCCGGCGGGGTCTCCATGTTCCTCCATTCGCGATTATATTATGTTAAACAAAAAGCAGCAGCAGCTGCAGCGGCGGCTATTATAAGTAGCGCGAAGAGAGATTAGTCCTTCCCAACTCCCTCCCTCGTAGCCCCAAGCGGCCAGCTAATTTTAGCCCTCCGTAGTCGAGGCTCCGAGGCAACGGACACACAGGAGGATCAGGAACGAAGAAGGGGCTGCAGCAACAAGGGCGCTTTCCAAAATCCAAATCCACGGCTAGCTTACGCTTACGGAAAGATCGTGATCGGGGCAAGGGAGCGTCTGTTGCAAGGACGCACGCAGGAGATTAATTGGAGGGAGAAACCACACAAGATACGGAGCTCCATCATATCGCCGGAGGAGATGAAGTCGCCGTTGCGGAGGCTCAGGGGCTTCGGCCACCACCACCCCAAGGAGCGGAGGGGCCACGAGCCGCCGCCGGCCAAGCTCGACGAGCTCGTCTGCGCTGCCCATGTTCGTACCTTTCATTCCCCTATTTGTTTTCCCCTATTGGAATTTCTAGGCGAATTTGGATTTTGGGAGGCGTCCTCCGCCTGTGAGATATCGCGGTTTCCACGCCCTATTTTTTTTAGATTTTAGGGGGATGGCTTTGGGTTTTTGATTGATGATTGGTTTGCTGGGAATGATCAAACTATCTAGTTTTTTTTTTTTTGCGTCATTCAGCCTGACAGGGCGGATGAGATCAATCAAACTTTCTTTTCGGTCCTCGCAGATGCTGGCCCTGTGAATGAACAATGCTTTTTATCGCCAACACTAGCTGCTCATGAGTCATGACCATGCATCCGCGACCCATTTGCACCATTATTCCTTCGACGTGTGTTTGGTTTCAGTCCATGGTCTACTCATTCTTCACTTTTTTTTTCCTGTGAAATGGAATGAGTTGGAATGAGTTAAATTCAGCACCATCTCATTCCTCATGTACCAATAATTAGTAGAATAAGTTGATTTCACCAAACTTATGAATAAAATCATGATACACTATCTCATAAAGTATAAGGTGATTCCACGAACCAAACACACCACACTTCGTCGTTGGACGACAGACTATGGGGGCAGTAATTCTTTTCTATCTTGACCAGAAATAAATTATTTACAGTTTTAGGATCACTGGCAATCGCTCCGGAGAACATTATCATGCCTAAATTTATATTTCTCTTTAGTTCAGCAAGTGTTCTTAATTTTTTTCAAGTCAAAGTATCTTTTGGGTAAGGTAGCTGTTAGGTTCTAATCCATGAAAAAGACTTAGAACCCCCTTTGCGTGTCTGCTCGGGATCACCTTGGCGTTTTGGGGCTTGGTTCTTGCTGTTGCTGGTCAAAGTCTTCACGAGGAAACGTCCATCAGAGAAAGTTGCTATAAAAAATGCCAGCCATCCAACGTGATCTTGACCGGAGAGGACACGTTATCAGTGGAGGCGATATAGCCTCTCATATTACTTGGATATTATCAACAAGGGTCTTTCCGTATCCGTCGTATAAACGCTTGCTTTGCAACACGACGTATTCCTTCCGGATGCCGCGTCATCGACGCTAAGTTCTTTGGACTTGTGACCATAATAACGATGCAATATATAAGAAATCATTAAAGCGTACGTGTTTCTGAAGCAGACATTCTGATAGTACAATTTTTGCAGTAAATGTTAGGCTATCTTTTCAGTAACACAAAGCATGGCAGAACATAAATATATAATAGCGGTGGAGAAGAAGCTTGAAATTTCTTATTGGCACAACAGCTGCAGCATTTGCAGTGATGCAGGATTTCATCAAGTACTTGTTTAGTGACACACTGACCATAGCGTCAAGTGCTTGCTCACTCATATAGGATTGAGACTGATGTTTACCAAATCTTATATTCTGAACGTATCACTCCTAAGGAATGGCATCTGTGCAGTTTGTTGCTAGCACGCAGTTAAAATGTAAAAGGAGACCAAGAGGTGAACAATCATCCTTTTGTCGGTTGTGGGTTATTGACTCTGAAGTAGGGTTCTCAACTTCTCTGCAGGAGGTGGAAGACATGAGAAACTGCTATGATGGCTTGATTTCAGCTGCAGCCGCTACAACAAATAGTGTATATGGTACTGACGGTCTTACTTCAGATGTTAAATTACATGCAATTACTCAGTTGTGTCCCATGTTTGTAACCGAGTGTTTGTTGGCCTATGCAGAGTTTTCTGAGGCTCTTGAGGAACTGGGAGGTTGCTTTCTTGCAAAAACTGCACTAAATGGTGACGATGATGATAGTGGTAAGCACATACAAATTTATGCTGTAAAACATATGCTAAGTTGTTAGAGGCATCTTTTTAGAAGCATAATTTGCTAAGCTGTCATGGAAATTTACTGAATAAGAGTAAAACTTTTTATGCATTCCCGATGTGTGTTCATATAAAACTACACTACCAGATCTTTCTCTTAAATATACCGTAAGATGATGGTGCCATTTCTAGGTGTACCCTTTGGCATCTTTGGACCAAAATAATCAAATCTTTATGCAGTTGGTTTTATTATGTTTCATGTTCATGATACAAATTTGGTTTTTTGAGCTTAAAAATTTCAGGTGTGATCCCGTAATCTAATTGCTATGGTGTTTATCCGTGGAGTTACTGCTCTCTATTGGCATTCACATTGTTTACAAGCATAAAACACTCTCCATCCTTTTTTCAGTGACATTTTGGCATCCCCCTGTCAAAACTCTCTAAAATCTGGGAACAAATATTCTTGAAATCATTGTCTCATATTTTTCCAAACTATAGTTTGTAAATTGTATTAATGTGAAATTGTAAAAGGAAATTGTGTCTGGGGAAAATGAAAAGTAGTGCTATTTATTTTTTTCTAAAAAACTGTGGTATAGTAATTTTCTCTTGTCTGCAGGTAGAGTGCTGATGATGCTGGGAAAGGTCCAATTTGAATTACAAAAGTTTGTTGATACTTATGTAAGTTATTAGTTTTAGTATTATGTAACATGTTGAGTTTTGCATGAAAATTCTTTAAACAATTATAACTTTTTTTTAGTTGTTCCTAGTGCATTAGAACATGTGACACTGACATGTTTATATACATTGGTTATCCAGCGCTCAAATATCATTTATACTATCACAACTCCATCAGAGTCTCTTCTCAAGGAGCTACAGACTGTAGAGGTTAGATCTATGAAATTTATCTTTAAATTTGTGCGGATTTGTATTATGAAATATGTAGATATTTGCTGCTTGTTACCAAGTTTATATTAGATTTTAGAAGATTGTTGACCATGACTCCATTTGGAGGATATATTTCGTGATTAAGGAGAAATAAAGCACTCAGCCCCTATATTGAAGAGGGATTTGCTCTGATAGTTATTGTATTTAAGACAAACTTGATAACAAAATACACAGGATCCAATAGTTCAATCCAAATCCCCCGATATGCCCTTAGTTTATTTTGTTTTTAGTCTTGTAAGATCCTGACATGCTATACATTTTGTTTTCTTTCATAACATTGCAGGAAATGAAGCAGCAATGTGACATGAAAAGGTTCAAATACAACTCAAATCAATTTTTTTTCTCTCATCTATGATTGATACTTTGTTTTACCAATATTTTTTCTTTCATCACAGAGAGGCATATGAAGCTATGAGGGCATCCTATACAGAAAAGGGAAGGTCAAGGCATTCCAAAACTGAAACATACTCTGCAGAACAACTGCAAAGTGCTCTCGCTGAGTACCAAGAAGATGCAGCGCTGTTCATATTTCGCTTAAAATCATTGAGACAAGGGCAATTTCATAGCCTTTTAACACAGGCTTCTCGACATCATGCTGCTCAGGTAGGCTAATTCTTCATAACGCTGTCAATTGGCCCAACGATTGGGTGCATACATAACCTAACCTAACTATCATACTGTTCTTTGGACTGTAGTTAAACTTTTTCAGGAGAGGGTTGAAGTGTCTTGAGGCACTCGAACCTCATGTAAAAGCAATAGCTGAGAAACAGCACATTGACTACCAGTTCAGTGGTCTTGAGGATGATGCATCTGACAACGATGATTACAGCTCCGATCAGGATGATTGCAGCGATGATGGAGAGCTTAGTTTCGACTATGAAATTAATGACAAGGATCAAGATTTTCTTGCTTCAAGGGGTTCAATGGATGTAAGTTTTATGGTTCATATTTTGCTGTCACTAGCTGCCTCTCATCTAGATGTGACCATAGGTTCATGTTGTCCACACTTTGGTCTCACGGCATAAATACCCTGTAATTAATAAGCATTATTTGTAGCATATGAGGTAGATTGATGTGTCTTATACTGAGTAAAGATTCCAGTTTCACAGTTTGCTGTCTGAGCTGATTAGCAGAACTAATATGGCCTCAGAGACTAGATTGAAAAAGAGTTGGTATTAATGGCCTCATTGGCCAGCACTGAGCTACAGAGACTGCATGATGATGCGATTTTAATCAATAATTGATTTATGAGCTCCAGCCTATTGATTTAGCTTCTATTTTATCATTTATATTTTCTGCTTCATCAGAAATAAAAAGTAGGTCCATAGCATTATTTTTTTCCTGATCTGCGTGGAGAAATTAATGCCAAGGATCTGCATTGTCTTTCTTTTTATGCACAGTTAGATAAAAGAGATGTGACGAATTCTCCGCAGCCAGTAAAAGAAAGCATGCAGGTATGATTCCACTTAGTGCATAGAATACTAGAATTTCTTAATGCTTTACTAGTTATTATCATCTACACCGGCATATTTCTTATAATATAATAATGTTTCTGCCTTCTCATCTACAGGAAGAGGTCAAACAAACCAAGGGAAATGTTATGACACCACGAGTGAAGCCAGAGTTTAATACACACTCAGCACCTATTCTGGCAGGCAATTTACCGGATCCAGCTGAGAGATTTTGGCAAATGAAGCCATCTTCAGCCAAACATTCGTACAAACTTCCAATGCCAGTTGATGACAAGGATCCCAGATCAGTAGGTGCTCACAGATCACATCATTCACAGCAGTTGGAAAGTAAACCTCGTGTCTCGCCGAATCCATGGCATTCATCTCCACTGATGAAAGACTTTAGGCCGGGTGGCCATGTGAAAATGCCATCAAGTACCGAGGGGATATCGACGTTCTCCCAGTCGGTTTCTGATTATAAGAAGATGAAGAGGGAATCTTGGTCTGGTCCAATACCAAGCAGACCAGGGTTAGGAAAACCATTTTCGCTGAACGATCACAGATCACCCATGGCACAACATCTTGTGATGCCAGGAAATTTGCAGGGCCATTCTCGGCAGCCATCATCTGTGTCCCCAAAAGTTTCCCCCAAGATGTTGCCACATCCAACAAAATCACCAAAGATCAGTGAGCTGCATGAGCTTCCTAGGCCTCCAGCCAACATGGAGTCCCTCAGGCCTTCTGGGTTGGTCGGTTACTCTGGTCCTCTGGTATCAAAGCGTCAGACTCAAATCCTTGCAGCACCAGCCCCGACGGCATCACAAACCCCCTCACCACTTCCCCTACCGCCTGCTACCCTCACTCGCAGCTACTCCATACCCTCAAATAGCCAGAGGATACCAATCATCACTGTGGACAGATTGTTAGAGGCTAGAAATAGCAGGGACGGCAGTGATATTTCTTCCCCGCCGCTTACTCCTCTGTCACTGAGTGATTTGTCCCAGCAGCAAGGAACAAAAACAACTGCAAGTCGCACAAGGATGAATGGTAAGTAATTATGGAAAGATGGTGTATTCCCATCGCCTTTTGTTTCTAACTGTTTGCTTCATTAAATTTAGACTTCAGTTCCAATTGTTTTGCAATTTTTTTTTGAGAAAAATTGTTTTGCAATTTAGACCACGCAGAAGTTCTTCTTGGGGTTTATGTATGATATTGGTTATCCATCATTGTACGGCATGGGTGATTTTCAGTTGTTTTGAGCTTGTGTGCTCTGGAAGTGGTGGTCTTTTTTTTAAAAACAAAACAAGTGTGAAACTTTATTTTTTGAAAGTGACTGGTCTGTTCTTTCTCTAAAAGAATCAAACAACTTTAACAAACAAATTGGAATATTAAGTGCAATTTGAAGTTATGCTTGTTTTTTTTCAGAAAAAATGGCGTATTATTCGAATACTGCCTCATTTCGTCTTTAATAGGTGTATTAGGATTTTAAAAAGTCAAACTCATAAATTTTGACCAACAATTAGTTATGTGCATGCTTAGTGTACTAGTTATATGGATAGATTCATATTTCAAATATCTTTTAATATGATGTTGATTTTGTAGCTATTGATCATAAAAGCCATATAAAGGCTTTTTTGAAATCTTAATACGTATGCTAAAAATGAGCTGTGGTAGTATTTAGGAAGTACTATGCATTTTTACGCAAATTTATTTAGGAAGTACTATCTTAATACATATTTTACTTTGTATCCAGACATAATGAATATCTAGATGCATAACAAAAGTTATGTACCTCAAAATACCAAAACGACTTACAATTTGGAATGGAGTACTAGGCTTTTTGCCTAAATTTGAACATGTGCAGCATGCAGCTCGCTGCAGATGATATATTGACAATTGTGATGAACCTTCTAACAATCTTCTCTTTTCCTTGCAGGAGCCTTATGACACACACCAACAAATGCAAACTGATCTTGTTGATTTTGTAAGTAGTGATGTATTGTAGGTTCATATTCATTATATTCTTCATTCATCATCTGTGTTGCAAAGGAAAAGGACGGAAAAGTCATATATACTTTGGTTACATAATGCAAGAACATTGAACCTCCGGTTCACTTTTCTGTGCTAGTGTCAGATGAAAGGGCTGTTTCATCAGTTCCGTTTTGTTTCATTTTGGGATGAATTTTCCATCAGTTTTCCGTTTTGTTACATGATTTCGTTCCAGATCGTATGGGTGAAGACAAATGAAAGATCGTGTGGGTAAAGAGAAATGAAACCCTGTACAAAAGTATGATGCATGCTGGTAATGTATGTTGTCCTTACCATTTTGTCTCGACAAAAATATGAAGCTCCTTCCCTCTTGAATGAAAAAAAAAACACATTTACCATCCGATGTGGATGGATTTCAGCAATTCGCAGATTAACATATTCTGTCCACAAGATCAATGGACTTCCTTACACCACAAATATTTAAAAGAAAACAAAAGAGAAAAATGACAGCCTTCTCAAAGATTTCCAACGCATAGCCTAACAGTCACAAAACTGAGTAGAGATTACTGGAGTTAACACACGTTCATTCAGTCCTAGCAGAGTGGAGGGAAAACGAATAGTCAGACTCAAAACTCAACAGGTATAAACTCATTTCCAGCCTAGTGATTGTCTAATCCCTGAGAAAATCAGACCAAGAGACCTTCCAATCATGGACACCCAGAAGTAGGATACTGCAGCGCTCACTTTGCTGATAGCAGCCCTCATGAAGGGCATGGCGATATCTGACAACTCTAAGAATAAGCTGAAGTAATACCTCCTGCAGTTAAACAGTACAATGTTATTTTTCTTAATTCAGGTATGACACAAATGGCAAAATTAATCCAGTCATCTCACTCTGAAGTTATCTGCAAATTTAGTCACACTGGGTGGTTTGGACATTTCCAATCTCAGAAACCTTGGCTGGGAGTTACGTGCAAGATGGCTCTGGTTACAGAAAACGGAGCCACACCGTCCTTGGTCTGCATTGCCTATACAGGTACTGGGGAAAACTTGGGCGCCAGCTAAATGCTGCTTCTTCCTATGGCTTGTAGCGCACAAGCGCTGCTGGACCTCAGATCGTCTTGCACGACGTGGACTGCCTCATCCTGAGAAGTGTCCACTTTGTGATCAAGCCAATGAAAGCATTGATCATCTCCTAATTCCATTTGCATTCTCAAGGCAATTCTGGTACTATATCTTGAGAGAGGTCGGTCTCCACTCCCTAGCTTCACAACCGACATTTCATTTGATGACTGGTGAGAAAAAGCAAGTACAGCAACTATTGGCTTAACACAAAAAGGTCTGAACTCCCTAATAGCTCTGGGAGCGTGGATAATTTGGAATCATCGCAACAGCTGCATTTTTGATGGAGCAAATCCTAACATAGCTGAAACCTTGAAGTTGGCTGGCGATGAGCGTCGGCGGTGGACAATGGCAGGAGCTCGTGCGCCAAGCTGTAAGTTTGATTTGTTGTACGTGCAGGGTCGCTTTTCTTTCTTTACCAGCGCGAATGTATCTTAAGAGTTAAGGTTGTGTGGGTGTGTTGTACTAGTACTAGGGTTCTTTACCCCCTCTTTCTTCTTAATATGAAGCACAGCTCTCCTGCGTTTTCAAGGAAAAAAAAACAATAACTTTTAAAGTAACACAACACTGATCTGGGGCATTACTCTAACTCGTTTTCTTTTCATTTTTCTTTAAAAAAGAAAAGGAAAGGGGAAAGTGTTTTGTGATTTTAACAATGTCAAGGTTAATGTTTCCCAGTTCCTTCTTTTGGGCCATCCAAAACATGCTAAAAAGGTACTTGAAAATTAGCCATCTATAAATCCAGGTAACATGTGCAAAATTTCAACAATTGTTTCAGGAAATAAATGGCATGGATTGGAAAGGGCTCAGGCATACCATCCAATCAAAGCTCTTAATTCCTTTGTCCTTCTTGCTGGAAGGGAAAATGGACTGATGTTAACATAATCAAGAGTAAGCACATTAGGCTTGCCAAATGCAATCCTCCACCAATTTGCCCTCTCAGCTTGATTGTCATCTGTTTTTTCACATTTTTTGCTGCATAGAACATATAACTCGAACCTGTCTTCATACATTGAAACAACTGATTTGAAGTATTGGTGCAACCACCAATTAATTGCCACCTTCCAAAAGATAAGAGGAATCAGCATGGAATCAGGAAAACCTAATATGCACGAACATTTAAATATAACTATATCCTCAGGCAATCCAATTTAATGTGTATGCATTGTGCACCTAGACACATCACAATATGAAGAGAACTCAAAAAGCAGATGCTTATCTATACCCTTTCATGCATAAATATATTTCCATGGTGGTTATAGCTAACAAAACTTTCAGGTTGAAATATAATGAGTAAAAGTATATATGGGAGCACACCACAGTTTAGAACTCAGTATTTCATCAACCTATGCTACAGTTGAATATGCTATTTTCGGACCAGGAGGTTTGGTTTAAATTAGAATTTAAAAAAATACAAGTAAACCTAGAAGATTTTCTCATTGATCCGAGGGGATTTGATCCCTGGCACATTTATTTAAGGGAAAAAAACAATATGCCGAAGAACTGGAAAAATACAATAGTTACCTCATTGCGCAGCTTTTGAAGTTCTCTGGTTGACAGAGAACATAGAACTAAGCTGGAACTAACAACTTCAGTAGACATATCACCATCAACTGACATAAGCTCCAGATAAATACTAGCAATCACATCAGCTAAGGAAATAACAAGGTCCTCTAAAATTCTTTCTCCATGTTCAGCAAGAAATTTGACATCAAAATAGCTGTCCGACCTGCCATCAGTAAGTGTCAGGACTCAGGATAAGGATGTCTTTATGTACCTCAGAAAAGGCAATTCTTCAGCAAAAGGAGAAAAAAAGAACCAAAACAGCCTAGACAATTGCCAGTATCAGTAAACAGAAGAGTATAATATTTTTAAATAAGTCTACACAATAAACAACCAAAATATGTACAGTTCTTGAATAGGATGCAGTTTTCACATCAAAAGAAACTGAATAAAAATTTTTCTACAAGGATCAAGAAGGCCATTTAGTACCTTGCAGAGCCAAATCTTAGGAAAAAGAGCATATCCAAATAGAGTTCAGATTTCCCGAATCTGTTAAACCTCCTCAAGATCTTATTGTCCTCCTTTAGTTTACTGCTTATCGCCTTCATAAGTTTCTGGAACATAAAAGGATATCAGTGATTTGAGCCATGTCCAAAAGGGAGGACGGACAACAGTTCAAAAGAGTAAGTCAGTAACATACTTCGTTGATTTGTCCATTTTCCAAGGCCTGTTCTTCTTCAATCCATTTCACAAATGCTGGTTGAATCAAACCATCTATCAAGGTAGTCGATACTTGCAACCACCTGATTCCATCAACAAGTTTGGAAATTCCAAAGATATTTCTTACCTGAATGATATCAGATCAACTTAAAACAGACACATATTCAATTATAACATGTTCAAAAGTCTATAAGAATGGTGTCAAATGTTACAAAAAAAATCTGATACTGGTTACACTTTAGTATAGAATTCTAGTGCGCAATCTTAATAAACTCAGACAAATAGACAGAAAATATTATATGACATGAGCCAATAAAATCTCGAAAGGGGAGATTGCTAATACCCTCTTTTAGTTAAAAATGATCAGATACTAACTTGTAATAAACTAAGTGAGTATACATAGGCAATCCTAGTCAAACAACGAGTGATGGTGTGCCTCTTGCCTCCATTTCGAGAAGTTGGAATGTGATCAGAAGAAGCCGCAACCTGGGACCAGCATGAATGGCAAGCATACTCAAAGGATAGTTTTTCCTATCACCCGTGAGTTCATCCCCTCTGCTATCCAAACTGGCATCTTGAACATGTGCTTGTAAGGCTCTGGAAAGTTTAGCTCTCACTTCACTCCACAAATCACTGGGGTCAAATGCAGCATTCCTTTCAGGTAAGGACTTTAGATCCCTAAATTTGTGAAAAGGAGTCACATTAGCAGCAATTTTTTCTGCTATGCCACCAATCTGATATCTAGAAGTAATAATTATGGAGCTAGTCTTACCTACCAGAATGAGAGGAGCTTGGCTCTGGAATGTGTTGAAAAACATTCTGATTTCTGGCACGAGGAGATGTCTGCCCAGAGGGTACAACTCCGGCCAAATATGCAAAAACCATGCTGATAGTGAGAAGAGCTTCATCCGAAAACAGTATTAGATTTGGTGAGACCATGCTGTCTGAATCCACGAGTGGCTGCAAACAATAACATTTAACTGAAGTTTCCACCCTGTGATCCCTTCCACGAAAACCAAAAGGAGTAAATGCAACACTTGTCCATTCTCTTGCTGCTCTGGATTGGCATGGAAGGTGAATCTTGAGGGAGTAGTTCCTGGAAACAAAGAAAATGCAAAGATGGATTGCAACCCAACAACTCAAGGTTATCTCAATGTAAGGATGAAAAAAAAGAAATACCAACCTCTTTGGATCCATGATTGACATATTCCTTAGGGAGAGCTTGCTGTTGGACCAGGTCCATCTCCCTTGATGCTGGCCTCTCAGTGTTGCCATTGCCAAGGAACACTCGGCCATTAGAGGATTAGTAGAGCTCCTGACTAGTGTTCAGTGCATCACAAAGGTGTAAAGGGAGAAAGAAGCATCGTTTCCTGCATAAGAAAACAAGCATCAGAATTTCTGGTGAACTGAGAGTCATTAGTGAATTTATAGAGAAATGAGAAGACTGCGTGATCAGCAGAAACAAACAATTTCACACAAGATTCTTGCTGCGTATTTCTCATCACAAAGCTATAGCTTCCTATTCGTATGTCCTATAACCTAAAGCTCAAGCAAGAACATTTCAATCAACAGCAAATGCGCAAGTAGGCAAATAAATCTGGCTAAATCCAATCCGATTTCTTGTGTTGGGGTATATTGAGGGCTCCACAGAAGCAGGGAAGGCAGTGGGCACAATGTGTCTTGGTGGCAAGCAATCCGTAGCAGAAACAAATGCATCTCTTCTTGCCGGTGGAAAGCTGGAGCACCAAGGCCAGACAGCCCCAGATCAGGGGCGGACCCAGCCCCCAAACCTTAACCCGGCCAAGCCACAACCCGGAAAGGAGGAGGAGGAGGAGGACCCACCTTGCTGCTGTTCCTAGCCACTGGAGCTCGAGCCCACGAATCGCAGGACGAGGAGGAGAGGCGGGCTGACCTCGGACAGCAACAATGCAGGAAGAAGATGCTGGGGAGCAGATAAGGTTCGGGGAGCGTAAGAGCGTTGCCGTAGGATCCTCCGCCTGGCGACTGAGCATCTGACGGACGACGGAGGTGCGCACGCGAGGCGCACAGCAAGAACGGAAAGGTGTGGGCGCGTAGGGGCAGGGCTCAAGATGGCACCGGACCCGATTCCCGTGGGGAATTCCCCTATTAGATATGGGAGCACATCTATCTCCATGGAAAACTAAACGGAGTTAGATCTATCCCCGTCGGGTCTGGCGGGGCCGGGGATGGGGTGCAGTCCCCGTACCCGCTCCCCGCGGTGCCCGTTTAGCACTTTATCGAGATACATCTGACCGTCCAATCTAGCATGTAACTCAATCCATACGTCCATTCCCTCTCGCAATCCTAGATGAATCCCCAGTTCCCACCCGACACCCGAGCGTCACCGCACTCCCTTCCCTTCGGCGTCTCCGCGCCTGAGCGGCCGAGCCGAGCGAACCCGCCCCTTCCATCTCTGCAGTCTGCAACCGAGCAGCCTGCCCCTTCCGCCGCCCGCACCCCTTCCGTCTTCGGTCTCGACCCCCACCCCGACAGCCAGCACGCGGACGCGCTATTATCTGCTCGACGTCCGACCTCCGACGCCCCCTTCGTGTTTCCTCGGCGGCTCCACCAGCTCGGCAGCAGGTCAGGCAGTCGGCAGCGCTGGCCTCCGTGGCTCCGCTCGTCCGACGCCCCGACGACCCCTCCTCTGTCTCCTACCCAAGAAGGCAAGAAGATGCCGGGAGCCCGGGAGCAGGACCGTGGCCAAGAAGGCAAGAAGATGCCGGGAGCAGGACCACGCCCGCCGCCGGATGCAGCAGGAACACAGCCATTGCCAGATGCTCAGCGAATCTGCATCGTCGCCCTTCAGATTTGCTGATTTCTTATTTGATTTCTTTTGAAATTCTTTGTTTCTGGATTGATTCATGAGTCTTATTTGATTTCTTATCGCTGTGGAGGGCGATGCATGCTTCGGCTTCCTCGGGGACGGGGATCCCCGTCGGGTATGAATCCCCGTGCGGGGGCGGGGACGGGGAGGAAACCTCCCCCACGACATTTGACGGGGGCGGGGACGGCGATTTCTCTCCCCCGCGGGGACGGGGATGGCGAGGCGTTCCCCGACGGGGAATTCCCCATTGCCATCTTTAGGTAGGGCCCAGTCGGCGCTACAAGAGTGAAGCTCAGAGACATGAGGGGCACACGGGAGAGAGTTTTATTATTATTTTTTTTTAATCTTAGAGAGTTTTATAGACCACTAGCTCCAGGCAAATCGCTGGAGACCAATTCGGTTACAAGCTTGGTGGCTGGCACCAGAACACATGCCCTCCATCAGGAGGGGCTGCTTACACCATGGTTGGCCAAGCAATCGGTCACCCTATTACAGGTTCTAGGGCAAGTTGAAATTGAACAAGACACGAAATTGTTTGCCATCATTATCCGAATTTGTCTAAATAGAGCACCTTCCGGACTGCTATCTAAACACTCTGTTGTTAACGCCTTGCCCAGATTTGAAGCATCCGTTTCTAGTTGAATCCTTATCATTCCAAACTGTGCTGCTCTGCTTAGTTCATGGAAGGCTGCGAGAGCTTCAGCATGCAAGGCACTTGCAGCTCTCTGGATGACTCCTGCCCCAATATCTAACACAGAGCATGTATTGTCCCTTGCCACGTAACCCCAACCCCCCCTTCCTTGTCAATGTCGAGTACGCCGCATCAACATTCAATTTATAGTGTTCTTCCAGTGGGGGCTTCCATTTTGGTTGCTCATCTTGACTTTGGGTCTTGTTTGGGCCATTTAGTTTTGTAAACTCATTCAAGTGATACTGGACTGCATTGCACACCTCTCCAGCAGCTTGCACTCTTTCTCCCGCATTTGCTTTATTCCTCGTCGTCCACCATCTGCACAGCCACACCATAATTTTCAGTTGAGTACACGCCCATATCTTCCGTGCTACTTCCTTCCCTGACTTACAGTTTGCTAAGGTGCAACGCAGCTCCTCCATGTGCATTGCTCGCCAACACTCCCAAGCCCCTTTACAGTTAAAAAAGAGATGGCAATCTTCATCAAATCTGTTGCACATGGGACACCGTGTTTCAATTTTGATCTTCCTTCTTTTCAGATTTTTCCGAACTGGCAGGTTGTTGTGGGCGAATCGCCAGAAGAACATTTGGACTTTGTTTGGCACTTTCAGCTGCCATATTTTATGCCATGGGAAAGGAGAGGCTACTGAACCCCCTTCTACCGACGTCCCACCTTCCCGGCCGGCCTCAGTGTCGCGGTTTTGCACTGCAATCTTGTACGTCGATTTGACAGAGAAAAGACCCTTTGAATCAAACTGCCACACTGGCCAGTCCGGCAAGCCTTCTCCAATTGGGATTGTCAAGATTATCCCAGCTTCCTCTTCCCAAAAAGTATCTCGTACCAGATGCTCATCCCAATCTCCGGTGTTCGGGTCAATGAGTTCTTCCACTCTTGTTAGCAGTGAAGCCCCTCTTGGAGAGGCCAGCCGCCGAGTCACTCCCCGGGGAATCCATGGATCAACCCAAATATTTATTTGTCTTCCATCACCCACCCGCCAAATTAGACCTTTCTTCACCATATCAACCCCCTGTAGAATACTCCTCCAAGAATATGAGATGCCCCCTTTAGCTTGACACTCTAGAATGCTGCTATGAGGGAAATATTTAGCATTCAGTACCCTGCCACACAGACTGTTTGGATTGGTCAGCAGCCTCCACGCCTGTCGAGCCAGCATGGATATGTTGAACAGATGTAAGTCTCTAAACCCCAAGCCCCCCTTCTTTTTTTGATAAAGTTAATTTCTCCCAGCTGAGCCAATGGATTTTATTTGTTTTATCATGCTGACTCCACCAGTACCTGCTCACCATAGCATTAATTTGGTCACAGAGGGTCTTGGTTATGTTGGAACAGGACATAGCATAAGTTGGGATGGCCTGGGCCATGGCCTTGACTAGAATTTCTTTACCCGCCTTCGACAGCATCTTTTCGTGCCATCCTTGAACCCGGCACCAAATCTTCTGTTTGATACATGCAAAGGTCTTCTTCTTTGATATCCCGATGGAGATCAGTAACCCAAGGTACCTTTCCCCCCATTTCTCCTGTAAGATGGACGGGTTACTTTCATTTGGACCCTTACTGTTCTTTTTTGTTTGGACTGAATAGTATGGATGATTTGTCCTTGTTGATCATTTGTCCTGATGCCCTCTCATATGCCTCCAGAATCCTCTTTAGCTCAGCAGCTTCCTCATTTCGCGCTCTCATCAAGATCAGTGAGTCATCCGCAAAAAATAGATGGTTGACACTTGGAGCTGCACATCATACCTTGATGCCCACAATTTTCCGTTCGGTCTCCGCCTTCTCCAGCATGGCGGACAGCCCCTCAGTGCAAATAATGAAAAGATAGGGATACAGCGGATCCCCCTACCGAAGACCCCGCTGTGGAATAACCGGCTCCGTATATTCACCATTGATTTTGATGCGGTAGTTCACCGATGAGACACACCTCATCACCAGATCAGCCCACTGTTGTCTAAACCCCAACTTTATCATCATGCTATGCAAAAAACCCCACTCCACCAGGTCATAAGCCTTTCTCATGTCTAACTTTATTGCCGCCACCCCCGTTTTCCCCACTCCTTTTGTTTTTCAGATAATGTGTTAGCTCGTATGCCAATAAGACATTGTCCGTTATCAGTCGCCTTGGCACAAAGGCACTTTGAGACCGAGAAATCACCTCGGGCAACACAACTTTCAACTGGTTTGCTATCACCTTTGAGATGAGCTTGTATAGAATGGTGCATAAGCTGATCAGTCTAAGCTCTTTGAGTTTTTCTGGTTTGTCGACCTTTGGAATAAGGACAATTATCGTCTCATTCCATCCAGGTGGCATTACTGCTCCATTCAGCACACCTAGTACCTCCCCCTTCACACGATTTCCAATTAGCCCCCAAAATCTCTTGTAAAAAACAGCCATGATGCCATCCGCACCCGGGGCTTTGAGGTCCCTGATGCTCCACACGAGAGAGAGTTGAGACTTGAGAGTGAGAGTGCGCTACAGAACAAAAGGCAGGTCGTAGCTTGCAACCCGCACACCGCATGTCACACCCATGGCCGCCGGTGATGTGCCGTCGATGTGAGCGCTCGAGCAATACAAAGAGAGGTGGAGAACGCCGACAAGGAATTGTCTGAGCAGAGTTTCCCCTTCGGTGCCGTTTGGATACTGGGTTACAAGGGTGGGATAGAGATACGATAACCCAATAGAAGTATAACCCATATTTGGTTCATTGGACTAGGATATGAAGTGGGTTTGGGTTTAGGATAGATTGACCTCTTATCCCATCAAATCTATCCCAATGGGGAGGCTGATTTACGATGGGATACATGAGCAAGAAGCTACGAGAAGAGCCACGGCTGCACCTAGACTAGGCCATGGCGGGGAGCATGGCTCGCTGCGCCACTCGTAGGAGCTGGTGCTCACCGCCCCCCATGCGTGCTGCTGGAGTCACCGCCCTGCTTCGTCGTGTGGGTTCACCAGTGCCAATGCATTGTGGCTACATTAGTTGCATCATCTTCATCGCCATCGATTTGATTGAAGGAGAAGAGAGGCCAATGCCGGTGAAGGAGAAGAGGCGTGGTCGATGCACAAGTATGTGCAAGGACGAAACATCTATGTAGATTGCGGAGTCACCAAAGGAGAGAGGACTTCTGGGTTGTTTATTCGTTGTGGGCCCCATGGTAATATACTAATCCAAACCCAACGAACCCAAACATGGGTAAAGGATGAAAATCTCATTACCCTTTCCCTAACCCACTCTTTTTATCCATCTCCGTATCCCTAACCCATACCCTATGTCCATTCAAACGCCACCTTTGGGTCTAGGCACTTATGTGCCATTACAAACGCTAGCCGACTGACCCTACATGTTATACATAGAAATTAAAACGTAAAATGGTAAATGTGCTTCTTGCTTGGACATGCTCTATCCTCTGGTTGCGCCATCGATGTCATTCCTCCATCCCCTCTGTCCTTCGTCCCCTCTGTTACACCTCCCCCGCTGAAGGACCAGCTTATCCCCAAGCTGGAGCATCTGAAAACCTTTGCCCAAGCATATTGTAATCTTCCCAAATTGTCGCCGAAGCTAGAAAATCTGTCCAAGACACCCACACCTGAGGGATAGCAATGTTACCTTTCTTCACTAGACGGCGTTCTAGAACTTCCTTTGGAGTAGTTGCAGCAGCGTCTATGTCAATTGTAACTAGAAGAGAGCCATACACCGGTGTGTAATTGTAGGATCGCTAGGAGGCCTAGAGAGGGGTGAATAGGCCTATTAAAACAAAACTTGAAAATTATTGTCAAATTCAGCGCGGCATTGCTGCTCGGTGCAATAGCACTACCGCTCGCACAGACACACGTGTTCACAATTCAAAATCTGCCCAAGAAAAAATAGATTGGGTAAATTACTGAGCTTCTTAGGGTAGTATTGAACCGATTCCACCACTTGAATAAAGTCGGAAGCTTGTGCATAAGTAGATCGGGACCAAACCCTAGAATCACCACAAACACAAATATTGCAAAGCAAATCACAAGAACACAAGTGAGACACCGATTTATCCCGTGGTTCAGCTCGCCACTATGGCTTGCCTAAGTCCACGTTGTTGAGGAGCCACTAAGGCTTGGGTTTTGCGAAACCCAATCCTCATTCTCAAGTCAAGAGAATGAACTCTTGAGATGAGGGGGTGATTTCACTAGATGATTGGGGTGATTACAAACCTCCTAGGGCTGCCACACAAGTTGGCAAGCTCCACGGGCGATGCTCTAGCCGGCTAGGCGCCTTGCTCCAAGAGTAATAGATGTAATCCACCAGCTTGAACGTGAACCACGTGCTCTAGGAGTTGAAGATCAGTTGGAGCAACTCTCTATCGAAGATTTGATGCTCAATCTCTCAAAGATTTGGAAGGGAATCAAGGGAGAGAAGCTTGGGGGCTTGGGAGCGTTGCAATGGAGAGAGGAGCTGCTCTGGTTGCTGAGTTGTGGAAATGGGCAAGGTAACCGTTGGAGGGGATGAGGGAAACGTAAAATACCTCTCAGACACAACGGTCATTTTAAGTCGTGGCAGTGCCGCTCACCCAAGCGGTAGTGTCGCTCTGCCCAGACAGCTCAAAAGATGGGATTGCAAAGCTTGCTGTCTTAGCTATGGTTTGAGAATATTTTGGTGGGTATTTGAACACATGGTTGCACATTGAAGGTTGTACATTGCATCCCCTTTATAGTGTAGCTTTTCCTAAACTCAATATTCAAAATAGAAATGAATTTAAACACCACTGAGTTGATTACCGTAACCTTTTGTAATTGGGGGCTCCACCAACAAATTATTATCCTCCTTTTCATTTTATCTGCTTGTTAACTCGATAAATCTCATTAGCCATCTAATATGTGGTCATCATCACCAAAACCCACAATAGGGCTTGATTGCACTTATAGTAATCTACAACAAAGGGCTTCAGCTGAGTGGAACACATAATGAATCAGAACATCCTCCGGGAGCTATAGATGGTAAGAAACTAAGCCGATGTGTTCCATATGGACCGAAGTACTTATAGCCTAGCTTTGAAAAAGGTCTGTTAGCAACTGTAGATTGTGCATGGTTGCAACTTGAGCAGAACTTGATCTCCCACATTGAATTGAAAGTCAATACGGTTGTGGTCAACCATAAGCTTCATATAGTTTTGAGCTCTTACCAATTGTTCTTCAGTGACTACAGATGCAAATCTCTGTTGATAATGATGTCTGCTACTGACTAAGAAGTTGTTTTAGCATTGATGGTGTGGCTCCAATGTTAGGCTTGTAGCCATAGAGGGCTTGTAGCCATAGAGGGCCTTGAATTGAGAACAACCAAGAAATGTATGAAAGGATGAGTGGTACCATAGTTCAGTAAGCGACAACCATGATTTCCAAGACTTAGGGGAATCCTACACAGAACACCTCAAGAACATCTCCAAACACTGGTTAACTCCTTCTGTCCATCTATCTGGGGATGATATGTTGTACTCAGAGTGAGGTGTACCATATAGAGTTTAAACAGTTTCTTTCAAAAATTATTAACAAAAACAGTATCCCTATTAGTGATGATTGAGTTGGGTAGACCATGCAACTTGACTATGAAAGTGTGTGTTGGCTCTAAATTGATTTTTGTGAGTTATAACAAGGTAATTAAAAGATTAATGGTTTAAAGAGAGATGAAATGCATATCTATCTTATATTCTAAATCCCCACTACTATTTTGTCTCACCATGCAGTCTATCCACATCAATATCCACTAGCACGTGATCATGACAACCACTAGCACATGCACTATGTCTTCATTTAAGCTATTCATGTTAGCAAGCTACATCATCAACATGCATTTAGTTATTCACATCAGCATGCTACACTATTCACTAGCATGCATTATGATATTTATTTGATCATATAAGTAAATATAGGTATAATCTATTTCAAATCATATGTGACTCTCGCAGCAATGCACAAGGTATCTTCTACTTAAAATGTATTGATAACCTCATCCAAAATTATTTGCTTTGAAATGAGAACATTTAGGGTTATTGCCTAGAATATAATTCTTTTATATTTTGAATTTGAGTAACATACACGCCATATTATTAAGGCGATATAAATTGTTTGTCATTTTAGATGTGTCAAAAGTTTAAATGCATAACTCAATACACATGCATCACTTGTACTGCACTCACTGACTTTGATAGGCTAAAGAGTCTAGGTCTCAAACAGAGTGTTTGGCTAGGTCCTTTTAGTTATTCCTAGTCTATTGGCCAAAATGGATAATTTCATGTCGGATAGTTTGGACAGAGTTGTTTGAGTGTGAAAAGTTCTTTTTCCCATAGTGTTCATCATCTTCTAATCAGAGTGTGACATAGTACACCGTAACAATTGGATTTTGAGGGATGATATATTATATATATCCTTTACCCTTTAACTTATTGACTTTAGATCTAACACACTTACTATTACCACTTGGTATCTCAAAATTATATAGTGCAAAACTGCACTTTTACTAATGCCACTTGGCATCTCAAAACTATATATTGCTACATACTTGAGTTAAATTTCATCAATGCAAATTTTTAAGACAATTATATGTCCTTGGCACACAATTAAAAGAAGCACATTTATCTAGGTATAAGTTGATAAAATCTAGATGGCTAGACGCGTGGGGGGAGGGTTTGAATAGCCTATAAAAATTTTCTACAAAAATTACAACATTGGAGCAAAGGTTGATTAGTAACATATGAAGCCCTAATAACAATTACTTTGCACTACCTCTAATATCATATAATGCAAGCCCCTTCACAATTCTAGTAGCTTGGTTTCTACTCTAGAGCACAACACCACACAAGCTAACAAGTAAGAGCTACACTAGTGGGCTAATAAACAAAGCGACTAACACTAGTTACTACTACAACTACAACTACAACTAAGTTACTTTAGCTAGCAAGGCAAACAACTACCACTCACAAGCAATATAAGAAAGTAAATACAAGTGAGAGTAGAAGGCAAATCAACAAGGGCAAGTGATAGGCACAAGATTTATCCCAGAGGTTCGGTTGCTTGCCGGCAACCTACGACCTCATTGTGGCAAGTTCCCAAGTGATGATTCACGCTCTAACTCACATGACAAGCTATACCCACAACTTGGGTGCCGCAAGAATCAATCAAATGGTACACTCCAACTAGTCATGGGCACTTTGCTAGAGTATCCATTTGCACTCCACAAGGTAGGGTCAAAACCTCTCACAAAGAACACCAGTCTAAGGCAAAGAACAATCACCAATCTTCCTCAACAACCACAAGCTACTCCAAGCCATCTAGGTGGTGTCAACCACCATGAGTAACAAGAAACCCATAGCTCAATCGATGAACTAGTGGCACTAGTTGCAAAACTCCAAAGTAAAATGCACTAGATCTCTTCCAATCTCAATTTGGATGAAGCACAAGTCCAGAGATGAATGGGAGGTGTTCTTGGATGCTCACAAGGGTGTTGGTTTGCTTAGAATGCTAAGAGAGCTCACCAGGAGCTGGCCAACACCTGTTTATAAGCCTCCACAAAGACTAGTTGTTGGGCTCTCTCATTGGGCTAATCTGTGAGGGCATCGGATCCACCGATGCCCATTGGATTACCCCCATCGGAGTATAGGCTATAATTAATACGTAGTCCTAGTGTATGCTCTATCGCTGCCACTCCAATGGCTCACTCCAATGCCTCGCATGTGCATTTAGACGAGAACTAGCCATTACATAGTGTAATGCAATCGTAGTGTACACACCAATGCTACCACTTCGATGACCATCGAATCAAAGATGTGCCTACTCCGATGGAACACTAAAAGCCCTAGTTTGGTTTGGATAATTGATGAAACCTTAGTGTACTAACCTTTTATCTAAATGATATGTGAGATAGGTTGGTACACACCAAGTAATGGAGCTAGATGGCACTCAAGTGATGAAGTTGGCCACATGTGATGATGATCAAGGCTCTAACTTGGGAAAGAAGAAAGAAAAAACAAAACCCTATGGAGATCAATGCAAAGGCACCTTAAATAGGGATTTTGTTTTGCCAGTCAAGACGCAATAGAGTGCATGATTGGGTTTAGATTAGATGGCTGCACTATCAAGAGGGGAGCTGAAAGTCCCTAGTTTGGTTTTGGCTAATTGATGAAACCTAGGACTAACCTTTGTATCTAAGTGGATGATTTAGATAAAGGTGGTCATTGAATATGAGACATAACATTGACTCATGTGACCAAGATGATGAAGACCAAGATGATGCTTGGCTCGATGGACCGGTTATGAAGGTGAAGGGCAAGTCGAGGCTTCGAAGCGAAGGACCATGCAATGGTGAAGCTTGAGCAAGACTTGGCGCCGACGGACCAATGCAACGGTGAAGAGCAAGTGAAGTCAAGGTCGATGGATCGAGATGGTCATGTGATGATTTGAAGTGGATCATATCTTTTGGAAAAACAAAATGGGCTCAAGGCAAAGGTATAACCATAGGGCCATTTTGTTTTGCACTCAAGACACCATAGAGGGTGTGAGTGGTTTAGGATCGATAGCCAAACTATTAAGAGGGGAAGTCTTATCGGTTATTCGACGCACGGGTGCCACTAGGTGAATCCACGAAGTGCATTGCATGTAGGGCCTAGTGAGTAACTGGAAAACCTTCGAAAATGATTATGAAAATGCTAACACACATGCACAAGGTGGTGATCACTTGTTGGTGTTGGCACATTTACGAAGGCGTTGAAGTTTGAGCGGTAGAGAGGGTTTGGGTCAGAAATGCCTATTTTCGAGGAGTTGAAATGCCTATTTTCCACTACGCCGGAAGTCAGAAAAGAAACAGAGGCGAACGGAGGTCACAGAGGTGACCGGACGATGCACCGGACACGGTCATGGTATGACCGGACGCGTCCGGTCAGTTCAAGCAGCAGTCTGGCGCGCGGGTGCTAGGGTTTGCAATCGGCGTGTCCGGTCACTCGCGGGACCGGCATGTCCGGTCAGGCACCCAGAGGGAACTGAAGTTCGCAAGGTCGATCGGACGCGCGGCGCATCCGGTCACACGCGATCGGACACGTCCAGTCGTTGAGAAGCTTACTGGACTCCAACCGGATGCTGTCACTGTCGCGTCCGGTCGTTGCCTGGAGCGCGTCTGGTCGTTGCTTCGTGGGCGCGCGGTACTGTGCGACCGGCGCGTCCGGTCGGTTGAGCGGCGCGTCCGGTCGTTGCTTCACGGGCGCGTGGTACTGTGCGACCGGCGCGTCCGGTCGGTTGAGCGGCGCGTCCGGTCATTGCTTTCGCCCATTGGCGCAGTGACCGTTGGAGGATCGGACGCGGTTGAGCGCGTTCGGTCATCCCGGAAAGCACGCAGTGAAGGGGTACAATGACTCTATTCATTTGGGATGCTTATAAATACTTGTTGGCCGGCCCTTAGGGAGGTCCCTCGTGATTTCTAACACTCTTGTGCATCCTTTGAGCTAGAGCTTCTCCTTCCCACTCATCTCTCTTGCTTGATTGCAAATCAAAAGTGAGATTGAGTGATCCCAAAGTGCATTGCATAGCTTGAGGGCATCTAGTGGCACTTGTGGGCGGTTTAGTCGGTGGATTTCTTGTTACTCTTAGAGAGTACCGCTCCTAGCTGGCTTGGAGATTGTTGGAGGCGTTGGCAAGAGAAGGAGATTGTTCTTGGCCACCTCCGGTTGATTGTAAGAGGTTCTTGTGCTTTCCTCGGTGGAGCGCCAAAAGCAACTCTAGTGGATTGCGCGTGTTATTGAGTTACCTCACTTGAGAGTGGTGTCTTGTGGTGCCTTGCGGGGTGTACCTTGAGTGGCAAGTGACTTGAGGGTCACACCGAGGAACCATCTAAGTGTTGGTCGACACAACCGGTGACGTAGCTTGTTGGTGCACAAGTGAACACCGGGTGAACAAAAATATTATGTCTCTTGTCTCTCGGTAATTGGTTTTCATATTGTGTTATTGTCAATATTGATTGATTGTATATCATCTTGGTGATTGGCAACATCTTCGCTCCACCGTCGGTATAAGATTCACAATCCTATCTCTCGCATTTACTTTTACTAGATTATTTTGTGTAGCTCTATTGGTAGCCTTTGCTAGTAGTTGTTAGCTTGCTCACTAGTGTAAGTTTAGTAACATAGCCCTTGTGTGAACTAGAGATCATAATCTACTAGACTTGTGGATAGGAGGCTTGCATCACAACCGTAGGCTAAGCAAAACTCGCTTTACGCCGTTTGTTATTCTAACAAATTTGCTAAGTGGTTCTTGTAGAATTTTTTATAGGCTATTCACCCCCCCCTCTAGGCATCTAGGACCTTACAAGTGGTATCAGAGCCGTGGTCACCGTTTTAATCAAGGCTTAACATCCTTTGGTGTGAAAAATGGCTCAAATTGTGTTCAATCATGTTGGGGGGCAAGCCACCGTTCTTTGATGGTATTAGTTCTTTTGCTCATTGGAAGAGAAAAATGACAATGTATCTTGGTTCTATTCATGAGAGAGTTTTACAAGTCACCGAGAATGATTTTGCTATCATTGATCCCGATCATCTCACCGATGAAGATAGAGCAAATAGAACATGCAATAGAATGACTCTCAATACACTTTACAATGGTATTGACACAAAAGTATTTGAGGGCATCAAGGATTTAGAATTGGTAAATGAAGTATGAACAAGGTTGAGTGAAACATATGAGAGCACTAAGGTTGTGAAGAGTGCCAAGCTATATGGGCTCAAGAGTGAGTTTGAGACCTTCAAGATGAAAGAAGAAGAAACAATCTTAGAGATGTTTCATAGATTGCAAGTCATTATGAATGATCTCAAGAGCTTAGGGCACAAGACACAAGACCAAGATTTTTGCCACAAGTTCTTATTGAGCTTACAAAGAAGATTTAAAATGTTGATCATGATGCTACAAAGAGATGGGCTTGATGCAATAAAGCCCAATGATTTGCTTGGAGAGGTATTAACCTTTGACAAGTATGATCAAGATGTTGATGAGAAGGAGAAGGAGGAAGAAAAGAAGAAGACCGTGGCATTTAAGGCCACCTCCTCTAAGGGCAAAGCTTCAATTCAAGAAGAAGATGACAATGAAGAAGATGAAGAATTGGAAATTGATGATGAGGCACTTGCTCTAGTTATCAAGAATATTGGCAAGATGTTTATCAAAAGAAGAGGCTTCAAAAAGAGAAATAACAATTTCAAGAGCAATCAGCAACAAAGGAAGTGCTTCAATTGTGATAGCACCGAACATCTTCAAGCCGAATGTCCCTATGACAAGAAGAAGAACAACAAGAGGGGAAAGTTTGAGAAGAAAAAGAGAGAAGCCAAGATGACTTTCAAGAAGGGCAAAAATGGAGCCTATGTGGTCACTTGGGAAAGTGATGATGATGATGAAGAAGAAGAATCATCCAACAAGGCTTTTGCTTCCATTGCTATCAACAAGAAGCCATCACTATTTGATTCATCCTCTTCATGCCTCATGGCTAAAGAAACTAAGGTATTATATGATAAGAGTGAAGATGAAAGTGAAATGGAATATGCTCATGATAGTGATAATGATAATGATAATGATAATGAAAATGATGATGATGAACCAACTAAAGAACAACTATATGACTTGATGCAACAAACTAGAGACATAGCTATTGCTAAGGATAAGGAGTGTAAGAAGCTTTCAATGAAAGTAGCAATACTTGAGAAAGTTCTTAGTGAGCTTAAGACCACTCATGAGAGTCTAGTGGAAGACCATGAGGATCTTGGTAAGGCTCATTCCAAGCTTGAAAAGGCTCACTTATTGCTACTTGAGCAATAAACAAAGAAGGAGGTTGTTGTATCATGTGATATAGGTGTTACATATGATATAATTGATGAATCCTCTTATGAACCTATCATCATGTCAAATGCTAACCCTTCTTGTAGCTCTTCATCCACCACCACCAACTCTACCTCCACTACTAGTGATGGTTTCACTTGTGATGCCTCACTAATGGTTGAGAATGAGACTCTCAAGAAAGAGGTGGATGAGCTCACTCACGCCCTAGGCAAGGCCTATGGTGGTGAGGCCCGCTTGCTTAAGTGCTTGGGTAGCCAAAGGTTCTCTCTTAACAAAGAGGGATTAGGCTACAACCCCAAGAAAGGCAAGTCGGCCTTTGCAACTCCAAAGCCTAGCTTTGTGAAGGGCAATGGTCGGTTTTGCAATAGATGTAAGCAAGTTGGGCACCTAGAGCATAATTGCAATAAAAAGAACCAAAGCAAGAACCTTGTTAATGCTATACCTTTTGATTCTTGCTATGTGCTTACCAATGGTGTGAAAGGTGTGAAAGCTAAGTTTATTGGTACACCCATTGTTGGCCCAAAGAAAAAGGTTATTTAGGTACCAAAGAGCTTAGTTACTAACCTACAAGGACCCAAGCAAAAATGGGTACCTAAGCTTCCTTGATTTGCTTGTAGGTCAATTACAAAGCCAGAGGAAGGCATTGGATTATTGATAGTGGGTGCACTCAACACATGACCGGTACATCAAGAATGTTTGACTCAATCAATGACAATGATAGTGGTGTTGATTCTATCACATTTGACAATAACAAGAAAGGCAAGGTTATTGGCTTGGGTAAGATTGCAATATCAAATGACTTGAGTATCTCCAATGTGTTGCTAGTTGAAAGCTTGGATTTCAATCTTCTATCCGTGGCACAAATATGTGATCTTGGTTACAAATGTATCTTTGGGGTTGATGATGTGGAAGTCATTAGTATGGATGGCTCAAATGTGGCATTCAAGGGCTTTAGATATGAGAATCTCTACCTAGTTGACTTCAATGCTAGAGAAACTTCTTTGACAACTTGCTTAATCTCCAAATCAAGCATGGGTTGGCTTTGACATAGAAGGCTTGGTCATGTTGGCATGAAATAATTGAAAAAGCTTACAACTCACAATCTTGTCAATGGATTGAAAGACGTTGAATTTGAGAAGAATAAGGTTTGTAGTGCATGTCAAGCCAAAAAGCAAGTTGGAAGCTCACATCTAAAGAAGAGTACAATGAGCACATGCAAAGCATTTGATTTGATGCACATGGATCTATTTGGCCCAACAACATACTCAAGCATAGGTGGTAATAAGTATGGTTTTGTCATAGTGGATGACTTCATAAGATTCACATGGGTATTCTTTCTTAGTGACAAAAGTGAAATGTTTGACATCTTCAAGATATTTCTTACTAGAATTCACAATGAGTTTGAGATTAGAATCAAGAAAGTGAGAAGTGACAATGGAAGTGAGTTCAAGAATACAAGAATTGAAGAACTTTGTGATCACTATGGCATTGGACATCAATTCTCGGCCAAGTACACTCCACAATCAAATGGCCTAGTTGAGAGAAAGAATAGAACATTGCTTAATATGGCTAGATCAATTCTTCATGAGTACAATGTGAGTCAATCATTTTGGGATGAAGCAATCAATACCGCTTGCTACTACATCAATAGACTATATTGTCACCCATTGCTAGAGAAGACCCCATATGAGCTACTTCATGGAAGAAAGGCTAATATTTTTTACTTTAGGGTGTTTGGTTGCAAATGTTATATCTTGAAGAAGGGCACTAGATTGGGAAAGTTTGACAAGAGATGTGATAAGGGGTTCCTACTTAGTTATTCAACTACAAGCAAAGCTTATAGAGTTTGGAACAATTCAAGTGGCATTCTAGAAGAAGTCCATGATGTACAATTTTGATGAAACCAATGGGTTACAAGATGAAGAAGAGAATCTAGATGATGTTGGTGGAACTCTATTGGTGGAAGCAATGAAGAACATGGACATTGGGGACATTAGAGCAAAGCAAGTAATTGATATTCAAGATGATGATAAAGATCAAGTGCTCAATTCTCCATTCAAGCTAGCTAGTAACTCTCAAGCACAAGATCATGGTGCTAGTTCATCTTATCAAGATACATCAAGTGATCAACCAAGCTTAAGCAATCAAGTGCAAGTACTCCAACCACAACATGTTGCAAGAGATCACCCCATTGATAGTGTTATTGGTGATATTAGAAGTGGTGTGCAAACAAGATCAAGATTGGCCATATTTTGTGAGCATGCATCATTTGTGTCAACCACAGAACCAAAGAAAATAGAAGAAGCTTTGAGGGATGCCGATTGGATCATGGCTATGCAAGAAGAGCTTAACAATTTCACAAGAAATGATGTTTGGGATTTGGTAGAAAGGCCAAATGACTACAATGTGATTGGAACCAAATGGGTGTTCAAAAACAAGCAAGATCAAGATGGCATTGTGGTGAGAAACAAAGCAAGACTAGTTGCTCAAGGTTACACTCAAGTAGAAGGTCTTGACTATGATGAGACATATGCTCCCGTGGCAAGATTAGAGGCAATAAGGATTCTATTGGCTTATGCTTGTGTACACAACATCAAACTATATCAAATGGATGTCAAAAGTGCATTTCTCAATGGAATCATCAATGAGTTAGTCTTTGTTGAGTAACCTCCCGGATTTGAAGATGACAAGAAACCCAACCATATGTACAAATTGAAGAAGGTTTTATATGGCTTAAAGCAAGCACCAAGAGCATGGTATGAGAGGCTAAGGGATTTCCTTCTCTCTAAGGGATTCAAGATGGGCAAGGTTGATACAACTCTATTCACCAAGAAGATTGGGAATGATCTATTCATAGTGCAAATATATGTTGATGATATCATCTTTGGATCAACCGATCAAGCTTATTGTGAAGAATTTAGTGCTATGATGGCCAAAGAGTTTGAAATGTCTATGATTGGTGAACTTAGCTACTTCCTTAGTCTCTAAGTCAAATAATTGAAGAATAGGACATTTGTGAGTCAAGGGAAATATATAAGGGACATGTTGAAGAAATTTGAAATGCAAGATGCAAAGCCAATTTCAACTCCAATGGGTACAAATGGAAATTTAGATAGTGATCTTGATGGCAAAATGGTGAATCAAAAGGAATATCGGTCTTTGATTGGAAGTCTACTCTATGTCACCGCATCAAGGCCGGATGTCATGTTTAGTGTTTGTATGTGTGCTAAATATCAAGCCTCACCTAGATAGAGTCATCTCACGGCCGCAAAGAGAATATTGAGGTACTTGAAGCAAACAAGAGATGTTGGACTATGGTATCCCAAGGGGTCAAAGTTTGAATTGATTGGATATTCGGACTCCGACTATGGGGGTTGCAAGATCAATAGAAAGAGCACAAGTGGCACATGTCAATTACTTGGAAGACCACTTGTGTCATGGTCCTCAAAGAAATAAAATAGTGTGGCAATCTCTACCGCCGAAGCCGAATATGTGAGTGCGGGGAGTTGTTGTGCACAATTACTATGGATGAAATCAACTTTGAAGGATTATGGCCTCAATTTCAAGAATGTGCCATTGCTATGTGATAATGAAAGTGCAATCAAGATGACACAAAACCCGGTTCAACATGAAAGAACAAAGCATATTGACATAAGGCACCATTTCATTAGAGATCATCAACAAAAGGGAGATATTACCATTGAAAGTGTTGGCACTGATGATCAACTTACCGATATTCTCACCAAGCCACTTGATGAAAAGAGGTTTTGCAAGCTAAGGAATGAGTTGAACATTCTTGATTTCTCAAACATGAGTTGAATGCATCCCACCCACTTATTGACATGCCTCTCCTTCGACATTACAAGGTAAAGTTGATTGACATGTCATTCATGCTATGATAAGGACTTGCTAGAGCATGTAGACATAATAAGTGGTACGCATGAGCATTCATGATAAATCAAATGAATTTGATGGATATATGTTACCACTATTGCTTCTATGCTTGTTTTGATCTAGTGGTGGCATATGACATGTTTGTGAGCTTGTAAACCTAGTGTTGAATCTAGAAGATTTGCTATAAGTGTTTAATTCAACATAGGCAAGATAACCCTTATTATGAGGTGTGAAGAAGCTTGTCTTTGGTTCAAATCGAATTAAATCTCTTTGGCAAGTGTTCTAGGTTGAACCAAATTTGATAAATTTTAACCTATTCCATCAAATATTGTTTTTCTCTCCACAATTTGATCCCATTTTTGGGTAAGTTGTTGACAAAGGGGGAGAGAAAAAGATGATTCAACATGACTCATACAGATTTTTATTGTATAGCCTGTCGCATGACCTCTTTTTTTAGTCTAAACTTCACCGATGAAGGGCAACATTCAGATGGTTTAAAATCTTGAATTAGAGTCTTCTTGATAACCTAATCTTGCTTAGTTGAGTAGTTACCATGCAGTGGCACGCTGCCAGCTGTCAGTTTCTTCTAGCTGTTCATATCTTCCTAGGGTGAGTAGTCTCCTTTCTTCCATATGTTATTTCATTTTTCCATGAACCTTTCTATTTTCGTTGGCTTTGTGATGACAGAGTCATTATATTAGTTGCTACGTTTTGTCCATTTCTTAACAAGCATAGGTCCATTATCGATGATGTCTTTGCTTCACACACAATTTATTGGTTCAGTCACTGACCACACCCCATTGCCAATGATGTATTTACAGTTGGGCTTGCTACCAAGGTAATTTATTACTTGGTTACCTGCAATATCAGGGTCAGTTTTTTCTTTAGATTTTTAAACTAAAGTTATGGATTGGCTTCCTTCTTTGATTCCTATTCTATAGTCCTTACAATGAGTATGACTTTCCTATCAAAAATATGATTTTGCTTTTAGCTAATGTGAACTCTGCTGCTGGAATCTAGAGTATAGCTTTGCAGCCTTGTATATAACTTTGATGTATGGATATTCATATTCTTTTACCCTTGCAACAGACTGAGTTCATGATTCTCCACCAGGAGGCGTACAATCACAAAGTTCTAATTTCTATAAGACACATAGGCTAAATTGGGGTATTAGTTCTGTAAAAGAATGGACCCGAACTAGAAGTCAGGTCTCATTGGGTTACTGAATTTGCCTACAAAATGTCAAAGTCCAGCATATGAACTTGGTTTGATCCGTATAATTTTGGTCTGTTGGTTTCTCATGCTGTGCCAGAGGATTAAGGTTCCAAATTACTCCCTCCATACCAGTTTGCAAGGGCCAGGGATATTTTACCATATTGTAAGCCGTTCTGGAGTCCAGCGGTCATCTCTTCTGATACTGTCCCAAGATCAGCACCTGTTCCTTGCCATCAAACTGATGCACGACTTGGTAAGGAAAAAAATTTCTGATACCTTTCATTGACTTCGATAGTTTTGACTGCTCACTGACCTCTTAGAGTTGCAATTTTATTTCAGTGGGTATATGTCTCCATGAAGATTCCTACACTGTGTTGTTCACTTATTGGTTTCAAATATGTTCTGCAATTGGAAGGAGTAAGGTTTGTCACTAACACGCCATGTTGCGTATGTCCCTTATTTTTGCCCCAAACATGCACTATTTTAATTTCCCTCTAAAAATATGTTCTCCTGTGTTCCGAATTGAGGCAGGAAACATATTTCAATGAGCATAATCTGGTTATTGAAATGAACAAAAGGAAATGGAATAATGCTGTCGTACATGTTTCCCGCATTTATAATCCGACCATGACTGAAATAGCTAAAATGAAAAGATTAAGTTAGTCAGTTGTCTGTGCTGGTCAGGTGCTGTAAATTGGGTTCAGGTTATTTTTTTTGTTTGTTGAAGTGGGGAATAGTTACATTGGACAGATTTGGCTATTTTTTTATGGCAATCATTTTTTCCCGGAGGTTCTGTATAGGTGGTATGTCAAAGCCCACAGTCCACTGCCTACTAATCCTGTATAATATTACAACCACTGGTATGCAATGCTTTTGTATAGGCACTGAACTTTGCTGTCTAGCGAGCTTGGTAACCACCACTACGCCGACTGTTGTACATCACGTAGTGTTCATGCAATGCAACCTGTTGTTAGCACCTATATGTTGAACCTACAAATCAATGATGCCAGCTAGCCCAAACTCTAGATCAGATGTAATATTCTGTATATATAACTATGCTTGCTACATTAATTTTTGATTTCTCATGCTGATGCTACATGTTATTATCACCACCATGAAGCAAACTAAGATACTTTCCCTTCGCGCGCAGGGGCGCGCGTGTTCCACTAGTTGATCCTCAACGTGATTCACCTGCTCAGCTTAATGCATACCTTAGTGGTAAGATATCTGCTATTGGGTCAGAAAAATTGAAATTTTAGGCTATGCTGCAAGTGATGATTCGCCTCATTTTAACTGCAGAGTTTGAGGTCTGCACGTCTGCAACTTTTAGCATTCTTGCAATGGTTCAGATAGCCCATGATTAGTATTTACAAAATCTTAAAATAGAGCAAAACAACTATTTCTGTACGTTCTATATTTGCTCTGATGCCCCATTGATGCAAATTAATTGCTTCTCTTCAGGAATGCCTAGTGATGTCCTGTACTGGGATTAGTAGGGCCTTGCAAAAATCAGGGCTTTGCTACATTGAAATTAGATGTCCAAAACCACTGTATATATGTAAAATTATTATGGAATCAACCTTAGATTTTCTTCATTATCTACATGTGCTCTGGTTGTATGAAATTAGACATCATTTTTGCCTCAACATCAAGTGAACCTGGTAGTAGTCATGATGGTTCAGATTATACATAATTACACCTATTTTATTTGTAGGCTGCACAGTTATTTACAGCATAGAGTAGGCCTTTTACAGCCAATTTTCTGGTGCTATTCATGAGTCTGACATTTATAACTAGTTCACATATAGCTATGATCAGTACTTTTTTTGTCCATTTTTTCTTGGAAGTTAGAATGTTTTAGTGAAATCAATTTTTCTCTCATCCCTATTTTGGGAAATTTCAATTGAACCTGCTCTTTTTTCATATTTTTCTTTTCCGGTGAGACATGGAAGTAGCAAAGTTATGAGTGACACCTAACAGATGATGATCAGTGGTGAATTTGGTAATTTCATGTTGTAGTTGTAAACATGTGTACGATTGAAGGCTCCGCTCTATAAACTGTCATGTTCTGGTAGGCACTGGGGTCTAAATAAACAAATCTATATAATTGTAATTGCTAAATTCAGCATATAATAGGCTTAGTTATGTAGAACTAATTGTATATATAGACATGGTCTGATTGTATAAACAGCTCCTGACCGAGTTTTTTTTTTGTAAATTGGCATCAGTGACGTGTCTAGCTAAAATACGTCTCTGATAAGATCATCACTCAGTGACGCGTTTTATCTATACACGTCACTCAACTGACCATTATCAGTGACGCGTTTTGGCTATACACGTCACTGCTGACCATTATTAGTGACGTGTAAAACACGTCACTGATTTTCCCTTATCATAGACGCAAGAACAGTGACGTGTCTTTTCCGCGTCACTAATGACTGTCTGGACGTGTCGCTGATAACCTTTTCTGGCATAGTGCGGAAACGAAGTCGACGAACTCTACGTGTATGTGCTAGGCGGCGGCGTGCGTGCAGCCTGGCGGCGATGGATGGAGGTGCGGTGTGCGCAGCCTGACGGCGGTGTGTAATGCAGTGTGGCAGTGTGAAATGGAGCAGAGCCGCGGCCTATCGGTGATGGAGATTGTGTGTGCAGGTAGCGAGGCGGCCGCATATTGAAGATGGAGTCCGCCCCTTGGGAGGGAGGAGGTGCCTCCCTTTTATAGGCAGGAGCTAGGGTAACAGGCTGAGGCGGTGGCAAGGAGTGCGCCGCCGCTGGTCAGTTGCGAAGGAAACTCGCCCGGCCGTATCGTCCGGCATGGATCCGCGTGCGACCGACTTTCATTTGAAATTTGATCGGAAGTTATCTGCTTGGCGAGCTCATCCCTTCGCATAGTACTGAACCATTCAAACGATTGCACAATGTCACTGATCAGTGGCCCAACTCGGAGATAACCGTGGCGTACATGCTCACAGGCTAGCCAGGAAAGAGTATTTGTTTGAATTTATCAGCACCGCCTAATTTGAACCTTGTGGCCAGTGCTCTCGGGAAGCTTCTGGAAGCATACGTTGCTCTGCCGCCTTCGCATGGTGCGTGCTGGGCAAATCAAAGTATGTGCCGCAACAATCACGTGTTCATTCGCACGTATTTATACATGTACATGCAATGGTTGGCCAATCAACTCACATCCATGCATCTTCTTGTAGAGATCAATTAGCTTGTGCATTCACTCATTTCAGCCGTGAAACGTGCACATATGACTTTGCATGTATTTTGATATGGGAATAATTAGCGGCACACTAATTATTTTAGACAAAAGATCATGGGCCCGGAAGTCTCAGCAAGCCAAAAGTGTGCCATTTGGATGTGGGCCATATGCATAAGCCTAATATTGTTAATTAGCCTTTGTGCTAATTAATGGTCGTTATTAGGCAACTCATACATCTTCGTGGCCCAAGTATTTATATAGGCTAGCATCATGTCATTGTCAAATTAGGCCTCAGTTGACTCATACTAAATAGGCTATGTATATATAATATTACAACATGCTAAAATTTCATCTTACAGAGTGAGCTCCCTAGATCGCAACGACATCAGACTTCACGGTCTAAACCCTAAAGCGCAGGACGCAACATACTATTCACCCTAAACTGGACGTAGGACGCTATTCCGGCATACCGAACCAGTATAAATCGTTGTCTCTCTACGTTTACTATCGAGTTCTGCATACGCCGATGCCCCCGAACAATCATTCCAGATAACCCCGTGACAAGTTGCCGGTTATCAAACATCGACAGCTGACGCGCGAGGTAGGGGCTTTCGGCGTAACTGCGTTCGAGAGCTCGATGGACCTCAAGATCATCGTCGAGTTCCTGAGGATCAATCTACTGCTAGGAATTTTCTATTCCGCATTGATACTCGGCGGCTCGGTGTTCAAGTCCAAGGCTGAGTTGAAGTCTAGATCGGAAATTCAATTTTCTGTTTCGACGAATCACCGAGGGCTGAGATCATCACCGCGTGGCTCCAAATTCCAATCCAGTCTTCTGTTGTTCTCCCAGATCGATTTGCTCGACACGTGGATCAATTCACACGAACGGCACAGGACAAGTCCATCTCGGCTGTGCTAACCTCAACCGTTACAGCTTCGTATATCACTACACGCATCAAGAGGAGGTGGCGTATGTGAACACGCAAGCCGACTACGTCATCGATTGGGCCGGCTGGCGAGGAGTCCGTACACCATGCAAAGCTAATTATGGAAATTAGAAGATACAGTATTGAGGTTTCCACGTGCAACAGGCAAACAAGCAAGGAGTCCAACATGCTATTCTCCTTCACTGCTGCCACGTATCCGAATCTCACCCAAGGCTGGTTACCAAGGGATGACACGCTGCTGCAACGACTCCGCAGCACGGTACATCTATCTACTCGGATGCTACGCCGACTACTCGGCTACATGTCCGACTACTTGGCTGCATGTCTGATTACTCGGCTACGGCGACTGACTACCAGGGTTAAAAAAACCGGTCGGTTTACCGCGGTTTACCGTGGTAACCGCCCTAACCGGGCCGGTCCAGTTAGGTATTCCCCAAATTCAAATTTAAAATTTGAAAAAAAAAAATTGCTGAAAAAATTCCTAAAAATAGTTCATGATTTATAGAAGCCAATGGTGTAAAATTTTTTCAAATTTGAGTTCGTTTAGTATTTATTTATACGAATAGAAGTTTGAAAAAAAAGAAGAAAAAAAAACCGGTCCCGGCCCGTTCAGGCCCATGAGGCCCATTAGGCCGCCACGGGCACAAAACGAGCCGGGAGCTCGCGGGGGGGGGGGGGGGGGGGGTCAACGCGCCGAGGCTCCTTTCCTCTCCCGTCCGCCCCCCGTCTGACCCTCACCCGCGCCGACCGGCCGCCGCCGCCGGCTTACCGCCCCCACGCCTCGGTTTACCGACCGGTCAGCGCGGCTTACCGAGCCCGCGACGCTCGGTCGGTTAACCGGACGGATCTAGCGGTTAACCGGTCGGCTACATCGTATTCTAGCGGAAACACACGCGTCTTCATCAGAGTCATTGTAGCGCATCGTAGATTTATAAGTTACAAGGCTTTACAACACTGGTTAACACCTCTATTACATTGTATTCTAGCGGAAATACACGCGTCTTCATCAGAGTCATTGTAGCGCATCAGCAGGTGAAGGCTCCTCCTTCACGGAAATCATCAGAGTTGACATAGAATGTCAGCGGCGTGGACTTCATCTTTCGAACCAAACTCGAGCGTAGGAACGAGACCACCTAATCCAAGTCCTCGTGGTTGTCGTAGATTTCATCCAAACCTGTCCAAAATCTATCAGTACGATTTGTACTAGCCACTGTCTCCCACCCTATGCTTTTGCGTATACTTTGTGGTAAGTGGAATGCAAGGGTAGATCAAAAGGCCTATATATGGCTGTAGGTTTCCTATGCAAGTTCAACAAGATTTTATAATAATAGTTCATCAAGTTTTAATCCATCTCATCCACACGTTCTTCCATCCCATCACACACATCTCACCACACTCTCTCACACTCTCTAGCCGGCTAGGACGACTCCCGCTCGTACCTTGCCTCAACGGCCAAAGCCGGATCCAACACCAAACCCTAGGGGAAAGGTAGAAAGGACTCCTCTCACTAATCAAGTGAAGCATAGGTCATAGGAATGTTCATATCCGCGGACGCGGCTATACGTATAGATCGATCAACTCTACAGAGCGTGTACACCTGGAAATCCACAAGATCACCATCATCGGCGGTGCCCCGCCTAGGCTGATGCCGACTGCCTTCCAACCGGTACGGTACCACCCTACCACTCAGCCCTGGGCCACCTCGGCGTCCACCGAAATGCTGAGATTGTGAGACGTAGTACCAGGCCCCCAAGGTCACTACGCTGTCTTAGGAGGGTGTGGGCCCCCATGCCCGTACCTCCCTACACTATCACCTTTCAACCTAGTAGTAGTGGCACCGCCCTAGTCAGTCGGGTAATCTTCTCCCGCCCATCGGAAGCGAGTGGTGTGCACGAAGGGTCCTATGATTCTGGTTCTTAAGACATACCAGTCCTTAAGGGGACCAGACATGATATCTTCTCAAGGGGATAACCAACACCCCGTGCCTCGACGGCACCTCCACTGGGGATAACCAACACCCCGTCTGCTCACCATGCACCCGCCACAGGTACCTCTCTTGAGGGATGCCCAGGTCACACCCCTCTGGCATGACTTGCCCCCAAAGACTCGTCGTAGAATCATGTCCGATCGACTCAACCCTCACCACACACCCAAGACGTACGCCAAGATCTCCCCAAGTTCATTATCCCGTTTTTACCAAGTTATCGGCACCACGTGCCTTATCCACTCACGTTATTCCTTCACCAAGCATCACATCACAGGTATAATGCGTAGTGAAAGTAAAACAGTAAGTAGAATGCGAGCGTCTAGCCTATTAGCGGGTGTGCAGGGGAATAGGTTGCGACAAGGTAATGGCTTACAAGCAGTCTACCATGTAACCTATCACAGTTCAATTGCAAGAAAGTAAAGCACTAGCATCTATATGTAGCATGTCTAATAGGTTCTACGAGGTTGGGTGGGACGTGAAACACCTGTTAAAAGTCGTATCCGAGATCCTTGATGCACTTGTAGTCGTACTCCTCCATAGTCCTTCATCCGCATGTCCTTTCTCCAACGGGTTCTGATCTGTTCAACGCTAACCTCAACGCAAATACCTCGTTTCAACGACAAGCGAAAGAGCAATCAGACCACTAAATCTAGAAGGACTGCGAAAGGAGACAACTGAGCACGAGAAGATCAATTACCCCGAATGAAGACCAAGGAAGAAGCGACTTTAGCCCTCTCGACGGATGTTCGATCCTTGGCCCAAGGAACAGGAGTGGTTGCTTGCTAAGCACAAGCTTAAGCCTTAGCCTAGCCGGTACTTCCTAGGTCGATCGTGTTGACCTGTACGGCTTAAATAGAAATGGCATAGGCCCTAACTCATCCCAAGCGAACACCATGGCTCGTGACTTCTGATCTGAGCGTCATGGAAGCTGACGAGAACCAAAAGGCTACAAGCAAGAGAAGTCCCATTCTCTCTTAATCTGAACGCCATTATAACTTGACGAGAACCAAGAGAGGATGAAACGGGGGGAGAAGAGAAGAGAGGTGATCTATTTCCCCCAATACACACGCCATGGCGAAAGGCGGGGCATCGGAGAGAAGTGACACACAAAAGAACACGAGTGCTCAAGCTACTAGTAGGGTACCAAGACCTAGGTGCACTAAATGCACTAAGACATCTCTAGGGTCCGAAGCGGTGCAGTTGTCATCGTGAGAACCATAGAAATGCTACGATCAAAGAAGGTACAAACATACAAGGGCTTGAGCACGAAGAGCAAAAGGCAGAAGAGACACGGGACTCCCCTTCCTTTGATCCACACACCATAGTAATGACGGAGATCAGAGAAAGGAAATCAAAAGAGCAACAAACACCGAACAAGTGAAGAGGCTCAACTCACATCTTACTGGATCAACGGGGGTTGAGAACAAAAGAGGAACGAAAAGGAATGGAATCCGCACTCTTTCAACCAACTCGCCATGGGACGGGCGAAAGTTGGAAGAAAAGAGGCGTAATCCCACAATCCGTACCTTCTCGTAGGGTACCACAACCAACGTGCAACTAGCATGGCACTTGCAATTCCTAGGGTTCATAGCGATGTGGTTGTCACCGCTAGATCCGGAGGAACGCTATGGTCCAAGTGGCACAAGCATACAAGATGGTTTGGACAAGAACGAGAAAAAGAGAGGTAAAAGCCCGATGGTCATGGCGAGGCAACTCATGGCCATGAGCTTTACCCAAACGAGTTGGCATCCGTCGATATACAAGGGTTGTCCCCTAATTCCCTATCCCAATAGAGTTGGTCACAGAGGGCTCGGAACATGCGGGTAAGAACCGCGTCGGTATCAACATCGAGTCCCAAATGACCACATCCTAGGGACCAAGATAGGAGCTAACGATCGCAATTCGATGGGGTCAACCAAAAATGAGGGAAAGATCCATGCTCGGCGTTACGGCCATGGCGAGACAAGCTCGCGGTCGCAACGTTCGAACACTCATTCTCTCGACCGGCTCGAAGGCACGGTCCACAAGCAAACAACAACACAAACACTCATAAGGAATCATCACACACACACACGACAACCGACTCATGAACGACTCGGAGTAGCACATATCCATAGCGACACATGAGATAGATAGATAGATAATTAGATAGACCGGCACGAAGGCACGGCACAGGCATAGTATAGGTCATGATCATGAACAAGTATATGATAGATGACATTGATAGATCATGTACCCAGTACGGACAAGTAGAGGTGATTGTCGATACAAAGATGTATGGGTCAACAAAAGAAATGAAATGCAAAGCTTTGCCGACGTCGAGGACGACGTCGGCTAGGTTAAAAAGAGGTCGACCTTGTTGCATGGAAGGCGGGGCTGTTGCAGCTAGCTGAGGGTTGCTGGACGTGGCTGGGGATGGTCGACGAGGTTCTGCAACAGCGTCCAGCTCCTACGAAGCATCCCTGCACAGGAAATTTTTCACGGCTCGAAGGCCGAAAACAGAGGGCGAACAGTGGCGAAGTGGTGCGGCTGTCCTCCGGCAAAGTGAGGGCTCATCTGGCTCCTGAAGGTGACGAACAAGTTGCCCTCCCGATGGTGCCCGTTGCTTCTCCGGTGAGGGTGTAGGGTAGGGCACGTCGGGGTCAAGGTTGGGCTTGCGGTCGAGGATTGATGGGCGCCGCCCTCCTGCAGCAGTTGAAAGACACGGTTCAAAGATCGTCCATCTATCCAGAATGGCAAAGGGGAGGGAATAGGATGGGGCTATGTGGTTCTGTGCTCACCGGTGAGTGCGATGGAGCACCCGACGAGGTCCAAGGCCCCCAACTTGGAGTCGCGGGCTCAGCGCTGCATGGCCAAAGCAGGGGCGGGGTGCTCGGCTTGGTGAATCAGAAGCCGAGGTCACGGTGATCAACAAGGAGAGCACGATGAGGTTGGCGCGAGGAGAAAGCAGTGCTGCGAGCCCGATATGCTGGAGACGCTCGACATAGGGACAGGTACGGCAGACGCGGCTGCCCTAGCTCTGGCGCGGTGGGTGAGGAGGACAGGGTGGTGTGAAGCAGGCTCGGTCGCGTGGCTAGTGGCGCTCGGCTCAGAGGGGAGCAGACGAACATGGTGGCGAGGTGGGTCGCGGTGGAGCAAGGAGGAAAGGGCGGCAGTGCTCTCACTACTGGTGTATCGAGGGTGAGGGAAGAAGGAGAATGGTGGCGGCGGGGGCAGGGAGAGCTCGAGGGAGCGGCGACTTCAATGCCTTTTATAGCGAGTGGCGGTTAGGGCTCCCGGGCACGAACGGTGATGCGCCTCGACGTCCGTACCGTGGAACGCGTGGCGAGCATCGGGAGGCGTGTGGGGCATCGAGGGTGCGGGCGTGGTGCGCGAGCAGCGGCGGTGGCGTCTGGGAGCTGAGTCGCGTGGCTCCTAGGGTTCGGGGGTACGCGTGCACAGCTGGCGGGCCCGCGGGGGCCAGCATGGATGGGCCTGCAGGGGCTAGTGGGTCGCGGGCTTGCGGGGGCTGAGCGAGCAGGCCGACTGGTTGACGAACTGGGCCGCAACACTGTGGGCTTGCTCGGCCATTGGTTGGAGAGGCGGTGGACCGGCGGAAGAGGAGGCCAAGGCCTGGTGGCAACCGGCTCAGGCCAGAGCGAGGCAGTGCGGGGCAGGCCGGCCTGCTGCGGCCGTTTGGGCTAGTGAAAAGAGAAATGGAAGGGGAAGAAAGGTTGGACCGAATTGAGGAAGTGAGGGAAAAGAATTTACCTTTTGTGAATTTATGAATTTGGTAGAGATTTAAAAGGGATTTGGAAGGGATTTTAGAGGAGAAATTCCCAAGTAAATTTGGGGAAAGAATTTGGGGAAGATTTGAGAGGGACTCAACCGGGAATATTGGAGAATAGAAAAGGGGAAAAGGGTTTCACCTTTTGTGACTTGGTAATTTGGGAGATATTCAAAAGAAATTCGAAATGGGTTCGAGCCGAGCAGGAGAAGGATGGTCTTCCCGTTTACACTCCAAGGACTTGAGATGGAACAAATGGGGTTTGCGATGAGTTTTCAAAAGAGATCTGAGATGGAGATTCAAGGGAGGAATCTGGAAAAAGCCATAACGGAATTGGAGTTGATCTCAAAAGGAATTCGAGAGGGGTTTGCTATGGATTTATACACTCCAAACATGAACCCTAAACCACTAAGGAACTCCGGTACACTCATACAAACAAATCTATATGTGTGCAACGATTGTAAGCGGTTAGCTCGGGTTCGACCTTAATACTACATGCTTCACGCAATTGTAGGAAATTTTTTAAAAAAGTTTGTATTTTTGGCTATCCGAAAACCCGGGATGTTACAAGCGGTAGGCATAAAAACATGTCATTCCATTTAGATCCACCCAAAAGAATATTTTACTCCTACACGGGGAGTAAACATCGAAAATATACTCTATAGGATATCCCCCAAATAAATGCTCCAATATTCTTGTTGTTATCTTTCAAAAATTTTGTTGTAGAAAAGAGGCATGTGGCTATGCAAAATTTATTCATAAAAAAGAAGAAAGTATTGAAAAAAATGGACAAGTGTCCAAGATAACTAAAACAATGGGTACTCCGATGCCTGTCTGAAAAAAGAGATGAATAAGATAGCCCATGTTTTCTTGCAAAGTTGTTTCCAAGTTTTGAAAAAGAGATGTTTTCAAGGAGCATAGTAGAATTAGGTTAGCCACCATATATATCCCCCATACATTCATACACATACACAAATCGATTTGATTGTATGACTTAACTCTCTTTGGATCCAAGGTTTGACTTTACAACATATGTGTTGCAAGTATGCTCTTTCATGTTGTCTTCACTCCTATGAGCTCTACTATAAACCTTAGTTGTAGGAAGAGAAAGGCACAACATCATTATTTCCTTGGTAAGTATCCACAAATACCACATATATTGAGAGATTTGAGAGTGTCATACAATGGAAGCTTTGAGTTTTATTTTGAGAACTTACAAAAACTCTGGAATAATAGTTGAGCAAAGAACTTGAGACATAGTGTTTGACTTGATTGTTCTATCTTTCAATTGCTCAAGACTCAAGTGAAGGCTCAGAAGCCCCATAGTTGAAGGTAATATGGGTAAGTTTGAAAGTCAGATCGGTTTATTCTAATCCGGAGGAGAATTTTTGTTTCAACGCATGTGTACTTTTGAGGCGTAAAAGCATAGAAGCAATTCCTGATCCAAATTTGCTGAGTTTAGCTTTGCTAAGGGACTAGCAAAGGTTAAGCTTGGGGGAGCTTGTTGACGGTAGTTAACAACCATATTAAACTATCAACATAACATGTATAAGGGCATAATTGAGATCACCAACATAGGTTAGGGACTTAAACTAACAAATTCCACAAGTTTTGGTGAATCTATGATTTCTGCAGGGTATATCTAGAAAACCATCAAGGCAAACCTACATGTCAGAAGTAATAACACAATTCCACCGTGAAACCTACGTGGGAAGGTTCTGGAAGACTCCAGGAGGCTCTCCATTGAAGCAGACCCTGAGGGGGTGACATGTGGGGCCGTTCGGCCCCACCTACAGGCCGGCCGGCCTGTGGGCCCCTCTGTTAGTCTCCCAATTGCTATGGCGATTCCCCCACCGACTCATAGATTGCATCTATGCCATTCCTTAAGTCGGTTTGATCCATGGGCTCACATTGCAAGCTATGGGCTATATAACCAGGCATTGCCCCCCTAGGCATAACCCTAATCATCAAGTCATTTGAGAAGACAGAAACCCAAATCATCCTCAGTGCTCCTCTAGTTTCTTGGGCATATCTAGTTGTGCTAGGTCTAGAGAGAGGCAAGCAGATCTTCGCTTGGATTCCGGACATTGTCAAGAGCGTGATTCAGTATAATCTTTGTACCCCTCTCTCATTGTATCTCCATTAATTTTATATGCTTGCTACATTTGTTATGACAATATTAGTATTCATCTTATTCATGTTCAAGGTTGCAATGTTCATCATCTACTTTGATTATATACTTAATATACTTAGTATAGCTAATTTATTATTATGTTTATGCATAAGTTTGTATAGCACTCACCCCAATGTACACAGGGTGGGTGGTAGAGATCATGTAAGTGTGGTGCTTATATGCTATTTATCTGTGAATACGCTCTATATTCCAAGTCATGTGGTAGATTGTGGGTGTGACACTACCATTGAGTCCTTTGTAGTCCACTCCCTAAATATAGGTCATAGAAGTAGGGCCTGGTTACGAAGGAAGGGAAAGCTCTGTTCTTAAACTTCCCTAAGTAATGCCCCTTATGCATATATATAACAGTGATCTTAGCAATGACTATTAGGTGTAATTGCACTAATCAATGTATGATTTGACTCGTAATTAAGAATGACTTAGGAATTATTCCTCTAATATTCTACCTGACCATGCTAATGCTATAGGTAGGAGTGCTCTGAGTCATTTATCATTATACTTGATCAATGTTTATCATATATATATATATATATATATATATATATATATATATATATATATATATATATATATATATATATATATATATATATATATCTTATCTTGTGACTTACCCCTGTTATGAGTAGAGTGATTGGTTATGGTTTATTTCTCTATCAATGTTATAAGTTATCAATACATGTCCAACACTACACCTTCCTTGTGGTAAAATATAAATAATGATACCTGAAATACTCTCGGGTGAAGTGCTACAATGGTATAATTATCTATCCGCTTGCAGAATCCTTTTCATTCATATTATATATTCTTCCTAGTCACATGAAATAATAAAACAACTACTTACTAGCAATGCTAAGTAGTGCCAACAAGCATTTCTGGCACCATCACTAGGGATGACAACCTAGTACTGGTAATGCTAGAGGTGTAGGTAATCAATAGGTGGCTACTATAATAAGTGACAAGTTAATAAATACCAACAACGATCGTCTTGCGGGAGATCATTTCTTGGTGTTTGCTTACTTTAGAAAAGGTTTTTGAGAGCGCTTAGTACTGACTATGAAATGTTTTGGAACTATCTAGGCGTATGGTTTGGTAAACCAAAGCATAGGAGGCGATGCGCTTGGTATTGGGAGGTTTCAGGGGGTCGAAGGGTCGAGATGGCGGACTAGAGGGGGGTGAATAGTCCTTTTTAAAACTAATTATGCCAGCTAACCGAAACAAGTGCGGAATTAAAACTATCGGTCTAGCCAAGACTACACCCCTCTATCTACTAACTCTAGCACCTTACAAAGATCCTAATTAGACAACAAAGGTGCCGGACTAGCTTGAGCTCACCTAACCAATTCTAAAAGCAAGGTCACATAAACCTAAGCAACTAGTACTTTAGCAAACCGAGGAGCTCCTACACAAACTAGTGATGCAAAGCACACAAAGCCTAAGCTCACTAGCAATGCTCAATAGCAAGGCTACACAAACCAAACTAGAGAGCTCAAAACACTTAGCTACACAAACTAAGCAATGTGACTAACAAGGCTACTCAAGCTAATTAGTCACGCAAGGGAGCTAACAAAGCTACACAAGCTAAGCTAGCTACTAGCAAGCTAATCAAGCAAACTAGTAGTGCAAGAGCAACAACACAAGCACAAGTATGGACAAGTAAACAAGCTTGTGTCGGAGGATGCAAACCACCGAGAAGATGTACAAGGTTGACACAGTGATTTTTATCCCGAGATTCACTTGGTTGCCACCAAGCTAGTCCCGTTGAGACAAGCTCCAAGGTTGTCGTTGGTCCCCCTTGCTAGCGGTGACTCACTAGTCACACCTCTCCCATGTGGAGCGCTCACCACGAGCTCTAGCACTTGACCCGCCGGACCACTTGTTGCCCTTCACGTCTTGCTCAACTAGAGTTGCTCTTCGCGATCCCCGCGGGGCGAGCACAATGCCCCTCACAATGCCTTCTTCGGAGCCACGCACAATCTTCTTGCGTGCTTTGACAGAGCCACAAGCCACCAAGCCGTCTAGAAGGTGGCAACCTCCAAGAGTAACAAGCGCCACTGGCTTGCAAGATGATCACCTAGTGCCACTCGATGCAACCTTACGATGCAATCGCACAAGAATCACGCTCACTCGCAATCGGATGCAACCACTATGTGCACAAGTGAGTTAGAGGCTCTCCTAGCACTCGCCAAGCATGGACACTAAGTCCTAAGGGTGCTAAGCATGTGCCAAGGCCGGCCACATACTCCTTTTATAGCCCCAAGGGCTAAAAAAGCCGTTGCCCCTTCATTGGGCAAAACACGCACTGACCGGACTCACAGGTCAAAACGACCGGACGCGTAGGTCCTAGAGTCTGGTCGCTAGGATGACGCCACATGTCCCGTCCTTTCGAAGCTGACTGTTGGGCGCCAACGTCTAGTTCCCAAGTGCCACTGCTAAAGAACTGGACGCGCCAAGGTCCAGCGACCGGATGCGCCTAAGCCGAGTCCGGTCACAACATGCTTTAGCACAACTGACCGGACTCTGCTTTCTCCTATGACCAGACTCAACTTTCCCAGCATCCGGTCACTTCCAGAGAGGTTCCAGAGACGTTTTTCAGTGACCAGACGTGTCCAGTCATCACTGATCGGACTCACCGAGCATCCGGTCGCTCTAGCTCGTGAAAGAAACACTGACCGGACTCTGGACCTATGTGTTCAGTCCAGCGTCCGGTCACTAACTATCACCACTAAAACGACCATATCTCTTAGCTCTGAACTCCGATTTCGATGATCTTGGACATTTTGGAAAGCTTATACAGAGGGCTACACATCCCACATGCATAATTGATCCAAATCACAATGGATCAAAGCAGTATTCCAAATCAAGAACCATCACTTAGTTCGGAGCACACCGAAAAATCTTTCTCTCTTCTCCAAGTTGATCAAAATCAACTCCAACACATTATCCTTTGCAAATGTGCCAACACCACCAAGTGTACACCATCATATGCAAGTGTGTTACATTTTCACAATCATTTTTAAGGAGTTAATCACTCAACTTGCCACACCACTTGATTCTAGTAACGATGCAAAGTTAGATCACTCGAGTGGCACTAGATGACCGATATGCAAACAAGTTTGCCCCTCTTGATAGTATAGCCATCTATCCTAAACCCGGTCATAAACTTCTCTACACACCTATGACCGGGAAATGAAATGCCCTATAGGTTATACCTTTGCCTTGCTCATTCCATTCCATCTCCTCCAATGTCGATGCAACCCATGCACCAACACAATCAACAATGATATAATCCACTTCATATCATCACGTGATCATATTAGTTCATCGATCTTGACTTTACTTGCTATTCATCGTTGCATCGGTCCATCGGCGCTAAGTCTTGCTCAAGCTTTACCGTCACACGTGGTCCCTCGCTTCGAAGCCTCTGACTTGCCCTTCACACTTGCAACCGGTCTGTCGAGCCAAGTCATGTCTTGATCTTCTCCACCTTGATCACATGAATCAATGTCATGTCTCATGTGCAATGAGCTCCTTTGTCAACACATGTGTAAGCTTTGCAATATCTCCGAGCCATCTTTACCGCCATGGCATATGTTGCTTACACACATATACCTATGGACTAATCTCCTGTGTATCTCACATAAACACAATTAGTCTATCTAAGGTTGTCACTCAATTACCAAAACCAAACAAGGCCTTTCAGTGGTGGCTAACAGTCCGCGCCCTGATGGTGGACAGTCCACCGGCCATTCCCCTAAAGCCAAACATATTGAGATCAATCTATTGGTGACTGTCTTATGAATGGTGGACAGTCCGCGCCTGAGGGGCAGACAATCTGCCGGTCAATTTCTCTAGCAAGCATTGGCGCTGGACATTTTGTCCAAGGTGTTGGAGATCAACGGCGGAATGTTCGCGCCCTGGTGGCAGATAGTCCGCCGGTCAAAATTGCTGGCGAGCAAAGTTGCTGACCTTGCTAATAAGGGAGCCGTGGGACAACGGCGGACAGTCTGAACACCTGTGGTAGACTGTCCACGACTCTAGATTTTGAATCCAACGGCTAGTTAAGTGAACGTCGGATAGTCCGGGAGTTGTACTGTGGACTGTCCGAAAATATCGAATCAGCATAGTAATAGCTAGTTTTTGGGTGCTCCTCTATATATAGTGGGGTGCCCGATTGGAGAGGGCTCTCTTGGTGATTCTAACAGCATACTCTTTGGGAAGCACCTTTCTAGCACCTCCTCTCATACTCTTTGCTTGAGGGCAACATTTGGAGAGTGAGTGTGCTCCACTTGTGTGACTTTTTGCATGAGAGATTACTTGTGGCACTAGGTGGTCATTGTGTGGGTGCGGTTGCTTGTTACTCTTGGAGCTTGCCGGTTCGTAGATGACTTGGTTATTGTGTCTTCGTGAAGCACGCAAGAAGGATTGTGCGGTGCTCCGAAGTTGGCTTTGTGAGGGGCTATTGAGCTCATCCCCACCGGAGAAAGGCAAAGAGCATCTCTAGTAAAATCGAGGCTTGTGTGAGTATCTCGTTGATTTGGCTGGCTCAAAGTTTAGTGCTCACGTGGAGCCTACCTAGTGAGGTAGTTCGAAGCTTGTGGGCTTGGAACTAACAAGAGGAGCGTGAACACAATCCCAGTTTCCTCGAAGGGAAATCCATAGATACGAAGTATAACGTGATAGTCCTAGAAGATCATTCCATCACATTATCCCAATCTCTGTCGATAACATAGTTGAAAGGATCAAGATGCCCAAGAGGGGGGGTGAATTGAGCTTTTCTAAAAAATTAATTGCAAGAATTAAACCCTACAAGCCAAACTTCACCCCTAGTGTCTACTAGTGTTCCTTGTGATTCTACCGGTAAAAGTTTTGCACCCTAAGTTCCAATCCTAGTCTAGCAAGGCAATTCTAGGAAAGTAAATAAGCAATGGAAGTAATACTCGAAAGTAAATGCTTGAAAGTAAGGGTGAGGAACACGGCGATGTTTTCCCGAGGTATCGGAGAGTCGCCACTCCCCACTAGTCCTCGTTGGAGCACCCGCACAAGGGTGTAGCTCCCCCTTGATCCGTGCAAGGATCAAGTGCTCTCTATGGGCTGATTCTTTGACACTCCATCGCGGTGAATTGCCTAAAACCGCTCACAACATGAGTTGGGTCATCCACAAGCTCATCGGATGATCACCAAACTCCCAATCACCACCAAACCGTCTAGGTGATGGTGATCACCAAGAGTAACAAGCTAGAACTCTCACTTGACCACAACGAGCCTAAAGAGAAGATGGATGCACACTTACTACTCTCTAGTCATTAATGAGGGATCTCAAGCTTTGATTCTCAAATCACTACCCTCACTAGGGCTCTTGCACTCCCTTGCACTTGTAAGGTGTTTCTTAGCTGAACAAATGAGCAAGAGACCTCTAAAAGAGGTGAAGGAGATGTATTTATACACCCCACAGACAAATCCAACCGTTACCAGCTAACTCAGCAAAACATGCACTGACCGGACGCGCCGGTCGACATGACCGAACGCGCCGGTCGAGTGTAACGGTCGAAAACCCGAACGATACCGCTGAGTGACCGGACACACCGATCAGGGGTGACCAGACGTGTCCGATCGTGCAAGAACCTTACTGTACTTTAACCTGACGCTCGACCATGTCCGATCAGTGATGACCAGATGCGTCAGGTCAGCTAAGTACCTTACTGGAACGTCACTGGACGCGTCCGATCATTTTCCAGTCATGTCCGATTATACTTTTACCCTCTGAAACACGTGTCAGACTGATCAACGTGTCCGGTCCTCGCAGGGACCGCGTCCGGTCAACTAGGTTGAAAATGCAGTGACTGTTAGTACTGACCGGACGCGTCCGGTCGTGACAGAGACCGCGTCCGGTCAAGGGTAAACAGCTCAAACGACTTGGAAACACGACGCAACTTGAACCAAGTTGCTTCCAACTAAACTTTGAGCTTTTCCTGAGCTACCTAGTGCTAAGTTAGATAAGTGTGCACCACACCTAAACAAAAGACTCACCTAGGTCAAGCTACTCGCTCATGCCCCCCTTTATAGTACGGTCAAAGGAAAAAAGCGAAGATCCTAACGACTATTCCGGATGTAACTCAACACCTTGACATCCAGAACTAACCGTCCTTAATCTTGTCGTTGATCCTTTGAAAACCGAAATGATTTCCATCAAGGGGCATGAATTCCATAGTGCCCAAAGCAGTTATCAATCCCATGACCTAACTTATCAGAGTTTCTGCAAAACACATGTTAGTCATGGTAATAATGCGTTGTCATCAATTGCCGAAACCAACTCTCGGGGCCTAGATGCTTTCAATCTCCCCCTTTTTGGTGATTGATGACAACACTTAGATTCAGAGGATTTTAAAGTTGAGATTTTCAAACATGCTTGGTTCACATAAGCAAAAAGCTGTAAGCACAAAAGATTAGGAATTGCTTATGCGTTCCAAGCCAAATGAGTGTACTCACAAGATAAAACAGAAGAGTTAGTACACATAAAAACATAGCTCATAAGAAATCAGAGTAAGGCACGGAAGCACAACCTTAAGAGCTAAAATCAATTAAGTGACATGATATATAATAAAGTCTCACAAGCACACTTGTCACAAAATGCAGGGCGAGAAAATAAACATGATGCATGAATGTAGCACACAAAGAAAATGAAACCCTCTATCAACACTCCCCCTGAATCTACTCTCTCTCCCCCTTTGGCATCAAATGCCAAAAACAAAACTAAGGATCCAACGGGGGAATAGAAGTTGTCGAGTCAGGTGCCGAGGAGCGCGGAGTGATCACAAACTGAGAGGTATCCTCCTTAAACTCTGAACTGTCAGGCTGACCCTCTGTAGATGGATGTGGCAGTGAAGCAGTCTGGGTCTATAGAGCAGGTGCAGGCACTGAAGATGTAGTAGCAACAATAGGAGCAGTCTCTATCACCTGAGCCTGAAAAATACCAAGAGTGGGAGGATCTATCGAAGCAACTGACGACGGCACAATCTCTATAGTCCCGGCCCCTGACACAGGAAGAACGACAATCTCAAAAACTGACATCCCTGAAGAAGTCACAACTATGGTGTGCGAGGGAGTTGGCTGACCAGTCAGCTCGCTGTAGGAGGCACTCAAGTCGGTGAAAGGAGTGCCTGAGAGAAGGTGAGGTCTGGGCTGAGCTGGTAGAGTAAACCCCGTCTGAATAGGAGTGTAGCTCGGGGACTGAAAAGTCTGAGGCACCTGCTGTTGGGGAGAGGTAAACTGGAAGCTCGGTTGTCCCTGACTCTAAAGTCCACTGGACTATAGTGCTGGAGTCAGGACAGATGGTGGTGGAGGTACCCCAACAGTGACGAGGTGTCACAGGAGCTCAAGGTACTGCTGCTGGGGTGGCTGCCTGCTGTCTCTGCATTTCAAACTGCTGCCTCCAAAACTCCAGCTGCTGCCTCTGGAACTCGTCCTGACGAGCCTGAATCTAAGCAAATGCAGCAGCTGTGTCCTGAGCCTGTCGCTGCATCTGAACCTCCTGTCTCTCCTGAGCCTGGGTCAGCCTCTCTAGTATAGCCACCATGGCTGGGTCTGAGCGGGAGGCTGATCCTGAACCAAGCATGTACCAGGGGATGGGCTGGTAATCCTCGTCAATGTTGTTAGTGGCAGCATCCTCAACTGGACCAGCTGGCTGAGTATCAAGGTCTGCAATCTCGGCCTCAGCAAGACCCTCAACGGTCTCGTCCTGCTCAGCTGCTGTCTCTAGAATCTCTGGCCTCTGACGCTGTCCTAGCCTAGGTGCCTACTCTCTAGTCACTGAAGCCCACAACTGTCGAATATCATAATCTAGAAATGCAGTAGTGGTATCAGATATCTCAGATCTAATCTCTGCAGGTAGGTCACATGCAGATCGAATAATAAAGCAGATCCAATGAGCATAATGCAGCTACCGGTGACCCTTGAAGCCCTCTGCTAATGTGTCCTCCATCTCACATAGCATTAGATCACAAATATCAAATGGTGTCTATGAGATGAGGTGATGAACAACCCAGAGCTGCATCCGTGTCAGGCCCTCTCTGTATCCTAGCCTCGGTAGAAGGGTCCGCCTCACAATGGCATCTAGCACTCTGGCAAGGGGTGTCAAGCTAACAGGTGTACGTCTGGACGCCTCGCCAAACGACTCACGGAAGCAGGGTCTGATCAGATCTGTGGGTGGCACTGAACCTCCGTGAGGACGTCTCGGTGGTGAAGTCTGTCCAAAGCACAGCTGGTGAATCTTCGTCTCTGAAGGAGGGAGTCTGAGAATCTCCCGTACCCTGGTGCTGTATAGTCTGCGGTCATGGCCTCGGAATGCAAAGTGAATGAACTGATGAGCAGGGTCAATCCAAAGTGAGGAGTAGAACTCTCTAGCCTAAGTCCTGCAGTAAGCTCCAGTCCATCCTAGAAAGTCTGATAGACCAGGTACAAAGGACAAGTATGGACAGAGCTGCTCACCAACCACCCCAACTAAAGCCTCAAGGCGACAGACTCTCTGAGGTCTGAATACAATCCCACTGTCGACGTAGGCTCTATAGAAATCCTCATGCAGAGGTGTGTAGAAGCCTTCTAAAGCTCGGGGATCCCGCTAAGGTGGAAACCACCGACTAACCTCGACAAATCTGAGAGCCTGTACCTATCGTGTTGTAGCTCCCCTGAGGTCAAAGTGCTCGACTGGGGGGTGACCTCGAGCCCTGGGAGGTGGACGACCTCCACAACGCTGGCCCTCTGGCCTAGGAGTCACCTGAGCTCGCGTACGTCCTGAGCGATAACGCGGTGGAGTCTGAGCGGTCTGCTCCTCTGTCTCCTCTGTGGGCTGCTCTGCAGGTGAGTCCTCTATGGGCTGCTCTGCAGGTAGGTCCTCTGTGCCCTCTGTGGCCTCAGTACCGAGTTGTCGATCATCAAGATGAAAGCGATGCTCGCCAATGTGAATCCCACTACCTCTGCCACCCCTCTTTGCACGCTCTGCAGCGTCAGCGACGGCCTGTGCAATCTCTGCCTCAGTGGGTGTCCTCTTCCTCTTCTTGACGGCTAACTTCTTGAGTTTGCCACGGGCTACCTCTGTCACCCTGGGAGGACTTTCGTCCCCGTCACTTGGTCCACCACCAACATTCTTGCAGTGAACCATACTGACAGATCTCTGTAAATCAAGATGGTGTACTGACACTTGTGAGGCTTGGACTCAATCTGTATACGCAGGCTTGGTCTCGGATTCATAGCTGATCACCTGACACACACAGAGCACCGATAAGATCCTCTGTAAAGATGGAATAGATAGAGCTACTATTAAGCATTATATTTTAACTAACAGACGAGCAGGGTCCTTATGAAAGCAAGCATACGAGATAAGAAAGGAATAGATCGCGATAGCTACCTCGGATGAACGAAACTCCGATGAAAGGATAAGAGACCTTGACGCGCTAGAGTTCCTCGAAAACGATGGACAAACGCTAGAGTACCAATGAGATCAAAAGATGCATTAGAATTTCACCGGGAATCCATCGGCAAACCCTAATTGAAAGATCAAGGCAGTGAAATCACCTCGCGGAGACGAAAACACGCGAAGAGACCTCGACAAAGAATGATTTTGTCACAAGGCTTCATGACGGATTAGGTTAGGTCTCTGTCAGAGGAGGAGCTGCCTCGGTGGCGGTGTAGGAAAGTACCGGCGGCTCAGCTGCGCGGAGGAGCACCGGCGGCGCAAGACGGTGCGGCAGTGTGCGGGCGCGAGATGGCGTGGCGGTGCGGCGGTGCGGCAGTGCGCGGGCGCGAGACGGCGACGCGTGGAGCAGCGAGCTCGAGCGCGGGACGGCGGCGCACGGGCGCGAGACGGCGTGGAAGCATGGCGTGGCGGCGCGACGGGCGTGAGACGGCGTGGCGGCGTGGCGGGCGACTCGGGTGGAGGAGCAATGAAGGCGGCGGCGGATTGAAAAACTAGATCTGAACATACGGTTAAAAAGGATGAGATCCGCTTTTCACGTGATGATCGGACGCGGTGGTCGAATGACCTGACGCGATGGAGCAGCGTTCGGTCAGAGTTCAGTAAGCTCCTGGCGCGACCAGACGTGTCTGGTTAGTGATGATCAGACGCTGACAGAGTCCGGTCAGAGTTTACCCAGGAACCCAACACGCATGACCGGACGCGGTGGTGGTGGCCGGGACCGGACGCGGTGGTCACAACGTCGCGTCCGGTGCAGCGTCCGGTCACAGATCCTTGAGAAGATCTATGGGATGACCGGACACGCTGGTGGCTTCCAGGATCGGATGCGGTGATGAAGCAGCATCGCGTCCGGTCCAGCGTCCGGTCACTGTAAAGCACCTTTCTTCAAACCGATCTGCGACGCGACTTCTCCCAATCAAGTTCCAATTCAAAGAGACTCAAATAAACACTAATTGGAACCTGATATGAGGGACCTCTCTCAAACCCTCGAGTTTTTCAAATATTTTGCCTTAGGCTAGTATTATTTTTAAGAAAATAAGTAATAAACACCCGAGGAGCAACGTATGACCATGCAATAGAGTTTGTGAACCCTTGGGAGCGTCAAATGCTCTCTCTATTCATGGACGAACACAGAGGTTGCTCAAAGCTAAACTAAAAAGAAACGACAAAGCAACAACCATGCATATGCAATGCAAAGCGAGAAAGGAAGACTAGGTTGCTTGTCAAGTTTGATCCACAGTTAGGCTTTTTCACTCCTCCAAAGGAGGGTTATCGTAACCGTGTTAGACAAGTCCTAGATGCATTATGGAGATTTAAACATGACAAAAGATACAATGCAATGCAAGGGACAACACAAGCTCATTTTCTAAAGTTACTAGAATCAAGCACATTTAGTTCACTTCTCAACCTACAAAAGGTAGCCTCATCCAAAGGTTTAGTGAAGATATCCGCTAATTGATTTTCACTTCTTACACCTTCTAGTGATATATCATTTTTAGCAACATGATCTCTTAGAAAGTGGTGGTGGATATCAATGTGCTTGGTGCGTGAGTGTTGTACCGGATTGTTAGCAATTTTAACGGCACTTTCATTATCACATAAAAGTGGCACTTTATCAAGAACAACTCCATAATCTAGGAGGGTTTGTTTCATGTATAAGATTTATGCACAACAAGCCCCCACAGCAATGTATTCCGCCTCGGCGGTGGACAAAGCCATACTATTTTGCTTTTCAGATGACCAAGATACTAAGGACCTTCCAAGCAAATGGCACCCTCCGGATGTGCTTTTTCTATCAATTTTGCAACCGGCATAATCCGAATCAGAATAGCCAACTAGTTGGAATCTAGCTCCTTTGGGGTACCAAAGGCCAATGCTTGGGGTGTGCTTAAGATATCTTAAGATTCTTTTTATGACACTTAGGTGAGGTTCTTTAGGGCACGCTTGAAAGCGAGCACACATGCACACACTAAACAAGATATCGGGCCTAGATGCGGTAAGGTACAACAACCTACCAATCATAGAATGGTAGAGAGTTTGATCAATTGGTTTACCTCCCCCATCTAGGTCGAGATGTCCATTAGATGGCATTGGGGTCTTGATTGGCTTACACTCTTCCATCTTGAATCTTTTGAGAAGATCCTTGGTATACTTTTCTTGAGAGATGAAAATCCCTTCTCTCATTTGCTTGACTTGAAAACCAAGGAAGAATGTTAGCTCACCAATCATTGACATCTCGAACTCCTTCGACATCAATTCACCAAATTCCTTGCAATAATCTTCATTTGTTGATCCTAAGATGATATCATCAACATAGACTTGACAAATGAAGATCTCCCCATTAAGCTTCTTGGTTAATAGTGTGGTGTCAACCTTCCCAATAGTGAAGCCCTTCTCGATGAGGAAGTCCCGGAGGCGCTCATACCACGCTCTAGGGGCTTGCTTGAGCCCATATATCGCCTTGGACAACCTATAAACATGATTAGGATATCTAGGATCTTCAAACCTGGGAGGTTGTTCAACATAGACTAGTTCATTTATGAAGCCATTTAAAAATGCACTTTTCACATCCATTTGATATAGTTTCATTTCATGATGTGATGCATATGCAAGAAGGATACGAATGGCTTCAAGTCTTGCAACGGGTGCAAAGGTCTCTCCAAAATCAAGACCTTCAACTTGAGAGAACCCCTTTGCAACTAGTCTTGCCTTGTTCCTTACTACTACGCCTTGGTCATCTTGCTTGTTGCGGAACACCCACTTGGTTCCAATGACTCTTGCACCTTTTGGATGTTCTTCAAGTGTCCACACTTGATTGCGGGTGAAGTTGTTCAATTCTTCATGCATAGCATTCACCCAATCCAAATCTCGAAGAGCTTCTTCTACATTCTTAGGTTCAAGACAAGAGACAAAAGAGTGATGTTCGACAAATGAAGCAAGCTTTTGAGATCGAGTCATTACACCCTTTGTAGGACTTCCTATGATGAGATCTTGTGGATGTGCTTGAAGTAGAGGTGAGTTTCTTCTATCAACCACTTGAGGAGATAGGTGGGGAGCATCAACATCTTGAGCTTGTGCCTCGGCTTGTTCATGAGAGACATGAGTGTCTTCATTTTCAACTCTCTCATTCTTATCATCATCTTGAGGCACACGTGATGAAGGTGGTGGATTGACAATTTGTACATCATCTTCATCATCCTTAGGCTTGATGTCTCCCACCGGCATATTCTTCATGGCCTCCCTCAATGGTTCATCACCTACATCATCACAATTCTCAATTGCTCCTTAGGAGCCGTTAGATTCATCAAATTCCACATCATATGTTTCTTCAACCAAACCGGTGGCATGGTTAAATACTCTATATGCTTTGTACTTTGATGAGTAACCAACAAGAAAGCCAATATCACAACGTCTTTGAAACTTCCCTAGGTGTTGACGCTTTTTGTAGATGTAGCATTTGCAACCAAACACCCGGAAGAATGAGACATCCGGCTTCTTCCCATTTAGCAACTCATAGGGAGTCTTGCCAAGAAACTTTTGTAGGAAGAGGCGATTTGAAGCATAGCATGCGGTGTTGATTGCCTCGGCCCACAATTTTTCTGGTGTATTGTACTCATCTAGCATTGTTCTTGCAAGGGTGATCAAAGTCCGGTTCTTTCTCTCAACTACACCATTTTGTTGAGGAGTGTAGGTTGATAAACTTCATGCTTGATTCCAATCTCATCATAATAAGCTTCAATATTTGTGTTGTCAAATTTGTAACAGAACCGACCAAATTATAAGAGCACAAGTACAAAAACAAGCACCGAAGCGCTCAAATTTTCGAACTTGAGCCCATATAATCCCGGTAGTCAATCGAAACCACGAAGGATTTCAAACAACTTGCTTACAACCAAGATCGCATCATTCAACATACAACATCATACGTTACATTTTGCAAGTAGTTCCAAGATAAGTTTACACACACGGAGTCGCAATTATTACAAACCAAGTTTATAAAAGTAGCGGAAGCAAACACACACCAGTTGTTTAACTACTGCCAGTCTTGTTGATCAACAACCCGCAAAAGTATCAGGAAAGTACATAAAAGATGATCACGCCCTAGTGATCTAGTCTTCGTCACCCGCAGGGTGGAGACAATTTTTGCAGAAGCCTAGGTAGAGCATATCATCTGCAATAGGAGGGAATAAACCCTGAGTACTGGAATGTACTCAGCTAGACTTACCCGTCGAAAACCAGAAATAAGATGACACCAAGGATTATGCAAGGCTTACACAAGAGGCTAGCTGACATCACATTTTGCATAAAGGCATAAGTAATTGAAATTCTTATAACTTGTACTAGCAGTTCTTTTTAGCATTTACCTGTCATCTATCTTAGCACCTGTACTAAACATTCACTTGAGTATAATCAAACAACATTATTATTATATCCATAGCAGGTATATCATTGTGGCAACATTGTATCATTCCCTTAACCACCTGTTCATTTAATGATATCTACGTTGCCGCTGCTCAAGTCAAGTGCTCACTAACCGGGAGCGACGGTGATTCGAATCGAATTCCTATCCAGCTGGAGGGGTATTTCTAACACTCACTGAGTCACGCCTGGCGAGGGCTGCTCAGGTCATCTTTTATACAGTTTAGGAATCGCAGGCCCGAATAATGTCGCGTCCCCAAGGGCAACACTTTGCCAGGTGCTAGGGACTCTAACCCCCCTTGGTCTCACGCCAATGTCCCCAAGCACATCATTTCTCTCCTCCAAGATGCAACCTACCATTCGATTCCCGGCCTGAACCATACTACTCGACTTCGCGGTCGGAACGGCTTATCCGGCCAACTAAGTGTTAGACTGCGTTCAACATGACTCAAGGACGTACAGCGAATCGGTCCTTAAACGACTCAGCTCCACACCCAAGACATGTAGTGTCTTGCGGCTATACTATCGAACTCCCGCCCGGTCTCAATTTCATTTTTAAAGCATGTTTCCATCCACGATAGCCATAAAGCCACTCGTGACTCCTTCCTACATCTCGCGGATGACCGGAAATCACCCGACTTCTACCGAACTAAGCAGGGCTAAGCATTGACACGTGCCTAAACCTAATATAGGATTAAGTACGATATCTGGACAAGGACAGGTATAATGCAGCAAGTGTTTTCATATAACTCCTATAACTTAATGCAATAAACAATTAAAAGTACTCAAGATTTCTTTATAAAACAGTAGGTTCAGCATGCACCGGGGCTTGCCTTTTAGAAAGGTCGAGGGCCGGTGGTCAGGGCACTCGGGCAAGTCTTCAGCGGCGTCTCCTCCGCCGTCTGGTTCCTCTGGCTCCTCTGGCTGGTCCTGGACTTCCTCCGGAATCACTGGCTCGAATTCGAGGAGAGTTACCCCCTCCGGTACACCTATTTCATGAATGCACAATAAATATCATGGATGCATAAAGGTGCAACATGCTCGGAATGAAATGCATTTCAGAAATAAAAACAATAATCTAATCAAGTCACTTTATCAGTACGTGCAAATCTCTTCTCCGGTGGAGAAGTACTTACCTAAACTACTCAATCTAAGGTACAGCTGTTCTTCTTCGGTTAAGGCCCTAACACCTAACAACACAAGAGTAATATTACTTAGGTTACCACAATAAGACATTCTGGACAGCAGCTCAAAGATTCTAACATAACTGAAGATTTCTAACTCCAAAAGATATGATCTAAGACAATATGAAAAGCTTAAGAAATGAACTACAATTCATTTTCAGACCTCAACCCATAATTCCTAAGTTTTTCATGTCGAATTTCCCAAGTTCCAGAATCTATCATCTCTAAACAGAGAGTAGCCAATTCTGGACTGTCACTTTAAACAGCAATAACTCCCAAACTACTAAGCCAAATGCTCCCAAATTTTGACACAAGCTAGTTTATCAAGTTTACTACAACTTTGGTATTTACAAGTTTTCCAGCAACCACATTTATCAAAGGTCAAACCTAGAAATACTACCAGCTGTCCAGAAAACCTAAAATTGCAAAGGTTAAATATTTATTGATGTGGCAAACATCCCTTAAGACCAAACTAATGTTACCACAAGTTCACATAGGTCACAAAAACACCAGAAAGTAAGGTGTGCCTACCTAGAATATTTATTTAAATTCATTTCTTAATTTACTTAAGTAATTAAGTGGAATTTTAAACATATATGTAAACTGCTCTTAAAATTTCTACAAAAATTACAGGAGACTCTATGAACCAGAAAGAGACCACTATAAAAATTTGAACTAAAATTATTTACAGAAACTCCCTAAACAAAATTCCCAAGCCCAAAAGGCTGATTTTTGTATAAATAACAATTCATAGTAAAAAGTGTCAAACAACAGATTTCCTAATTTTCTTGGACATTTTAGGGTACCAAGACAATCTCCAAAAAGTTGTAAGAACATTGCACATGTAGAAAAATTACTAAAATTCATTTAAGTATTTCCTAAAATAACAAGATAGCATTATAACTTGAAAAGTACTAAAGCACTACTGCCCAAATTTTTACCAAAGCTAGAGCAAGTATAAATTAGCCTACCCACCAAATTTCATAATTTTTGGAACACTGAAACTCAAGATATGATTTAAACAATTTTGCATGCAATCTAAAACACATTTCAAAAACCTATTTAAATCTCCCCTAAACTAAACATCACATAACCAATTCATATTTTTCTAAAATACTACACACCATGTAGATCTTAACAAAATTTATCTCATAATTTTTGAGCAAGTAAAACCCTAGATCTACATTTTCCAAACATCACTAAAATCTGTGACAAAAATGCAAAGAAAAACAAAAACCGAACCCAACTCGCTACTGGGCCGGCCTCTACGCGGACGCGGCCCAACTTCGCGTGCGGCCTGCTCAGGCCGTCCCGCCCACGCGCGCGTGGGGCTGACAGCGCGGGCCCGCAGGCCATAGAGAGAAGAGCGGAGGGGAGGAGACGGCCGCGACTCCGGCGAGCTCTAGCTCGCCGACGACGGCGCCTCCGGCGAAGCTACGGTACCAGCGCGTTCACCTCAACCTCACGCACCTAGAGGTACCCTCAACTGCTATGATTATGGCAGCCAGAGAGGATGGCAGCGGTCATGGCGGCGTGCGGCCGCGGCTCGACCAACTCCGACGAGTCGCCGGCATCCCGGCTCAAATTGCCTACCCTACGAGCTTCAGCATACCTAACTATACCTACAGCATGGAGGAGATAGGATAGGGGGGCCGAATGGCATGGCCACATGCGAGCTTGACGGCGGCGGACATGGCGGCCCGGTGGAGCCGCCTTCGCGGTGTAGCTCACCTGAAGCGATAGAGATGGTTCGGTGAGGACGAGGAGGTGGAGGGGCTCACGGTGGTGCGATGGTCTAGACGGTTTGGCCAATGGAGCTGCGGTTTGGGAGAATGGCTCGAACGCGGTCGCTGTTCCGCTTCTCCGGTCACCGCCCGCGTGCGGAGGAGGAAGCAGAGAAGGAGGGAATGGTGAGCGCGAGTGGTGGGGGTTGAGGTGTCGGCTCCGACTTCATGCCCGCGCGTGTGCTTGCGACGTGGAGGCGACGGCAGGGCGCGAGCGCCACGCGGCCCCCTTTGCTCTGCACGGCCACCACGACAGCGTAGCTGTCTGTCCGACTGAATGGAGCTCGACGTGGTGGTCTGACAGCGAATGTTTGACGTTAATTAACTCATAAACGAGCTCGAATTAGTGAAATCTCCAATTAGCAAAGTCGTAGCCCTATGCAAGGACTACAAGTTGGTAAGAGAGATCGGGGACTGGTTTGGCTTGGTTAGTGATATACAGGGCCCTGAAGTGAGGTACCCAGAAACTAAAACCGAGTTTCAGTTAACTAATCGACTGAAACCCAATTTTCCAGGCACCATATTTCCTAAACCATTTAGAACTCGGTGATGGTGATGTTGACAATGTTGTAGAGCTATGTGTGGACAACAACTTTGTCAATTGGCTCAAGGACTAGTTCGGCCTAGTTTGTGAGTTACAAGTTGCCAAAGTGAGGTACAGTGAAACAGTTTTCAGCTTCACACTTAGCCAAAATTGCTAAGTCCCAAAACAGCCTCTAATACTGACTTGTGGGCCATTTTTGAGCATGTTCTGATCATTTTCATGAGATGGCCATATTAGAACTTTTGTTCCTTATGAAATTATCTACAACTTTGCTTAAGGTTGCTCCTTCATGCAAGATCTCTAAGCTGTACTTTTTAATTGGTCAAACTAGAGCATCCTAGGGCTAAATGTTGGTCAACTACACCTTGGAGGGCATTTTGGTGATTTTGGTCAACATGAACCTTGCTCCATTAGTGACCCTAAGTATAACTAAGGTGTTGTGAGATATAATTGGCTACTCTACCCTTTAGTTACACCAACTCCATAGTGTCACATGATGTGAGCCAAACAAAACTTTAAAAACAAATCACATTTGTTGCAACCACATGAATTAACATGAAATGATGCATGCTTATGCTCATGCAATGCAATGCAATTATGGAGCTAAACACCTGAGGTGTTACAAAATTCTTTACCATTGTCTCTTCTAATTTTCTTTATCTTGACTTCAAATTTATTTTAAACTCTCTTTGCAAACTTCTTGAAGCAATTTGCCACTTCGGATTTGTCATGAAGAAAGAAGGTTCAAGTGTATCTTGAGAAATCATCCACAATCACAAGACAATAGAGATTTCCACCTAAGCTCTTGTAAGTTGTAGGACCAAACAAATCCATGTGTAGAAGTTCTAACACTCTTGATGTTGACATGTAACCTTTGGTTGGATGAGTATTTGCAACTTGTTTGCCGGCTTGACATGCACTACAAGGTTTGTCCTTCTCAAACTTGACATCCTTCAAACCTCTTACTAGTTCTTTCTTCAATAGCTTGTTGAGAGTGTTCATTCCAACATGAGCAAGCCTCCTATGCCAAAGCCATCCAAGTGTAGTTTTGGTGAACAAACATGTCATCAAGTTTGCATCTTCGGAGGTGAAGTCAATAAGATAGAGATTATTGTATCTAAAACCTTTAAAATCACTTGCTTGTCATCTATCTTTGTAACTACCACTTCATTAGGAGTGAACAAGCATTGGTAGCCAAGATCACAAAGTTGCCCAACGGATAGTAAGTTGAAACTCAATGAAGCAACATCATGTGACCTTCTCTTGAAAGAGAGTGATCATTTGATATTGCAATCTTGCCTATACCCTTGACTTTGCTCTTTGAATTGTCCCCAAATGTGACCTTCTCTTGACATACCCCATTTTCTTCAAGTGAGGTGAACATACGAGGATCACCAGTCATATGTTGAGTGCAACCACTATCAATAACCCAATGAGATCCACCGGTTTTGTAGTTCACCTACACACAAGAGATCAAGCTTTTTGTTTAGGGACCCAAACTTGAGAGGGACCCTTGACTTTTTCAACTAGTGACTTGGCAACCCATAATTTCTTAGGCCTACTCTTGTTAGGGGGACCCAAGAACATGACTTTCATCTTTCCACTTGAATCTTTTCTAAGCATGTAATGAGCGTTGAAAACAAAGGGTCTAGCATGCTTGGGCAAGGGTTGTGGTGGTGGAGTTTTGCACTCATGAGCAAAATGACCTTCTTGTCCACACTCAACACATCTCTTTGGCTTGGGTTTTGACTTGTTTTGATGTTGTTGAGCTTTAGCCTTCTTCTCTTGATTTGCCAAGTAACCAATGCCACTTCTATCCATCTTTATTATGGTGTTCATGAGTAGCTCACTTTGCAAATGTTGGTCTCTTGTGAACTTGCTTAGGCCGGTCTTGATATGCTCTTTTTCTTGCTTGAGCTTTTTGTTCTCTTCAATAAGTGACTCATTTGATGTTTGCTTTTCAAGAGCCATCAACTTCTTGTTCTCATTCTTAAGCATCTCATTTTCACTCTTGAGCTTGACATAGTCATCATAGTTGTCGGACTCAACCACATTCTTGCCTTTGCCGCTAGAGCCTTGCTCAAAGTTCTCAATAATCAAATCATCACATGATGTAGCTATGTCAATCTTAACAACTTGGTTAGTAGCATCATGTGTCTCAAGAGCAAGCCCATTAGCAACAATAAGACTATCATAATTGATTTTCAATGTAGTATATTCATCTTTTAGCAAGTTGAGCCTAGTGATGAGTTCATCATGCTTCTTCTCAAGTTTATCATGTTCATCTTTAAGCTCTTTGTTAGAAGTTTTGAGCTCCTTGAGAGTAGAGGACATTATTTCATTTTGTTCTTTGAGCTCATCACTAGTCTTATGTGCATTCTCAAGCTTAGATGAGAGTGAGTCATTTTCATTTTGGAGCTCATCATTTTCATTTCTAGTTCTTCTTATGATTTTAGAGTATTTGTTCAACAATTTTACAAGTTCATCATAAGAAGGTGCATCATATTCATCATCACTATCACTATCATCGTCATCGCTCTCATTGTTTTATACCTTTCATTCACCCTTGGCCATAAGGCATAGGTGAGAAGTGGACGATGATGGTGAAGTTGGCGGTGAAGGTGGTGATGAAGATGTCGGTGAAGATGATGATGGCCCAATCACAAATGCAGCGACCTTCTCTTTCTCATCGTCGCTCTCATCGCCGGAGGACTCACATGATGACTCAATGTCGGTGAGCCAATCACCAACAATGTAAGCTTTGCCTCCCTTCTTCTTGTAAAACTCTTTTCTCTTGCCATCTTTCTTTTTATATGGCTTGTTCTTCTTCTTCTTATCTTCTTCATCACTTGAATCATTTCTCTTGCCCTTGTTCTTGTTCTTGTACTTGTCTTTTGGAGGCTTCGGGCATTGATGAGCTAAGTGGCCAAGTTCACCACAATTGTAGCAATCCATCTCGGATATTGGCTTCCTTTTGCTACTTGTGAAGAACTTCTTCTTCTTGCCATCAAACTTGATGCCACTCTTGTTGAGCTTCTTTAGCATCTTGGTGGTCTTTCTCACCATGAGTACAAGTGATGCATCATCAATATCACTTTCACTTGAGCTTTCTTGCACCATCATGGCTTGGCCCTTCTTCTTTTTCTTTTCATGGCTAGCTTTGAAAGCCAAGTCTTTCTTCTTGGAAGATGATGAACCCTCTTCTGAAGTGATGTGCATGTACATCTCATGTGCATTGATCTTTCCTAATACTTGTATCGGTGTTGCAGTGGAGAGATCACTTTGGTGAAGCACGGTGACAATGTGACCATACTTCTCAAAGGGAAGAACGCTCAAGATCCTCCTTGCAACATCCGATTGACTCATTTGAGTGAGTCCAAGAGCATTGAGATCCTCTACAAGAACATTCAATCTAGTGTACATTTCATTAGCACTTTCTTTGGGAAGCATCTCAAAAGAATTAATTTTCTTTAAAGCAATATGATAGCGTTCCTCATGCTCACTCTTAGTTCCCTCATGGAGAGCACAAAGGTTTTCCCACAATTCATGAGCATTTTTGGCATTTCGCACACGATTGAAGATATCCTTGCCTAGGCCCCGGTAGAGTGCATTTTTTGCCTTTGCATTCCACCGGTCGTACTTCTCCTCGTCACCACTTGGATTTGCGGGATCCCTGATAGTGGGAAGCCCTTCGGTTGTGGCTCTAAGACACCCAACATCTATGGCTTCGAGGTACGCCTCCATATGAATTTTCCAATATGGAAAATCATCTCTCTCAAAGGTGGGAGGTGGTCCTTCCCCATTAGACATCTTGCTCTAGGCGGTAAAGCCTAAATAAGGAGCAACTCAGCTCTGATACCAATTAAAAGGATCAAGATGCCTAAGAGGGGGGGTGAATTGGGCTTTTCTAAAAATTAATTGCAAGAATTAAACCCTACAAGCCAAACTTCACCCCTAGTGTCTACTAGTGTTCCTTGTGATTCTATCGGTAAAAGTTTTGCACCCTAAGTTCCAATCCTAGTCTAGCAAGGCAATTCTAGGAAAGTAAACAAGCAATGGAAGTAATACTCAAAAGTAAATGCTTGAAAGTAAGGGTGAGGAACACGGTGATGTTTTCCAGAGGTATCGGAGAGTCGCCACTCCCCACTAGTCCTCATTGGAGCACCCACGCAAGGGTGTAGCTCCCCCTTGATCCACGCAAGGATCAAGTGCTCTCTACGGGCTGATTCTTTGACACTCCGTCGTGGTGAATCGCCCAAAACTGCTCACAACATGAGTTGGGTCATCCACAAGCTCGCCGGATGATCACCAAACTCTCAATCACCACCAAACCGTCTAGGTGATGGCGATCACCAAGAGTAACAAGCTAGAACTCTCACTTGACCACAATGAGCCTAAAGAGAAGATGGATGCACACTTGCTACTCTCTAGTCACTAATGAGGGATCTCAAGCTTTGATTCTCAAATCACTACCCTCACTAGGGCTCTTGCACTCCCTTGCACTTGTAAGGTGTTTCTCAGCTAAACAAATGAGCAAGAGACCTCTAAAAGAGGTGGAGGGGATGAATTTATACACCCCATAATCAAATCCAACCGTTACCAGCCAACTCAGCAAAAACATGCACTGACCGGACGCGCCGGTCGACGTGACCGGACGCGCCGGTCGAGTGTAACAGTCGAAAACCAGAACGATACCGCTGAGTGACCGGACGCACCGATCAGGGATGACCGGACGCGTCTGATCGTGCAAGACCCTTGCTGTACTTTAACCTGACGCTCGACCGTGTCCGATCAGTGATGACTGGACGCGTCAGGTCAGCTAAGTACCTTACTAGAACGTGATCGGATGCATCCGGTCATTTTCCAGTCACGTCCGATTATACTTTTACCCTCTGAAACACGTGTCAGACTGATCAACACGTCCGGTCCTCACAGGGACCACGTTCGGTCAACCAGGTTGAAAACGCAGTGACTGTTAGTACAGACCGGACGCGTCCGGTCATGACAGAGACCGTGTCCGGTCAAGGGTAAACAGCTCAAACGACTTCGAAACGCGACGCAACTTGAACCAAGTTGCTTCCAACTGAACCTTGAGCTTTTCCTGAGCTACCTAGTGCTAAGTTAGACAAGTGTGCACCACACCTAAACAAAAGACTCACCTAGGTCAAGCTACTCGCTCAGGCCCCCCTTTATAGTACGGCTAAAGGAAAAAAGCGAAGATCCTAACGACTATTTCGGATGTAACTCAACACCTTGACATCCAGAACTAACCGTCTTTAATCTTGTCGTTGATCCTTTGAAAACCGAAACGATTTCCATCAAGGGGCATGAATTCCATAGTGCCCAAAGTAGTTATCAACCCCATGACCTACCTTATCAGAGTTTCTGCAAAACACACGTTAGTCATGGTAATAATGTGTTGTCATCAATTGCCAAAACCAACTCCTAGGGCCTAGATGCTTTCAATAGTCATACATCGAATAAAAGAGAGTACAATAGAAGGGTTTAATCATTTATTACATCGCCTCACAGGGCGGAAACACACTCACACATAGCATCTGGAACTGCAATAAAGGTAGACAGCAGCGGGCACGAGCAACTCCTCCTCGAACCACCTTGAACGAAGGATGGACCCACTACTCCTCCCAATCATCGCCCTCGTAGTCGTACTCGGGGCTCAAATCCTGCCAAAAATCTATCTGTATGATTTATACTGACCATGTCTCCCACCCTATGCTTTGTGTTGCTTAGTGGTAGGTGGAATGCATAGGGTGAACAAAAGGACCTATTTTGGGCTGTGATTTTCCTATGCAATTAAGTCAAAAATTTTAATAGTAGTGTTTCATCAAGTTTTAACCCATCTCACCCACATGTATTCCCATCCCTTCACACACATCTCACCACACTCTCACACTCTCTAGGCGACAAGGATGACTCCCGCTCGTGCCTTGCCTCAACAGCCAAAGCCAAAACCAACACCAAACCCGGGGGAAGGTAGAAAGGACTCCTCTCACTAGTCAAGTGAAGCCGAACTCAGAAAAGGTCCATAGTCAACAAGTTGGCATATGTATCGATCGATCAACTAGAAACTCGCAAGAGGTTTACACTACCCACAAGATCACCATCATCGATGATGCACCTTGTCTAGGCTGATTCTGGGCTGCCTTCCAACTAGACATGATGCCACCCTACCACTCAGATTGGGGCCATGTCGGAGTACCACCGGTATGCTGAGACTGTGAGACATAGTACCGGGCCCCAAGGTCACTACGCTGTCTTAGGAGGGTGTGGGCCCTCATGCCCATACCTCCCTACACTATCCGCTAACAACCTAGTAGTAGTGGCACTAGGCTAGCAGGTCGTACATCCGTCCCATTTCCATGGTAAGGGTGAGTGGGGCGTAAGGCTTCCTAAGACCGAGTTCTTAAAGCATACCGGTCTTAAGATGACCGAACAGAACGTCTTCACAAGGGGTGAACTGATGCCCCGCTTGACGAGGACATCCGTTGCCCCGTGCTAAAATAGCACCTCCATCCCGAGGCTTCACCCACAAAGACACTCCACCCCAGGATCTCTCCCTGTCACATGTACCCACCACAAGTACCTCTCATGGGGAACGCCTAGGTAGCATCCCCCGGTAAGACTCGTCTCAAGACAAGTCGTAGGATCCTGCTCGATCGACTCGACCCTCACCACACACCCACGACGCACGCCAAGATCTCCCCAAGTTCATTAATAGGTTATTACCAAGTTAACGGCACCTCGTGCCTTATCCACTTACATCACTCCTTCAGCAAGCATCACATCACATATATAATGCATAGTAAAAGTAAAGCAGTAAGTAGAATGCGAGCATCTAGCCTATCAGCGGGTGTGCAGGGGAATAGATAGCGACAAGGTAAAGGCTTTCAAGCAATACTACCATGCAACCTATCACAGTTCATTTGCGTAAAGTGCTAGCAATCTAAATGATAGCATGTCTAATAGGATTCTACGAGGTTGGGTGGGGCGTGGCACCTGGCAGGTCATCTCCCGAGTCCTCGGTGTAGTCAGGGTCGAAGTCCTCAGTTGATGGCTCCACCGGGTCTGTCAAACGAGACATATAGCCACGATCAGCGGCTCCTATAGATAGCACAAAGAAGCAACAGAAATCCAAAAGATTCAAATGCACTCAAACACAAGCATATGACGTAGAGCTTGATTTTAGAAAAAATTGGACTCTGGTTTCATATTTTTCTGAGCTCGTATGAATTTATTATGAATTTCCGAAGTTTAAAACATATTTCAAAAAGGAGGGGATTAAACCAGAGGCTGACACATGGCGTTACGGGATTGGCTAGGGTTCACAATCCCTGACAGGTGGGTCCATGTCAATGGTCATCATTAACCAGTCAACGATCAACGTTGACCAGGCCTTGACTGGGCTTAGATGGCCGGGTTGGGCCGGTCTGGGCCGGGCTGGCCCGAACACGTGTCGAGCCCCCAACAAGCCATGTGGCCAGCATGGGCTCCAATAGGGCTGTGGCTTGTGCACGCGTCTCACGGTCAGTTCGTCAGCATGGTCTATGGACCACATGGCTCGGCTCATGGTGGACCGAGTCCGTTCCCCCTCTTTCCCTCATGGCTCGCTGTTTGCTGGAAGCAGGGTCTTGGGCTCCTGGCATCCAGCAACCATGGCACGGGGCGCGGTGGCGCCAGCGAGGTTGACGCGAACAGCACCTCCCAGGCCTCTCCCTCTCATCCAGCAGGCGAGGGTCTGAGGCGGAGCTAGCTGCGTGGTCAGAGCCACCCCCCACTAGGGTAGGTGGTTGAAATGGCTCTGCCATGGCCGTGTCCTAGCCATGGTGAGCACACGGCTGAGTGTGTGCTGTGGTGGCTTTCCCGAGCTCTCTGTGGCTCAGCAGGGCCTCCGGTGCGGTCGTGCATGTGTGCTTGCTCGTGGACGAGACAACAGGACGGCAAAAGGCTTGGCCTTGGTCCTCCCAAGAGAAAAATCCATGGTGACGCCGGTGTGCTCAAAGCCATGATGGCGTGCATGGAGACACACGGGGGCACACTGTGGTGGCATAGGCACAAGGCTACTGATGCAGTGGCGAGTCGATGCAGGGGTGAGGCGGTGCAGTGCAGGCCGAGTTGGTTCACCGACGTGGTTGTACGGGGCGGCGTCCTCTACTCTGGTGACCTTCCCATAGTGGCGAACGGCTCAGCAGCTCGGTCCGCCTCCTCTCCTCCCTTTCCTTCTCTTCTCTGTGACTTGGCGATGCCACCAGTGGCAGCGGAATGGTTGGGAAGGGGGCTAGGGCACAGGGCGGCTTATATAGCCAAGCCCCGCCATGGCCGAGGCGGGAGATGGTGGTGGGTAGTGGAGGGGTACGTGGAGGGCTATGATGCGCCATAGGCTAGGGTTTTAGGGGGTGCAGCGAGTGATTGGTGGCCCGGGCGCTGCGATTTTCGAATTCGCGGTGGTCAAGCAAGGACGGCGGCATCAGGGGGATTGCGGGCCATGGTGACATCATCCGTGTCGTGACGCTAGCTGGGAGAGGTGGGGCGCACGGCTGAGTGACGTGGAATGTGCCCAGGCATCGAGGCATAACCGCTTGGCGCGGACGGCTGGCGAATAGGGGACCGGGGAATCTCCCCTCGCCCCGGCACTCTGCTTTTGCAAAAGCAGAGGAGGCGGGCAGCTGGGGATGACAACCAGGGTCCACCTGCCGGCCTCTACGGGGAAGATGACGGCACTGCGTCATGATAGGGCGTGGGTGCGTCCGTGCGGCTGGGCCGACTGCGGCGCGTGGTTGTTGTACTAGGCCGGCCTGGCTGGGCTGTGGTGGCGCGTGCGGATGCTTGGCTGGCGGTTGTGGAGCGCAGGCAAGGGCGAGTGGGGATGGGGCGCGGGCCGACCGGTGGCAGGCGCGGCTAGGCCTGGTTACTGGGGCTGCTCGGGCTGCTAGCCTGGGCTAGATTGGCCTTTCCTAATTATTTTCAATTTCCTAAAGCTTTCCTAAATTCCATTTCCAATCCTAGCTAAGCCATGGCTCTTATGTGCGTATACACGAGTGCCAACCATGTATACACCCTTAGGGGTGGTCCGCTAGGGGTCTAGGGTGGTGGGGTCCACATCCAAGGGTTGGCACACACACGCAAGAATTTATTATAAAGATTAGCCATAGGTTGTTGATTTTATTAGCATCACATAGAATCATAAAGACCGAAATCACATGTTGGTTAATTAATGCAATGCTCAAACATGCTACTTGGGGTCTACTTGTGCAACTACATGATGGTTTCCTAGTATGTACACTCACCATGCAATGGTCTATTTAAGAAAAATTTTGTAGTTGTGATTTTTTGATGTTTGAATTTCAGGGATGTAACAGAGCAGCAATCCTAGAACTCGCCTCAACGTAGACTAAGTGACCGGCAAGTCACCGAACCACGTAAAAACATCATGTGTCATCCTCTACATTGTGGTTTGCTTATCTCAACACAAGTTCACTTCATTGCAATATATATTGTGCTTGTATTATTGAGCTTGTGTTTCTTGTTTACCACTTCTATCACTAGCATGTGTAGGAGCTTTGGTGCGCTTACTCTTGTACTAATTGTTTAGCTTGTATGAACTTGCCAACTAGAATTGCTTAAGAGAATTCTCACTAGCTTGGTACATTAGTTGCTCTCTAGCTCAATCTTTTATAAGGGTGCTAGCAAATTTAGATAGAGGGGTATAGTCGAGGCTAGAACATAATTTCACTTACGCATTTAAATTGGCTAGCTCTTGCAATTAATTTTTAGAAATAACTATTCACCCCCCTCTAGTCGGTCATCTCGACCCTACAGAGGGGTATTGTGCTCGCCCCGCGGGAGCCACAAAGAGCAACTCTAGTGGAGCATGTCATTGAGCTACCCTCACTTTTGGGGTAGGTTCTTGTAGTGCCCAACGTGTGGGCTTGGCGGGTGATGCCAATTAGCTGCCGAACCACCAAGTGAGCGGTCAACACAACGGGGACTAGCTTGGTGGCAACCAAGTGAACCTCGGGATAAAAATCACTGTATCATCATCTTCTCGTTGGTTTGCGATCCCCATACACAAGCTTGTATTTACTTTCATTTACATTGTGCTTGTGTAGTTGCTCTTGTAATTAGTTAGCTTGTGTAGCTTGCTAGTTACCTTCTTGCTTGTGTAGCATAGAAGTAGCTCCTTTGCGTGACTAATTTGTTTTGTGTAACCTTGTTAGCCACATTGCTTAGTTTGTGTAGCTAAGTGATTTGCGCTCTCTAGTTTGGCTTTGTGTAGCCTTGCTATTGAGCATTGCTAGTGAGCTTAGGAGATTTGTGCTTTTGCATCACTAGCATGTGTGTAGAAGCTCCCCGATTGCCAAAGTACTAGTGTATAGGTTTGTGTGATCTTGCTCTAGAATTGATTAGGTGAGCTCTAGCTAGCCCAACACTTTTGTTGCCTAGGATCTTTATAAGGTGCTCGTGAACTTAGATAGAGGGGTGTAGTCTTGGCTAGACCGATAGTTTTAATTCCGCATTTGTTTCGGTTAGCCAGAGCGATTAATTTTAGAAAGGACTATTCACCCCCCTCTAGTCCACCATCTCAGACCTTACATCCTCGCTCAATCATAATTGGATGTCTTATTTCTTTATCTAGGATGTTGCTAGCACGGTTCATGTGGTTAAATCCACATGCTTTGGAGAAGATGAAGTTTATATTGCTATTATTGTAGCATGTCATGTTCATTGCATCATTCAAATGCATTGGAAGTTATGTCATTGACCTATGGTCACAACCATAACAGTACAACATCATGGGATGCAACTCCATACCTTGTTGGGTATGCAGACAGGAGTCATTTGTGTTGCACTCATATGCATTCACGAAATATATTTGATGTGGCATGTCCTTGCTATTATTATTGAGGCTGTACCATGTCTATGTTGTTCTATTTGGAAGTTTTTTTAAAATCAATACTATTATATGTTGCTTATCCTAGAGATGGAATCTTGTATAAAATCGCTGCTTGGCACAACTTGTGGTTTAAATAACTCGTCAAAACAAATTTACTTGCTGAGATGTTTCATATCTCCCCCTTGCACTACTCCTTCTAGGTACTTGATGATTGCTAGAATGGGGAGGGAGCTAGCTGCACGTTTCACATATTTGGAGACTATTCCTTAAACATAATAACTTAGTTGTGATCATTAGTTTTGTGAACATTTATTTGAAGGGCGGTCCTGAAACTTATTCCTATAGAGTAACTCCTTTTGCTCTTGGATGTTTATTTAATGCTAGTGTGCTTTATGTTGCTTATCTTTGTTCTCACTTCTATGTTGCTTATAAATACAAAGGAGGTGTTGCCACTTTTTTATTTAGTATGTTCGGCTAGTGTCTGTGATGTTTAGTAGCATCCCAGTATGTTTGTGGTTTCCGGGGTGTTACATGACCGGCAAAACAAATACCCTATCTTATATATTTGCTTTCAATCCCAGGGTCTTTTTATTAATGAGTGACACTAAATGTGTAGTTCTTTTTATGTGTTTTCTTAAATGTGTTCCTAATATATGTTTGTCTTTCAAACTTCTCTAATTTTGAACTAGATTTTAGACAAAAAAAAAGGAAAAGTTACTCCCCCAAGTTTGGCCGTACCCAGTAATGTTTGGTTTGGTTTACTCTCAACTATTTCATTCGGTTCAATTTATCTCTTAACAAGATTTTTGTCTTTGGCTTCTCCACGTACAAGTTGAATTTAAATTTCAAATCTTGTGATGTGATAGTGGACATCATAACTTCTTTGTAAAGAGTACATTACATCACTATCTTTCATACAATTTTGTATTTCTAGTGTTAATTTATTATTAGATGCCCTAATTCATCAAAACAATGATAAAAATTTATGATTTTTCATAAACTATGGTTTCCGCTATCACTTCACGATTTTTTTTAAATTGACTTGAACATGAAAAACCAATAATAAAATAAATCTTAATAAGAGGTAAATTGGACCAACTAAAATAGCTGATGGAAGTAACGGGTTATTCAGGCGGAAAACATGGGAGCTACTAATTTGCACTTTTTTCTAGCAAAAATATATTAACATCTAAAAGTTCAAATAAACACACTATCAACACATATTTCATGAAGGGTTTATCGAAACAAAATTTATATTGTAGGTATCAATATATTTTCTTGTAAACTTAATCAAAGTTAGATAAAGTTAAATAATAAAATGACCATAACACCTTTATTTTTTCTTATTCTCCTTTACTTTTTACCTTATCTCCTTACCCACATCTTCTCTTTGTTCTCCTGGCCCCTCTTTCTTTCTCACGTCTCTCCTGACGCTTCGTGCTCCCAAGCTGCGGGACTCGATGCCCCCCCGCTCCGACATCCAATGACTCGATGCCTTGAATCCGACCATAGCCATGTTGGGGGCCATCTGAGCAAGAGAAAGACGAAAGAAACTGGTATTTTCAGGTCTATTCAACTCCCACCGTGTCCTCCGGTAAGAGCAGACTTTCAGAGACTCCAGAATGAAAGAAGCTGGTATTTTCAGCTCTATTCAACTCCCACCGTCTCCTCCTGTAAGAGCAGATTTTCAGAGACTTCAGAACTGTTTAAAAAACACTCGTTTAGCAACAAAAAAAAAGCTCTTGATAAAGTTACTGAAGAAGGTGTGCAATGGGGAGCATCTCCAATAGCCCCCAATCCCACCCCTTATTCCCATAAAACTGTCATATTGGGGGAGGTTGCTCACTTTTCCTTCTCCAGCAGTCCCCCGACAGCCCTCCTTTTTTTTTGGTGGCCAACAATATCTCGCTCATCTCCCCTCAAACGAAGGGGGAGTTATATTTTCCCCAATAAGCTGGGCCCCACAATAACTGTCACTTTTTCCACCTCTCTGCTCACTGCACACACCGGAGCTCGCCGTGCGCCATGGCCTCAACAAGGACCGTGCGGCTCCAGCTCGAGGGCGAGACTCGACGGCCGATCTGCACGGGCGGCGCTCCAGCTCGGGAACTCGCGTGGTGGGCGGGCGGGCGCCATCTTGTCGAAGTCCGGGTCGAGCGAGGCGGCCTCTGTGGGCGAGGGTGGAGAGGCGTCGCAGTGCACGGAGGAGGGCGTGCCACAACCCCCCCCCCCCCCCCCCCCCCCCCCCCCCGCCGTGGAGGCCCGTGGATGAGGCGGCCGGGGAGAGCAGCGCGAAGAGGGCCATGGCCGTTCGTGGATCTGGGCGCGAAGGAGGCGGAGGAGCGCCATGGCCGGAGGAGGAGCGCCATGGTTGGGGAGGCGGGGACGAAGGGGGCGAAGTAGCCACGTGGCCGAGGGCGTAGGGGGCCGAGGGGCAGAGGAGCTCCATGCATGGCTAGGGCACCACAGCCTGGAGCAGAGAGGATGCAGATCAGTTTTGGTGTGGCGAGATGGGGAAGAAGACACCGCGTGGGAGAGGGAAGGAAAAGAAAAAAAATATTCTGACAAGTAGGTCTCATGTATTGGGGGAGATTATTGGGTTTCTGTTGCAGCTTGTCGCCAATAAATCTAAAAAGTGATATTGGGCTACCCCAATACTATCTTATTGGGGTAGTTGTATTGGGAAACTGCTGGAGATGGTCTAATGCAAACACTGTGTATTGTAAAACCTACACACTCGGCCACTATTATGTATCGCATGACTGCACTTTTTGAACTGCCACTTGCCATTCAAAGCTACGTTTGTTGCCATGAAGTTCGTTCTGTCATCATTTAGCTAGGGCCCATTGCCTCATCATGCATTTTTTTAATAAAGGCTCATCATGCAATTAATCTTTTGCAAAAGGAGGAAAGTTTCAGAGCATCTTTTAGTTGGAGAGATGCGGCGTTTGCAACATCGATAGCCAATCTAGAAACTGAACAAAGTCTTTCGTTTGCGGTTGCACACTTGTCATCATCTCACCACATATAAGATACTCCATCAATTCTAATCAAAATTATAGTTCACTTTAGTTTTTTCTAAGTCAAATCTTTCTAATTTTGATCAAGTTTGTAGAAAATACATCAATATATAGAGCATTAAATTAGCTTTATTAAATTATCCATAAACTACGTTTTGATTATTTGAACTTGTAGGTGTTAATATATTTTATTTCTAAAAATTTAGTTAAAATTGGAGAAAGTTGACATTGACACAACTGAACTATAATTTGGAAAGGGGAGGGATCAGAGAAGCAAAGTCAAATACCCTGCTTTTGCTGCATGAAGACAAGATCAGTTAAACAAGTCTACCAGATCAGCTAGATTCCCATTTTAGCGGCATTTGATTTTCACATGCACTGGTGGAATATAAGCACGATCGATCACTCATGATCGATGCAAAAACTGACATACAGATGGAAAGTTACTAGGCAGTGTAGCATAAATATCATGCATGCCAAATTGGACCAAGAATGTCAAAAGGACCGGTAAAATGTCAAAAGGTACTAAGGATTTGAAAAATGCCGAACAAGTGGATGGTCAGAAACCACGATCGAACTGAATGATAGAGCTAATTGTGATAGACATGTTATGGTAGGTCAGATACCATGGTAGGGTCCAAATGTAGGTTACTTGGATGCACTAATGCTGAAGCTCTGCTGTTAATTCCAGAGTATTTTGACTTAGTTAAGTGCCTTCGATAACCCGCAAAAGTTGGCGTTATATTGGATAATTTGCGACTGAAAGCATACCATATGTGTGAGAACGATCTTTGCAAATTGCAAGAATTGGAGTTGAGAAGGCAGAAAGGCCGGCATCGGAACCTAACTCTTACCAAATATATTACTTCCGCAATTATAAATATATGTCCGCCTAGATCTTATTTTTCTAAAAAGTTAATGACTACCAATGTTTCAAGTTTCATATTGGTTGACACGTTGAAGAATATATGAAGAATATTTTGTAACATAAAACTATTTCTATTTAGGATAACATTTTTTTTGATGCCTCAACACTCCAAGTACAAGTTGTAGTATCTGAACTCACGCACTAACTCACACCATCATACACCACCACACACACGCACACACACCTAGTGTGCAAGCTATATCTACACCTATACGAAGAAGCTGCACGTGACTGAGAGGTATCTGAAGTCAACTAGGCTTCGCATGTGATGGGCACGTCACCCTGACCATTGTGGCGCATCCACGCGTGAGGCTGCTGAAACCACGCGTGAGGCTGTTGAAAAGCCAGGACACAACCTGGACACTAAGAAAAATCCCGGTGAGACACCAAACGTCGAACCTGTGGTTCGAACGCTAGTGGGTACTAAGCCAGCCACCGGCTTCTGCCATTTGCACTACGTGCAGTTCTCTAGGATGACATATTTCATATATATTTCAGATGGGTAATATTTAAGGCTGTGGCTCGGAGGAAGTTGGCAACCCGACTACCATGCACTACTATGGATCTGCATCACTGCTGTTTTAGAATGAGCAATGATACCAATAGCGATCACTGCTAGTTCTAGAACCGTAATGCCATTTTCACAAATCACAAAAAAAAAGTAAAAATAAAAGACCACCACAATGCCAAGGTGTGGCGCACTAGTACAGGAATAATTTTTATAGACGTCTCCCATTCTAATACAGATGGTTGACTTAGAAAACCGTTTGTACCTCGACGGGAGGCACTGTAGCTACACAACCACAACCGTTGCTGAAAATCAATTTTCAGAGGCGGTTAGGGGCAGTTTTCTTAAGAGAACCGCCACTGAAAATATGATTTTTGGGGATGGATATTTTTATAGAACCGTCTCTAGAAAAGACAAAGTTTCAGAAACGGTTCTACTAAGAGAACCGCGTCTGAAATCTGATAACAGGAGCGGTGTTCTTAGTCAACCGCCTCCTCATGTGCACCAACCACCCGCACCCCCACTATTTACGCTCTGTCGTAGCTCCACACTCCAGCGCCACCATGCGCCAACGTGAGCCTTGATTGCTGAAGACTGGTTTGGGAAAAGGAGGAAACAAGAGTGTGAGGAGGACCGAGAGAGGAAGATGGATAGAGAGAAGGGGAGAGCACCGGAGGAGAGAGTGTGTATGGGAGAGAGGAGAGGAAGCACTGGGTTTGGCATTTTGAGAATCTGAACTTGATGCCTGAATTTAATAAATTTCATTTTATTTTTGCATCTAAGGACTACATCACTGTCTGTTTGTGTTAAAGTCTGACAGGAACAATACCGGTTTTCAGCAACAACTAGCGGTGATAATCATGCCGATTGATTGAGAAACCCAGTTATGTTCTTTTTTTTCATAACCACCGGGTTTCAAAACAATTGGTAGTGATGTAGTCCCTCCATTTCAAAATAGGTGTCATTCTCACTTTCCGAGAGGTTAAACGTTTTTAATTTTGACCAAATACATACAATAAATCATTAATATTCATGGTGCATAATAAATACCATTAGATTATTAATTGTTGAATATGTTTTTATAATAAACTTATTTGAAGATTAAAATTATGCTAATATTTTCTATAAATTAGTCAAAGTTAAGAAAGTTTGACCTGTACGAAACATAAAACAACACTTATTTTGAGACGGAGGGAGTAGCCAGTAGGAGTGGTCATTTCTGCATCAGTGATGACACCTGTGTCTAGAGGCAATACCTATAGAATTTCATCACATGGCCCCTTGATTTGACCTCGCGTAATAAGCCAGGTGTGTCTTATTAATTATTATATAGCATTCATAGCAAAATGCAAACTAATATGAGAATAGAGACAGTCAGAGAACAGATTCTGATGGTACAAGAGAAGTTATACAAATGTCAAAAAAGTTGTGGAGGAGGCACACACATATGCATCTCCTTTTCTGCTAGCTTTTTAACCCTATAAATACTTGAAGAACAGAGTGCATGCAAACACAAAGGGTACAAATTCAGATCGGAGAGGAGGGCCTTGCATGAGGACCAGAGCTGATTCGTTCAGTAGCCAAGGATGACTTGCCTATACATGGCTATATGCCTGAGAGCCTGTTTCTCGGTGGTAAATTATTGTATGTGCTGAGCATATAGGCATGTCTTCCTTGGCTACTCGGAGCGGCTCTAGTCATCCATGGAAGGCCTCTGTCTTCTTTCCTTGTTAAAAAGATCATCAACCTACCATTGATACATATAGAAATATATACGGTAGAATCTAGCTGGCTCTTCCGACCAATATTTACCATCCATCACTGTCCACGAAATTTAAATGTCATGGTCTGGTTTGGATATTTAGCAAGGTTTGTGGCATCTTATTGTTTAATTCTAGCTAAGTATTTAAAGTTTGATCTCCATTATGCTTTATGCAGCAACAGGTTTATGTGTGTTCTTTTTTTTTCCTTGTATAAACCCCATATATAGACCTACTACGCGCTAGCTAATCTTTTGTGCTTTAGGTTTGCACATACGGAGGAATGGAGCATGAATACAATGCAATTTGGGCCTCGTTTGGGTGTAGTCGGATTAACATCAATCCACATATGTTGGAGTGGAACTTGAACTAAATACCACCCCAATACATATGGATTGAGGTGAATCCGACAGCATCCAAATAAGGCCTTAGGCGGGTAGGGTATGCACCCTGCCCTTGCTCCCAAGGGCGAAGCTAGCTAGAGCTCCGTGCATCCTGTTGCGCTGTTTTTTAACACAAATGGTCTCATTGATTTAACAAATGTACAGAATTTTGCTGGTTTTCTATACAATTAGGGCATGTTTGGAACGCAGAAATTTCATAGGAATTGTACAGAAATGTCACAAGAGAATCAGTCCATAGGAAAAACACAGGAACTGAAAAAATGTCCCGTGTTCCAAACAGGCGCTTAGGATTTTTCATCTAATTTCATACATTTTCACCAAATTTTAGTCAAATTAATCCAAAATAAAAATTTTCTATTTTTTCCAATAACCACAGGACCATTTGCACTAAAGCGTTATTATATGATAACAAAGGGGCACTAAGATGACTTGGCCTTGGTACAACTCCACGAGAGCAATGGAAGGATGGTACTTACCTTGGCGGGTGAGTCCTCCAAGCTTGTCTTGAAAACATGTCGGCTCGAGTAGTAACCTTTGTGCCGATTTACCATCTTGGTCTTCTTTGATTTTGGTTTGGCAGTTTTGTTTTGCCTTGGGGGTGCATGATCGACTTCCTTCTTCTCAATTGATAATCAAGGGAGAAACTTCAACTTGGGTCTCTGAGGGAGATGAATGTTGAAGGTGTTGTTCACATCTATTTAGTATGACAAGGCCAAGATGAATTGCATAAACGATAAGGGACTTTGAAGTATGCTCACAGTGGACGAAGGATGTGATGTGCCTCCTTTGTATGATGTGCAATATTATTGACGTGTACTCACATGCTTTGATTTATCTCTTCATTGAATTAATCTCAAGATTTACCCACTTAAATTTGAATTTTTTTTGCAAGTGTTAGTCTTTATATACAACCAATGTCTATAGAAGTACTCCTTGTCGGTTCAAAAATCAAACGAAACATTGTGTCTAATTTGATTAAGGAATGCTATTTAAACTAAACATGATGCTTAATTTAAAAAGTCTATGAAATAATGATCATTACACACCAACCTTAAACTAAGCACCATGCTTAAATAAAAGGGTGTATGAACACGCCCAAATCAAAGCATGCTAAATAGAAAGAGGAAGCATGAAAACATAATCAAAGATTTACTTCACATGGAGATAAAAAAGAGAGAGAAAGTGGTGAACCAAAGGGCCATTGTACTTCTTTTTGTTATTTTTTATATGAAAAAGGATGTGAAAGAGAAAATGATTGCAGCTAAACAAACATGTTGTGGTCTTGGAGCAACAAGTACGAGGGATATGCATGAATCTCTAGGCTTAGCCTTTGCTTGCAGCGCGAATAGACTACCGGCTAGACCGAATGGCATAACTAGACATCTAGGTCTATCGGTATCGTTTAATATACACATACTATGGAGCTGGACTAAGAACATCGATAGGTAGGTAGCAAAGAAGTTTTCCATCTATATAGACTAGGTACCCACCGAAATACAACTTAGAGTCTTTGAGCCACCCAAAGAAAACACTAGAGATGTAATGATTCAAGAAAAAAATGTTGTGGCACGAGCGAATGCAAAAATGTTAAAGATAACTATGGTCACCTCCCGGCAGGTGCTCAAGAAATTTTGAAGCTCACCTACAATTTGAGATGGAGTTGTGAGTCGTGCGGCGTCATTGTCCGGTCACATACGATGATTTCATTACCTTTGTGATGGTGACCTTCTCTCCATTCAGCACAAGGTTAGGATAATGTACACATATACAAACCTATGAGAATTTTGCGAAATGATATGCATGCCTGAAGTGTTGATGGATCATGAACGATTAGGTATCCTGGGCTCTTTCATTTTTTTCTTGTGGAAATACATCGGAAGGTCGGAATGGATGATGTTGTCCTGTTTGTTCCACACTAAAACAAAACATGGGTAATCTTGCAAAAGCTAGTGATAGATTAGATTAGTAGAAATCAATGTTAATATAAATATCTTTTGCCAATTGGGTCCCCAACAACAACATCAGAAATGCTTGTTGTTATTTGTTGTGCTCAAGTAGGTAATTCCACAAGCACATAGAATATCATTATAGCATTTTACCTGGGAGTATATCAGAGTATCGTATTTATCCTCATGGAAGCAATGGCTTAAGAGTAATTATAACTACCAATGATGTATCTTCTAATTGATGCACCAACTAGACTAATATAATGTGGGGGCAAGTCATATGATAGCAGTTATGATTAATGGCACACATAGGAGAATTCCATGTTAAGGATAGGAGAGTAGTCTAGCTAGGTTGGAAGGATAATGGATGAGAACAAGGTTCATATATTCTTCTCTACTACTATGTTTTAACTTCACTTTGTCAGAAGTTCATAATCCACGTTCTTGTAATTTAGTGGCACATGGCCTTGTGGCTATGGGGTGCAAGTTGGGTCTGGGTACTGTCCCTGTGCTCGACAGTATTCCAAATTGTATCCATGTATAGTTGGCCAATGATTTGGCCTCACTTATTGCGGGATGGAGGTCTCTTCCATGTTAAAAAATTGAAAGGGCTAGCGTCCAGACGCTGCTCCAGAGCCCATGTTGCACTCATTCGTAGCCTCATGCCTGTTTCCCTAAAAAAGCCCCGTGCCTTGCTAGCCGATGTGGCCTATCCGCATCCACAGGTCATCCCCATCCGCATGCCAACACTGGCCCCTCCTCCACCGCTGTCCCATGCCCAACTTGAGCACCTGGAAGAGGAAGGACCTAGACGACCGTACCGGACCTCGCTGGCGACGCTGGAAGCGGAGGAGACACCGAGGCGAGGCAACAGAATTCGAGGAGGAAGATGCAACACACGATCTACTTTTGAAAACATCCAGATGCAACACTTGCAACATATGTCTTAAGACTAATGAAACACTTGAAACATGTGTCCGAAACACTAGCAAAAACACTAAAAAACATTTGAAACCATTGTAAACATACGCAACATCCAAATAAAACACTTACAACATATGCGCAAAACATATGCAACATCCAGATAAGAACACTTGCAACATATGTCTGAATGAAACATTGAGAACAAAAGCTTGCAACATACGTGTATAACCATTACAACATATGCAACATTCATATGAAACACATGCAACATACCTATGAAACATCTGAAACACTTGAAATATGCGTTTTGCAACATGAGGGAGGTGGGCCAGTCGAATCTAGCCGTTAGGGTCGAAGCCGACGACGAGCGACAATGCACAAGCACCACCAGCGGCGCGAGCACCACCACCAGCAGCGCCACCATCACCGGGCTTGGCTCAGACAGGTGGGCAGCGCGCGCGACGAGCGGAGCGAGCACCACCAGCATCAGCGCCAGCTGCGGCGCGCGAGCACCACTGGTAGAGAGGAAGGATGGTGGCAGGCGGGCGACCACCACGCTGGAGCAGTCACGGCACACGGCGGTGGTGCTAGGAGTCTAGGACCTCGACGAGTGGAGGGTGGGGTTTCTGCTCTAGAGAGTGGACAACGACCGAACCATTTTTTTCAATGAAAAAATATGAGCATAATGAAACATACTTGTTGGGCCGTTCGGGCCAGCATCACACACGGCCCCCGCTGCTAACCCACCCCTCGGCCATCGCCCTTGCCCAACCCCCAACCCCTCACACCCGACTGGCGACAGCCGCTGCCGCCCTAATCGAGGTACCCAGGTCTTCTTCAGGCCCTTCGCCTGCGACGAGCACCACCAGGTACGCCCACCTTTTTGTCTTCCCTTCTCTGTTGTGCGAAATTGAGCACCCAACCTTGGATTCGGATCTTGTCTAACTACAAGTATATACATGTATTATGCGCTCTAACTTTGATTGTTTTTCAAAACATATCGGGTCATGCGTACATCCATGTGGCCATGTCCTGTACTGGGTCCGCCCCTGCTTGCCACATTTGCTACCATATCTGGGTTTTTAGAAACAGTTGGATACTATGGAATTAGCTACGATGGAGATATGTTCTTGCTAGCTATTCTGTGGAGATTCTGTTAGTAGAGATTCTCATATGGTGGAGTACATTGCAAGCAATTCCACATAATCTTAGAGAAGATTGAGAGATGACCAATTTTTTAAAATCTGGCTTTGCTTTTAAAGACATTATTAAGAAACTTTTAAAGTTGAATTTGTACTAGATGTGCACTTATTTAGTTAAATTTATCAATACTTGTTTGAGAGATGTTCATTCCCCTTTACCCTTTTGTTTCATTCTTTCAGGTATTCCAATTGGTCTCATGGAGAACAATGATGCAGACAAGAAAGAGACTGATGACTCCACTACGCAGCGTCGCCGTAAAGTCAGAAAGTCCTTAGTTGTGTGTCATGTTGATGCATGAGTTAATGATGTCTGCTGCTTACCTTTTCTTTTCTTTCTTTTTATTACAGCCTGAACTTAAATTTGCACCCAAAGTTCTTCCTAAGAAAATGCCGAAAATCATCCTTAAAAGGTAAATCAATCTATTATTTATTGTTGTCATATTTGCTCAATTCAAGAACTCATATTTAGGTTAGTACATTATATGTGGAATGAAAGTTATGGTGTGTTCTTTAGGGAACCACATGAGAACAAGGTTTTGACAATTGATAGGAAAGTGATGACTGGAATTGGTAGCTTCAAGGTACTTAAATGTCTAGTTTTTTTCCATATATATGTTTTGCTTTGGTAGCACATACACATACATACAATTCCTAGTTTCATATGGCAGATAACTGATAACCCCAGAAATGGAGCTAAGGCTGAGAAACAAGGTGATTATATTTCAATCCTGTGTTCATTATAATAATCTTCTTAACCTAGTAACGATTTGATCTCATACTCAATATGCCTATATCTCGTGGGAATTAAGTTGATTAGCTCATCATTCATCCTGAGCTGCTGTCAGAACAAACTTCCTTAAATTCGAAAAGCACAACCTAGTTTTATTAGTGGTAGCATAGGATGCTATTTGTCAACTTGTGTCACTCACAACATAAGTCTCAATGCTTGCACCTTGACACAGGAACCCCTGTCCAGGTTTCATTTGGACGAGCAGACCCTTCAGTTCCAAGGACTTTCCCCACTCCAAGAAGCTCTTCAACAGGTAGTAGCTTAAGGTGGCATTAGTTTCATTTTTAATTTCACCTTGACTTCATACTCACAAATTAGTTTCATGTGTTTGGCAAATTAGCAAAGAAAGTTATACTTTGTCATTAGTAGAATCTTTGACATATATGATATACCTTTACTATATCTACATTTATTCTTAAGTACTGTGCAATTTTGTAACTGAAAAGATAGTTTGAGTTTGTTCCATGTGTATTCCCTGTTTAGGTGCAGCTCTTGTAAAATTATTCAAGGAGCATGACAAACCATGGGTGCGTAGGTACATAAAAAACACAAACATGGTGTACATTCTTTTGTCATTGATTTGATATATGTTAGTAATTTCTGCAGGATTACAAATGTACCAATTATCCTATTACTCTACCACTGAGATGGCGCAACTCTGGAGATACAGGTTCTCTTGTTCCTGTTTCTTAGTTTCTTCTGTGTTTGTGTAACACCCTAAAAATTTGCTCCTTTTGAAATAGATGTAAATTAAGTTGATTTTGAATTCTTGTGCTCATGAAAACATAGGAACACAATTTTTTTTCATTAAATTAAAATTTATCATAAGGCTTAGCAACATTGTAGTGCATTCATGTTGGTGCATTTGTATTTTTTGTAATGAGTGGTTTTGGTCTAAAGTCAAAATGTTTCAAAGTGTTTTTGAAAATGGTTCAAAATGATTTTGAAATAAAACAAAAGAAAAGGAGAAAGCTTTCCCTCTCTCCTGTTCTGGCCTGAGTGGCAAACAACCGAGCCCAGCTCCTCTTCCCAGCTGCCAAGCCCAGCTCCCTACTCACTCCTGCAGGCCCACTCCACCCCACCGGCCCAGTTGCCATGCCGGCCCAACCAAAGCTGGAGGCCACGTCGGCGCCTCCCCTCCCTCTCTCTGGCTGTCTGCGGCCCCGCGCCTTGAGTCGCTGCCTTCTCGGGCCCACACGTCAGCGACACCGCCGTCATCTTCTTCCTCAAGCCGACGTAGTCGACGCCTTCCATACTCGCCGCCGCCAAATCTCTCCCGATCTTCACCTTTCCATTCCTGGCGCAACCCAGGGCTATAAAAGCCGGTGCCCCACACCCTCCGCTCTCCATCTAGATCTTTCGCGGCATATGACATGTTTGTGAGCTTGCAAACCTAGTGTTGAATCTAGAAGATTTGCTATAAGTGTTTAATTCAACATAGGCAAGATGACCCTTATTATGAGGTGTGAAGAAGCTTGTCTTTGGTTCAAATCAAATTAAATATCTTTGGCAAGTGTTCTAGGTTGAACCAAATTTGATAAATTTTAACCTACTCCATCAAACATTTCTTTTCTCTCCACAATTTGATCCCATTTTTGGGTAAGTTGTTGACAAAGGGAGAGAAAAAGATGATTCAACATGATAAAGGGGTAAATAAAATTTTGATGCACACAAGTAGGGGGAGCAAGCTCATAAACAAATTTGTTGCATTTGTTTGTGTATTCTCATATGACTTGCTCATTGCACATGTATTTAAAATCAATATACATGTCTGTGTGGTGCAATGCTAGTATAGAACTTGAATGATGAAATGATCTACTAGCATGCATAGGAATAGTCTACATGTGGTATCTAGACATGCTTAAAGCTTTACAAGTTGTCCAAGAACCTTTACATATAATGTTGATCTCACGGGGTTCTTGAGTTGTGATGGATGTCTAGTTACTTCATGATGCTAAGGATGGTGTAAAAGACAACTCTGATTGGTATCACGCTTCAAAGGTCCATTTCTTACACCTTAGCATCATTTTGGTAGAATTACTCTCTCAACACTTCTATCCATGCATATGTGCAAAGCTTTCAATCAAAACTCTATGCACATATGTAGGGAGAGCTAATGCTACCAAAACCGAGCTTGTGGTAATTGTCCAAACTTTACTTATGAGCAAAATGATTGGACAAGTATGACAAGTTCAAAACTTTTATTATCAAAATCATCTTTGTAAGGGTTGTCATCAATTACCAAAAAGGAGGAGATTGAAAGTCTCTAGTTTGGTTTGGGCTAATTGATGAAACCTAGGACTAACCTTTGTATCTAAGTGGATGATTTAGATAAAGGTGGTCGTTGAATATGAGACATGACATTAACTCATGTGACCAAGATGATGAAGACCGAGATGATGCTTGGCTCGATGGACCGGTTGTGAAGGTGAAGGGCAAGTCGAGGCTTCGAAGCGAAGGACCATGCATGGTGAAGCTTGAGCAAGACTTGGCGCTGACGAACCGATGCAACAGTGAAGAGCAAGTGAAGTCAAGGTCGATGGATCGAGACGATCATGTGATGATATGAAGTGGATCATATCTTTTGGAAAAAACAAAATGGGCTCAAGGCAAAGGTATAACCATAGGGCCATTTTGTTTTGCACTCAAGACACCATAGAGGGTGTGAGTGGTTTAGAATCGATAGCCGAACTATTAAGAGGGGAAGTCTTATCGGTTATTCGATGCACGAGTGCCACTAGGTGAATTCATGAAGTGCATTGCATGTAGGGCCTAGTGAGCTAACTGGAAAACCTTCGAAAATAATTATGAAAATGCTAACACACGTGCACAAGGTGGTGATCACTTGTTGGTGTTGGCACATTTATGAAGGCGATGAAGTTTGAGCGGTAGAGAGGGTTTGGGTCCCTCTCTCCCTCCCGCCGAGCTTGCGAGCGTGGGATTCAGGCGTTTTTGAGGACTTGAAATGCCTATTTTCCACTACGCCGGAAGTCGGAAAAGAAACAAAGACGAACGGAGGTCACAGAGGTGACCAGACACTGCACCGAACGCGGTCACGGTTTGACCGGACGCGTCCGGTCAGTTCAACGCAGCAGTCAGGCGCGCGGGTGTTAGGGTTTGCAACCGGCGCGTCCGGTCACTCGCGGGACCGGCGCGTCCGGTCGGGCACCCAGAAGTGTAGCCCGTGGCGTAAAGCTGATCGGACGCGCGGCACGTCCGATCACACGTGATCGGACATGTCCGATCGTTGAGGGAGCTTACTGGACTCCAACCGGACGTTGGCACTGTCGGTCGATGCTTCGCGGGCGCGCGGTACTGTGCGATCGGCGCGTCCGGTCGGTTGAGCGGCGTGTCCGGTCGTTGCATTTGACCGTTGGCACTCAGTGACCGTTGGAGGATCGGACGCGGTTGAGCGCGTCCGGTCAGTTTCGACCGGCACGTCCGGTCATCCCGAAAAATATCCAGTGAAGGGGTACAACGGCTCTATTCGTTTGGGATGCTTATAAATACTTGTTGGCCGGCCCTTGGGGAGGTCTCTCGTGTTTTCTAACACTCTTGTGCATCCTTTGAGCTAGAGCTTCTCCCTCCCACTCATCTCTCTTGCTTGATTGCAAATCAAAAGTGAGATTGAGTGATCCCAAAGTGCATTGCATAGCTTGAGGGCATCTAGTGGCACTTGTGGGTGGTATAGCCGGTGGATTTCTTGTTACTCTTGGAGAGTACTGCTCCTAGCCGGCTTGGAGATCGTTGGAGGCGTTGGCAAGAGAAGGAGATTGTTCTTGGCCACCTCCGGTTGATTGTAAGAGGTTCTTGTGCTTTCCTCGGCGGAGCGCCAAAAGCAACTCTAGTGGATTGCGCGTGTCATTGAGTTACCTCACTTGAGAGTGGTGTCTTGTGGTGCCTTGCGGGGCGTGCCTTGAGGGGCAAGTGACTTGAGGGTCACACCGAGGAACCATCTAAGTGTTGATCGACACAACCGGTGACGTAGCTTGTCGGTGCACAAGTGAACATCGGGTGAACAAAAATATTGTGTCACTTGTCTCCCGGTGATTGGTCTTCATATTGTGTTGTTGTCAATATTGATTGATTGTATATCATCTTGGTGATTGGCAACATCTTCACTCCACCGTCGGTATAAGATTCACTATCCTCTCTCTCGCTTTTACATTTACTAGTTATCTTGTGTAGCTCTAGTGGTAGCCTTTGCTAGTAGTTTTAGCTTGCTCACTAGTGTAAGTTTTGTGACTTAGCCCTTGTGTGAACTAGAGATCATAATCTACTAGATTTATGGATAAGAGGCTTGCATCACAACCGTAGGCTAAGCAAAACTCGCTTTACGCCGTTTGTTATTCTAACAAGTTTGCTTAGTGTTTCTTGTAGTATTTTTTATAGGCTATTCACCCCCCTCTAGCCATCTAGGACCTTACAGCCCCCCCCCCCCCCCCCCGCACGTGCCTGCTTGCACGGGCCCTGACTATGCACGCACTCGTGACCGCCCGCTCATGAGTGCCCACACCTGACCACAGGGGAATGTAGATCCCCATTTGTGGAAGTCTACTCACAAGCAGCCCGCTGGCTGCTCGGATCCACTGGCCCCTGCCCCCTATGAACTTCGTCGATGCTACTCGATGGCTCGGCAGAGGCACTTCTTATTGGATACCTTGTCGCCGCCCTCAACCACTTCCTCTGAGCCTAGTTGCCGTTGGTGTGCTCTTGACTGGTGAGGTACTAAGGTGTGCTTCGCTTCTTGCTTCGTCGATGGCTCATATGGACCCCTCCCATGGTGCTCTCTTGGAGCTGGAGCAGGATCTTGCTCTTGCTGAGCTTGTGAGGGATTAGGACTTCTCCCGTGGTAAGAAGTTTGAAGCTGAGGTGTTTCACGAGCTTTCTTCCTCTATGCACCATCCCTCCTCTTCGCCGAATGGTTCCTTCTTGCTCATGGTTTCCCAAAGATTCCTATTTTGTCTCACTGAGGATTCAGTCGCCATGGCTCTTCACTATTGCCTTGGAGGCACACCTGCTGGTTTTCATGTGACTTTTCTAAAAGATCGTCACTTCCAATTCTCAGTTGCCTCTAAACAGGTTGGTCTGCTAGTTTGAGCTCTTAAGAGAATCACTTCTGAACACTTTGACATATACTTCCATATGTGGCGCGATGGAGGCGCCAACTGGGAACTAGAATGGCAAAGATGGGAAAAGGAAGAAGAAGAAGAAGATAGCTGGACAACTAAGATCAGTCGAAAAGCTAAATGAAAAATGGCTACTAAAAAGGTTTCCTTCCATAGGAAGCTTGTTCAAGACTCTCCTATGCGTAAATCTTTCCCTAGAGAACTGTCTTCAGTGATCAAGATTGGTGATATCTTCTGTCCTTTGACAAGTTCTCCATGCAGAGTGTTTGGCCGTCATTCTGTCTCTTGGGAACAGAATTGGAATTCTGAGCCATGATCCAGTCACTCTTATGAAGCCAAGACTTTGGATGTTTCAGTTCAAGGAGTCTTTCAAAATCTCAAAAGAGATATTTGCATTAACAGCCATAGTGCCCAAGTTGCCATCTCTCAGCCACCAAAACAATTAATCGACAGGTATCCACCCCAATGTGAACGCTTCAACTTTTCCCCAAATCCTACCACTCGTTTCTATTTCAAGTGTTTAAGCCTAGAACATCTTGTTAAAGAATGTTGGGGGAAATACGTTGCATTTATTGTTTCAATTATGGTCATCGGGCTCGGTTTTGTGCTAAGAGGAGATTGGATCTCAAGCACAAATGGGCTGTCAAGCCTGTTAAGCCCCCTCGAGTAGCGACTCCAATGAAGAAGACAGAGGGGAGAAGAATCCTATTCAAGGGTCTCTTAGCCCTGATTGTGGTGTCTAGCCTCCCGGTCTCTCCCAAAACCTGAACCCTCGCATTCATTGTAAAGGTGGGGTCAGGCAAGGTGACCTACTCTCCCCCTCCTTTTTGTACTGGCTGCTGGCTTACTACAATGCATTATCAATAGAGGTCATAGAGATGGATTGTTTGAGTTACCAATTCCTTCCTATGAAATGGCTAACTAAACTATAATCCAATATGCCAATGATACCATCTTGATCATGAAAGCATCACAATGTGAGCTCTTCACCCTCAAAGGGCTCCTTGAATCTTTTCTCAATCTACTGGACTTAGGGTTAACTACATAAAATCTTGTTTGGTGCCTCTAAACCTTTCCACTGAAAAAGCACAGCAATTGGCTGGAGTCTTTGGCTGCAAGCTTGAATCACTTCCCTTCACATACCTTGGTCTACCAATGGGTACCACCAGCCTAGAGTTGAGCACTTCGGCTTCATCATGAATAAGGTTGAAAGAAGACTTACTGCTACGTCAAATCTGCTATCTCATACTGGTAGGTTGTAGTTAGTAAACTTAGTTTTCTTTTCCCTACCAACTTATGCCATGTGCACATTACAACTGCCAGTATCAGTCCTTGACTACATTGACAGAGCTAGAAGACACTGTTTATGGAGAAGTTCTGACAGTAACGCTAAAATGAAGCCACTAGTTGCATGGAAAAAATGTAGCAAGCCCAAACGAAAGGGTGGGCTAGGCGTTATCAACCTCAAAAACCAAAAACAGTGCTCTCCTTCTCAAACACTTGGACAATTTTTATAACAAAAAGAAAATCCCCTGGGTGAAACTAGTTTGGTTTGCTCATTATTCCGATGGTGAAATCCCCCATGCAACAACTGACAAGGGGTCGTTTTGGTGGAGGGATATTCTAAAATTGTGTGATCTCTTCAGAGGTATTGCTAATTGCAAGATTGGAGATGGCTCCACTGTCCTTTTTTGGTCTGATCTCTGGAATGACAATGTTATGCAAGTTAAGTTCCCTAGGCTTTACTCTTTCGCTAGACACAAGAGGATTTTAGTTTCGCAGTTCTTGCTAAATTACAGCCTGGAGTCTCAGTTTCATCTCCCCCTCTCTAAGCAAGGCTATCAGGAATTTCAAAGCCTCCAAGAATACATTCAAACAATCCAAGTACAGCAGGACTCAAAAGATTCTCGGCGATATATCTAGGGAAGCAACATCTATACATCGTTTAGTTTCTACAATTTTCCTTACAAAAACATTCAACCCCCAGCCCCTTTTGTTTGGATTTGGGATTCCAAGTGTTGCAATAAGCTGAGAGTTTTCTCATGGCTTCTATTCATGGATAGGTTGAACACAAGAAACATTCTAAAGAGGAAAAAACATAAGTTGGAAGGGAACAACTACACTGTGTTCTTTGCACTAATAATGTGGAAGAAACGGCTTTTCATTTGTTCTTTAGTTGCCCTTGCAGTAAAGAGTGTTGGTAGTATTTGGGTATCCAGTGGAACTATGCAAATGAATTCTTTCATATGCTATTACAGGCAAAGCAGCATTTTTAGAGCCCTTTTTCATGGAGGTCTTCACCTTTGGAAGCAAAGAAATGACTTCATCTTTGATAGAGGACGTCCCTCCTTTAGTTCTTGGAAGAGGCTATTCATGGAGGAAGCTAAACTGCAAGCTTTGAGATTCAGTGATGCTAAATGACCGGTTTTCTCTCTTTGTATAGACTCCCTAGCTTAGTTTCTTCTTCTTCCGTCATCCTTAGACCTGTTGCTCTTTCTGTTTTGGTGTCTGTTGTATAGTTGTACAGGCTTGTTCTTTTTTCCTCTTTTTTATTTAATAAAAAATATTACAATGGGGGATTCCCCTGCTGTATTCTCATTCAAAAAAAATCAATTTGTTGTGTTTCAAAGCAAAACAAAACACTCATGTTAATCGAACTGCTCTGATTTCGTATTTTGTCTTGTACATACAACTTTCAGCCTTAGCTTTTATCTTATCTTATTTTTTATTTTCTTACGCTGGCAGGAAAGGGTGGATATGCCACAGTTGCTTTTCTTCCAGTTTCCTACTTCTCTTCCTTTACCAAGGGAAACTGACCCAGCTGCTGAAACAGAGACAAATACCATTGTCAATGCGAATACAAAATAGGGAGCAGAAGAAGGACTTGCACATGGTCTTTATTGATCTTGAGAAGGCATATGACAAAGTACCGAGAAATGTCATGTGGTGAGCCTTGGAAAAGCACAAAGTCCCAACTAAGTACGTTACCCTCATCAAGGATATGTACAGGGATGTTGTGACGTTTGTCCGAACATGTGATGGCGACATTAGTGACTTTCCAATTCAAATAGGACTGCATCAGGGGTCAGCTTTGAGTCCTTATTTATTTGCTTTGGTGATGGATGAGGTCACAAGGGACATACAAGGTGATATCCCTTGGTGTATGCTCTTTGCTGATGATGTGGTGCTAGTTGACGACAGTAGGGCGGGGGTTAATAGGAAGTTAGAACTATGGAAGCACACGTTAGAGTCGAAAGGGTTCAGACTTAGTAGGACTAAGACCGAGTACATGAGATACGATTTCAGCGCGACTAGGCACGAGGAGAGAGACGTTAGCCTCGATGGGCAAGTGGTGGCCAAGAAGGATACTTTTCGGTATTTAGGGTCGATGCTACAAAAGGATGAAGACATTGATGAAGATGTTAGGCATAGAATTTCAGTCGGCTGGCTGAAATGGCGTCAAGCTTCTGGCGTTCTCTGTGACAAAAGGGTGCCTCAGAAGCTGAAAGGTAAGTTCTATAGGACGACGATTCGTCCGGCGATGTTATACGGTGCTGAGTGTTGGCCTACAAAAAGACGACATGTCCAGCAATTGAGTGTAGCAGAGATGCGTATGTTGCGTTGGTGTTGTGGGCACACAAGGAGGGATAGAGTTCGGAACGACGATATTCGGGATAGGGTTGGGGTGGCACCAATTGAGGAGAAATTGATTCAACATCGGTTGAGATGGTTTGGACATGTCCAACGGATGCCTCCTGAGGCGCCGGTGCGTAGTGGAGTTCTAAAGCGGGCCGATAATGTAAAGAGCGGTAGAGGTCGACCTAAACTAACTTGGGACGAGTCCGTTAAGAGAGATTTTAAGGAGTGGAATATCTCCAAGGATTTAGCTATGGACAGGAGCGCTTGGAGATTGGCAATCAACGTGTCTGAACCGTGACATCTTTTTGTCTTGTGTCATTTATGTCCCTTTATGTGTCTCCCTGTTTCTCGTCTCTTTTGGGTTTCATCTCTAGCCTACCCCAACTTGCTTGGGACAAAAGGCTATGTTGTTGTTGTAATGTGAATACAAAATACATGGGGAACTATAGGAAGAGGATGCTTGACTCAGGCAATGCCTGTAGTGTGAAGAGCTCCCAGGTGGTCTCATGGGAAAGATACTCGTATACAAGAGTGGTCAAGTGAAGATGACGCTCGGTGATGTGCTCTTTGATGTAAGTAGCAAAAATCAGTAACTTCTGCAAGGTTCATTTTTTTTTTCATGACCCGTTTGTACTCAAAATTGACAAATTGTACAGGTTGCGGCTGGCTCCAATTGCATGTTTGCTCAAGAGGTTGTAGCGATTGACACTAGGGAGAAGCACTGCTCTAGCACGGGGGAGCTTGGAAAATGTGCAATTGTAACACCTGATATCGACTATTTGCTAGATTCTACTCACCTGTCCATGAAAGAATGAATTCCTCCAGCAAGGATAATAGTTCCACCGCCGCCGGTGGCGGGCTGCCAGCCGGCTGCATACGAGTGCCAGCTAAACTAGTATACTAGGCATGTTAATATGAGTCGGCTGTAAGCAATAAATACCTGTAGCAAAAGAACGCATGTGATTGAGAGAGAAACAAAAGCAACTTTTTCTCGTTGCGTGCGCTTGGAGCCGGCGAAGAGAATAACGCCCGCTCCGTAATCTCTCTCCTGACGTGGCTGTTTTTTTTTTTGATGACGTGGACTCTCTCTCTCCACCGGCTTGCAGTCGATTAGTATACTTGCTCTAATCTTAGGATAGATTAGTAAACAGGACAAAAGAACATGCTGCCCCTCATCGAACTAATCTCTTCGATCGCCGAGAATCTTAAATGCTCACCCTGTCGGTTGGCTGTAAAAGCACCGCTGAATGGCTGATGCTGATTTGTTATGAGAGAATGGCTGGCTGACTCTAGAAGATAAGTTAAGTGAATAGGGCGGCTGTTGTCCATCGTATTTGCCGCTGCGGCCTTCGAGCTGCGGCCATGGATATGGCCATAGTTGGACGTCTCTTCGGTCCGCTGCAGTCTTTGCCGCTGCGACCTTCGAGCCTGCTACCACAGCCATGGCCATGGCCGCGCCCCAAGCACCGCACAACATCGGCGGTGGCGGCGGACGCTCAAAATAGGCGAGGGAGGGAGGCGCCAGCGGCTAGCGGGGCCGGTCGGGAGGAGATGGCAGAGCAGACGATCCCGGTAGGTGCGCCATGCGCGTGCCGGTGTCGCGGCTCCGCTACTCGCCATGCGTCACCCGGCATTGACGGCGGCGCGAGCAAGGGGAAAGATATGCTTGGATCTTGGAGCCACCACCATGTTGCAGATCCGAGAGCTTGGAGCCATCACCACGTCGCAGATGTCCCTGCTGCATACCGCCATGGCCATCTGCTGCAGGGATTGGGGAGTTTGGGGGCAGCGGTGGTGGGAGAGAGAGACGCAGGAAGGGGAAAGATACGCGGTAATGCGGAAGAGGGAGACGGGAGAAGGTGGCGAATGCGACGGAGATTCCAAGGGAAATTAAGGGGGTGTTTGGGTGGCCGCCGTTGTGCGCCACAACCACCGGGTGTTTGGTTTTCCTGTTAAAATTGAGTCTCTATCACATTAAATATTTGGACATATGTATGGAGTAATAAATATAGACCATTTATGAAACTAAAAATATAAAGTGAGACTAATTCGCGAGATGATTTTTTAAGCCTAATTAGTCCATGATTAGCACTAATTGCTACAGTAAAATGTGCTAATGATGGATTAATTAGGCTTGATAAATTCGCCTCGTGGATTACTCACGGAATATGTAATTTATTTTATTATTATTATCCGAACACCCCATGGTCAACCCCATATAACATCCGATGTGGCACCTGTTAAATTTTAGTCTTGAGAACCAAACACGGCCTAAGATAAGGCAGCCACAGTTCTGACGCATATGTTTGGTTCATTAAAAGCTTTAGGCTTGCCACCACTTTTTCAACTGAGTAAAGCAGAAAATCTCGCCACAGCTTAGGCGGTAGATTCCGTCGCCGCAACTTCAGCTCGCCACAGGAGCGCGTGGCGAACTATGGCCGGAAACCAAAGAGGGGCCGGAGCGCGGTCGAGGCGCCCCGTCGAGCGGGCCTCGTACGAGTCGGAGCCGGAGCGCGGTCGAGGCGTCCCGTCGAGCGGGCCTCGTACGAGTCGGAGCCGGGGCGCGGTCGAGGCGCCCCGTCGAGCGGGCCTCGTACGAGTCGGAGCCGGGGCGCGGTCGAGGCGCCCCGTCGAGCGGGCCTCGTACGAGTCGGAGCCGGGGCGCGGTCGAGGCGCCCCGTCGAGCGGGCCTCGTACGAGTCGGAGCCGGGGCGCGGTCGAGGCACCCCGTCGAGCGGGCCTCGTACGAGTCGGAGCCGGGGCGCGGTCGAGGCACCCCGTCGAGCGGGCCTCGTACGAGTCGGAGCCGGGGCGCGGTCGAGGCACCCCGTCGAGCGGGCCTCGTACGAGTCGGAGCCGGGGCGCGGTCGAGGCATCCCGTCGAGCGGGCCTCGTACGAGTCGGAGCCGGGACGCGGTCGAGGCGCCCCGTCGAGCGGGCTATCTTTTCTACTGGTTTCGGTCTTTGTTAGTGTTTTGGCGATAGCTGTGGTACCCCCGTACTGTTGGTACCGACAGAATTGATTCTTTCAAGACAGAGGGAGTATTGAGAAGATGTAGCCTGTGGTTAGGTATACTCCCTCTATCCCAAATTATCTGTCATTTTCGGTTTTCATGCCGCAAGTTTCACTCGATTTGTAGAAAATATGTTGCAATACTTATATATCTAAATAAATTTATTAAAAAACTAGATTCAAAGATCTTTCCAATAATACCAATTATGTACCATAAATATTAATATTTTTTAATATATATTTTGTCAAAGTTGTTTGTCGAGAAGTGAAAACGACAGATATTTTGAAACGGAGGGAGCAAGTGGATATATAGTTTGGTTGGTTGGGGCCTCCCTTTGGTTCAATTCTCGGGATTACTTCAGAGTTGGTGGCAAGTGGGTTGTTATTGCTACTGTTTTGCAGTGAAGAGTGAAGTTGCAAATCTGCAACAGGAAAGCTAACAAAATCAATACCTCCTCCAGGTTGGTAAAAGAAGTCGTTTTGGACAACGACACAGTCTCCAAAGCATAACTTTAATTTCTTATTTTTATAAAAATATTTATTGAGAAGTGATATATGTATATTTTTAGAAAAGTATTTTTCAATATAAATCTATTCATGTGGTTTTCATATTTTCAAACTCAACAACTTAAAAGTTATTCATGATTTATATTCCCAATGTTTGATCCAATCCTTGTGCAAAACCACTTTCTTTACCAACCTGGATAGAGTACTGGTTTCAGATGTAAACGGCAGATGGATTATTTTGCTTGTTTACTTTGACCGCCTTTTCACCAACAATTGCTAAGCTACTCCAAACACTTGACTGATGTTAGGAGTTAACGGGCAGCTATAGTAACAGGCAGGCCAGTGCATGCTGTTTTGGTTTATTTCATGAATGAAGGGAAACATGGTTGTTGCAAATTGCTGCGCATGAAGACTGGGGCAATGTTCTCGCGATTTCATGTGGAAGGGCACAGGGATGTATACAGGCTGCTTAAACCATGCATGTCATTTGACCCCTAAAGCCTTGTTTCTGAAAAGATTGCTCGAAAATGTAAAGTTGGTATTAGCTACCAGTAGCATAACCGTAGTGCATGCATTAGAGCGACTCCAAGAGATTAGTTAAAAACCTTATCAAATTTATTGATTCAGCTATTCTCTCTATCTAGAAATAAGTCCGGTCTTGAAGTCCACCTGGGGCATGTAATTATAATATAATCTCCATGACGTAAAATGGGCATTATGTGAATGTGCTTTCAAATATAAATCCAATAATAATATTGAAACTATATAATAAAATCTACATATCCTTAAATTAATTGTATATGCCTTAAAAAGGGGAAGAAGGAAGAAAAGATGGACTACTATACTAACGAAAAGAAAACTGGCTAGACAGCTCCAATTGTTGATTTGTATTCGGCCGATTTCCGCAAAATCTTCACTTCAGATCCTGTTCGCAAGGGCTGGCATACGCTCCACGTTTCCTCAGTCAAACAATGTTACTGCAATTTTGCAGTAGCGAATGAGTGCCTCTGGTTCAAAGTTCTGATTCTTCGGTACTTGACCACAAAGGTACCTAGCCACTACTCAGAGTGCCTTAAGACTTTGATGACCACAATAAACCTAGGAATTATCTACTTCATCTGAATGAAAAAGGCAATAAACTCTACGAGAACCAAAGGGTAAAAAATCAGCTGACACGGTCATTCTCACTGGAATACCAATAGCTCAGAACAAAAATTTCAGCGCATTGTGCACCATTTCCCCAAGCGGAAATTTAACATACTGGGCAGCTAAATCATAAAGGCTCACTACCGATGCATAACAAACGAATGTGAAATCCCAACTCTGTGTTAACCATGATCATGATTGTGGTTTCTTGGCAAACCGCTGCAAAGCTTTTGGGAGTTCGACCTCTTCGCCTATCCGCTGCTTCTTGTCAGGTCGTCCATTGATCTCCTCGGATTGCTCCAGGAACGGCCTCTTGGCTTTAAAAACATCTTCCTCTTTCTTCTTGGCCCGCTTGCTGGGTTTGCTCCTACCCTTGGTCTTCTTCTTGCGCTCAATGTTCTTGGCAGCCTCAATGGCATCTTCCATCTCTTCCTCAATCTCTTTCTTGTTCTTCTTCTCTTTCTTCTTTGGAGCTCTTACAGTGGCTATCATGTTTGGGTTGAGCATGATAGTCTCCGGCGGGAGTTTATCAAGGAGAGCATGCACCTCCTTCTCACGTTTCTGCTTGGTAGTTTCCATGGGGTTGTCAACAAAGGTATCAAAGTTCGGCTCACCAGATCCTGGAACAAGGATGGAAGAAAAGCCCATCGAGTGCCCAATCCCCAGAATATCTTCGTAGGGGCGGAACAAAACTTTCCCAACCTGATAGCCCTTCATTATTTTGTGCTTCATGTAAAGCTTATAATCATGCCCACCAAAATCCCTGTATATCTCTACCTGAGATCCATTGCTGCAGGCCAACAGCCCCTTCTGGCTAAAATCCAAGGACTGAGCACGCTGTGGGTAAGAGTGCACAACCTCATACTTCCTCAGGTCCCAGATCTTTATCTTCCTGTCAACACCTGCTGTTGCCATAAGATGGCCGCCCCTGTCAAATGCAACAGCAGTCACTGGGCCATGATGGCACAGCATAGTAACAAGGGGTTTCACACTGGTTGGTTTCCACATGGTAACTTTGCCACCAGCATGCCCAAGACCAATGACAGCATTGTAAGGATTGGCCCGCATAACATCGGTACGGCCCAGACCTGTCCTGTAATTTGCAACCATGTCACCAGTGCTCACATCTTGGTAGTGGAGCTGCCCAAAGCTGTTTATCGATGCCAAGAGGAATTGTTTAGACAGAAATTGGAGTTTCAATGCTTTTCCATGTTCCTGCCAACATAGAAGCAATCAGACTCACAAAAGGAAACTTTCTTCACTGAGTTTAGAACGATACCACATCTATGCATTGAGGAAAGGCTGAGACTGATAAACATCTCTCAAAATCTATGTTACCAAACTGTTGCGATGCTCATCAGAGTGCACAGTATTATATTCCAAAGAAATTCCGTCTAATAAGTTCATTTGAAGGCCCAGTGGGATTTAAAAGGAAAATAAAAAAAGATACTGAATTGATTAAGTGACAGATGATCTCCTGGATGCAGGGCATTTGACGACTGAACTGTGAAGTATGTGCTCATTTATTGTTTAATCGTATGCAAACTTTTATTTCCAGTATTGCCGGAAAATTAGCCAACGGTACTGTAAGTTATGTGTTCTTGGAAAATACCAATGTTATATTGAGACTCAGTCACATGTAGCTGAGATCCACTTTCAGTTTGACATATAGTGCAGTTTTCATGAATGCAAAAAATAAGAGAAATTTGATTATATTATTGAATATTTTCTTCTATAATTTTCCTATAAGCATGTGAAAACAATATTTGAACAGTAATATCATCACAGAAATATCACTACTATATTCACCAAAAGATATTTACATCATGCTTACCTTCAGACAATGAATTTCTGTACCATGTTGATTATATATGTAGGGGTACCTGTTTGAAAAATATTTCATGAGTAACTATGAAATGTTAATAGTAGACAGGAAACAGAGACCAACAGCCATATTCAACTGCCTAGAAGTCTAGAACAATAAAGCATCAGCTACAACCATATACAATTTTGCTTGATCTAGCCTAGTACAAACATTTCAAATTATAGAATAATTCAATGGCTTAGTAAAGCAATGACGAACACTTCCAGACATGCAATTCTGATCAGTCAGAGCCCAGGCCTCAAATGGCAATTCTCATCTGCTCCTACCTCACATCATCAAGATTCAGATTATGAAGTTCAAAAAAAAAAGATTCAGATTATGTACTAGAAGTTCAATGGGCTGCCAGAAATAGGCTTATTGTTCAAAAAAATGAAGGTTGCTGAAATAATGACTTCAGGATATTTCTGAGGAATACACATCAACCATTTGGAAATAATTTAGATTTCACAACAATTTGGTATATGTTCTCATTTGAGACCCTAAACAGCAATTTCTGTGAATTTTAATACTCCTTTATTTCATATTTTCAGGCCAACAGTTAATACTTAATAAATGCTAAATATTTTATGAGCAACAATGGGCGAGTACACAGTTCCAGGCTTCCAGCAAAGTAAAAAATTACTTTTTTTGAGCGACTGCATACAACTGCTCATTGTGTAAGAATGTCACATCGCGAACAGTTTCCCTCACCTAAAGAAATAAAAACCAAATCAGATAAAATGTATTATCCATGAAGCGCATGAAAAGAAATAAGAGATGCTAATTGCAATTACTCATTATTAAAACTGCGAAAGTGGCCAAAAATGGGTGGTGCTGGAAATATTTTGACAGAAATTGAAAGATACATCAGCATTAGTGTTGGAGTATAGGCTATTAGGCCCATGTGGATAGGCTCATGAGGCCCATGTATGCATCACTATTTAGCTACCCTTCTAGGGTTAGCCCAAATTAATCCAATCACATTCTCTAGCATGGTATCAAGCTAGGGTTTCCTTCTTCCCTCCCAGCCTGCCGCCGCCGGCCTCTGCCGCCGCCGCGCCGCCGCACCTAGCGCGCCGCCACCGGCTGCCATGGCCGGCCAGCAGTCTCCTCCTCCTCCCACATATTTCCACTCTTTCCCCCCCCCCCCCCTTCCCACCTCCTCTTGGGCCCAAATCACAGCACGTTCCCCACCCGCCCCTGCCGCCACACAGCCTCCCTGCACCGCCGCCGCTCTAGCAGCGGGCGCAGGCGCTGTGGCCGCGGGCGCGGGCGCGGGAGCCCCGGGCGCCGCTGCTGCCGAGGACGGCGCGCCCGCTCTCCTCCCTGCTGCCGAGGCGCCAGGTGACAGTGCGCCCGCTCTCCTCCATGCCGCCCCACTCTTCGGCGCGGCTCCTGCTCTACAGGGCGCGCCCGTCCTCCTTCCTGCCGGCGGCCTCCTCCTCCCAGGCGCCCCCTTCCAGGGGACTTGCCGGTGGTGGCTGCCACCGCCCGGACCGTCGAGGCCGGACTGGGCGTGACGGCAGCCTTCCCTGCACCGCCTCCGCCGCCACCGTCCCTCCTCTACGCCGGTCGTGCTGACCCTACCCTCGCCGCTGTCCTCGTCGCTGCTCGTGCTGCAGCTGCGGAGGGTCAGGCTCGTGTCCGCGCGGCAGCCCTCGCTTGGGAGCGTGAGCGGGATGCCGCCGATGCCCTGGCCCGCCAGATCGCTGACGTGGAGCAGCGCCTCGTCCCTCCCGCCTACCACGACCTCGGGGCCACCTCCTCCGGCTCGACGGGCCACCGCGCGTCCACCACCGCGGTCATCTGGCACAATCCGGCCAATCCCCTCGTGGCGCTGCTTCACTACCAGGCCAGGGGCGTTCAGAACATCCGCCTGCTCGTCCCGGTCGTTCTCGAGCCCGAGTCGCCCTCCTACGCCCGTTGGCGGGACCTGGTCCTCCTCACCCTCCGCCGCTACGCCCTTGACGACCACGTCCTCGTCGATGCCTCGGTCGCGGCCCAGACCCCCTCGTGGTTGCGCCTTGACAGCATCGTCCTCTCGTGGATCATCGGGACGATCTCCCTCGACCTCCACGACCTCGTCCGCAACACGGCTGATGCTCGCCAGGCATGGCTGGCGCTCGAGGGCCAGTTTCTAGGCAATGCCGAGGCCCGGGCTCTGCGGCTCGACGCGAGTTTCCGGACCTTCGTCCAGGGTGACCTCACTGTTAGCGAGTTCTGCCGCAAGATGAAGACCATGACGGACTCCCTCGGCGACCTTGGCTGGCCCGTGGAGGACCGCATCCTGGTCCTCAATATCCTCCGTGGGCTCAGTGACCGCTACGCCCACCTCAGGACGTGGATCACCCGCCAGCGCCCCTTCCCCACCTTCCTCCAGGTCCGTGACGATCTTGTCATGGAGGAGCTTGCTCAGGGCTTCCAGCCAGGGTCCACCTCCGCGCCGGGGTCCTCGACTTCCTCGACGGCCCTTGCTGTCACTCCGCCGCGTCCGTCCGCTACGCCGCCGTCGTCTCTTCTTGGTCCCCCTCCCTCCGGGTCGAGCGGGGGTGGGGGGCCGTGGCAGTCGCCGTCGCCGCGGCGCTGGACGTGGGGGGGCCGTGGCGGGGCCAACCAGGCGGCGTCGACGGCTCCGACGGCTCCACAGGGTGCACCATGGCCATCCTTCCACAACCCGTGGTCAGGGCGCATCTCTATGTGGCCCTTCCACGCTCCCGGTGGTGTGCCACGCCCACCGGCGGCCATGCTCGCTGGTGCTCCACATCCCGGCGTCTCCACCACGTCTCCGTGGGCTACACCTTCCGGCACCTCGCCCAGGCATGCCGGTTGGGACCAGGCGGCCATGGCACGTTCTTTCAGCACTATGAGCCTGACACCTCCTGTCGGTCCTGAGTGGATCGCCGACTCGGGTGCTACCTATCATACCACCCTTGACCCTGGTATACTTTCTTCCGTCCATTCTCCCTCTTTTTCTCTCTTCGTCCGTTATGGTCGCAAATGGTTCGTGTCTTCCAGTCACATCTGTGGGTACCGCCGGTGCTCATGGCTCCTTTCGTCTTCCTAATGTTCTTGTTGCCCCTTCTATGGTTCACAACCTTCTTTCTATTCGTCGTTTTACAGCTGACAATTCATGTTTTGTGGAGTTTGACTCTTCTGGTCTTACTATAAAGGATTTGGCTTCCCGGCGTCCTCTGCTCCGATGTGCCCCTTTACACTCTTCGCTTCCCAGCGGCTACTCTATCTTCTTCGCCGTCCGTTTTATCAGCTGCTTTCGCCGCCACGACTTCCTCCACTACTTGGCACCGGCGCCTCGGCCATCCTGGACGTGATGCCCTGATGCAGCTCAGTCGTAGCTCCGACATTCCATGTACTCGGACTCATGATGAGCATTTGTGTCATGTGTGCCAATTGGGCCGACATGTTCGTCTTCCTTTTCATAGTTCTTCACATGCGGCCTGCATTTTTGATCTTGTACATTGCGACCTATGGAAATCTCCTGTCATCAGTATTTCTGGCTATAAGTACTATCTTGTGGTGGTCGATGATTTTTCTCATTATTCGTGGACTTTTCCCTTGCGTGCGAAGTCTGATGCTTTTCCCATGCTCCTTCACTTCTTCACTTGGGTGTCCACACAGTTCGGCCTCACCATCAAGGTCGTCCAGTGTGACAATGGTCGTGAGTTTGATAACTCAACCTCCCATGCTTTCTTCCTCTCTCACGGTGTTCAGTTGCGCATGTCTTGCCCGTATACCTCCTCTCAAAATGGTAAGGCTGAACGCATGATTCGCACCACCAACGACACCGTGCGCACCCTTCTGTTTCAGACGTCTCTTCCTGCTCGCTTCTGGGCTGAGGGCTTGCACACCTCCACCTACCTCCTCAATCGTCTTCCTTCCGCTGCCTGCCCTGCTCCCACGCCACACCACGCTCTTTTCGGTACCCCTCCTCGATACGATCACCTTCAAGTCTTCGGGTGTGCGTGTTACCCTAACACCGCTGCCATTGCTCCCCACAAGCTGGCACCCCGTTCGACTCTCTGTGTCTTCCTCGGGTACTCTCCGGATCACAAGGGGTACCGTTGCTTTGACCTTACCTCCCGACGTGTCCTCATCTCTCGCCATGTGGTGTTCGATGAGTCTGTCTTCCCTTTCTCCGCCTCCAGCGCCACCCCTCCCAACCTTGATCTTGATCCCTTCTCTCTGTTTCCCACTGACACGGTGGTCTAGTCACCTTTTCCGTGTTCTCCTGCAGGTACGACTTCACCGAGCTCCCTGCCGGACTCCTGTCCCCGTTCCCCGGCCGCCCGTGGCTCCACGGGTCCGGGCCAGTCGTCCTCTGGGGCTGCCCCGGCCTCTCCGTGCGACGAGGGTCCGGGGGCCTCGTCCTCTGGTGCTGCCCCGGCCCCTTCGCTTGATGCGGGTTCGGCACCGTCGTCCTCCCCGGCCCCTCCACTCGGCGCCACTTCGGGGACTGCGCCTCCTACGCGATTCGCCAAGCCGGTACGCGTGTACCAGCGCCGTACACGGCCGCCGCCACCGCTCGAGGCCTCTTCTCCACCGGGGACACCGACACCACCGCCGCAGTCCCCGCCTAACCGCGTCGTACCACCTGTCTATCACCCGCTGCTCCTTCACCGACACCCGCGGCATGTTCACCCGATGGTGACACGGCACGCGGCTGGCACACTGCCGCCCCGGGCTCTCGCGGCGTTGCCCGGCGACATGCCGGTCTCTCCAGTACCCTCTTCCGTCCGTGACGCCTTGTTGGACCTTCACTGGCGCCGCGCGATGTAAGAGGAGTACGCAGCGCTCCTCGCCAACCAGACATGGGATTTGGTGCCCCGGCCGCCGGGCTCCAACGTCGTCACCGGCAAGTGGATCTGGACACACAAGCCTCGGGCTGATGGCACTCTCGAGCGGTATAAGGCTCGCTGGGCTCTCCGGGGCTTCACTCAACGCCCTGGGGTCGACTATGATGAGACCTTCAGCCCGGTGGTGAAGCCGGCCACCGTCCGCACCGTGCTATCGCTGGCTCTTGCTCGGTTATGGCCCGTCCATCAGCTAGACGTCAAGAATGCCTTTCTGCACGGTCTTCTCACTGAGACAGTTTACTGCAGTCAGCCGGCGGGGTCTGTTGACTCTTCCCGTCCTGACATGATCTGCCGGCTCAACAGGTCTCAATACGGCCTCAAGTAGGCCCCCCGGGCGTGGAACCATCGGTTTGCTGCTTTCCTGCTGACACTGGGGTTTGTGGAGACCAAGTCTGATACATCTCTGTTCATCTATCACCATGGAGCGGACACTGCGTACTTGCTGCTATATGTTGATGATATTGTCCTCACAGCCTCCAGTGAGCCACTTCTCCGCCGCATCATCACCGCTCTTCAGCAGGAGTTTGCTATAAAGGATCTGGGTGTGCTCTACCACTTTCTCGGGGTCACTATTGAGCCTCAGCCGGCCAGGTTACTTCTTCACCAGCGGCAGTATACTCGAGATATCCTGGAGCGGGCCGGGATGATTGACTGCAACCCCTGCTCCACTCCGGTTGATACACAGGGCAAGTTGTCAGAGGCAGAGGGCCCCCAGTGTCAAATCTCACTGTCTATCGAAGTCTTGCTGGTGCCCTTCAGTACCTCACCTTCACCCGGCCGGACATCCCCTATGCAGTTCAGCAGATCTGTCTTCACATGCATGATCCCCGAGAGCCTCACTTCACTGCTCTCAAGCACCTCCTCCACTACCTCCGCGGCACGATCGACTACGGCTTGCTCCTTCACCGGTCCTCCTCCGCCGAGCTTGTCGTCTACACTGACGCCGACTGGGCCGGGTGTCCGGACACTCGGCGCTCCACCTCCGGCTACGCTGTCTTCTTGGGCGGCAACCTGGTGTCCTGGTCGTCCAAGCGCCAGCCGGTGGTCTCCCGCTCCAGTGCCGAGGCGGAGTACCGCGCTGTCGCTAACGGCGTGACTGAGGCCTCCTGGCTCCGGCAGCTTCTCGCCGAGCTCCATACTCCGCTCTCCCGGAGCACGCTGATCTACTGCGACAACGTCAGTGCAGTGTACCTCTCCACCAACCCGTCCAACACCAGCGGACGAAGCACGTGGAGATCGACCTACACTTTGTCCGTGATCGGGTTGTCATCGGCGAGGTGCGGGTCCTTCACGTCCCGACCACCTCCCAGTTCGCCGACATCTTCACCAAAGGCCTCCCATCCTCGACCTTCACCGAGTTTCGCTCCAGCCTCAACGTCACCAGTGGCTAGTTGCGTCTGTGGGGGGCATCGTGTGTGTTCTTTCTCTTTTCTTGTCTAGTCTGGAACTCCGCTGTGCCGGTAGTTCAGACTGCGGGGGGTGTTGGAGTATAGGCTATTAGGCCCATGTGGCTAGGCCCATGAGGCCCATGTATGCATCACTATTTAGCTATCCTTCTAGGGTTAGCCCAAATTAATCCAATCACATTCTCTAGCAATTAGTGCAGGACCACCGAACATTGTTCAAAATAATGGAGTTCATCTTAGTAAACATGGACCATAAACACAACGGAAAGGACAGGAATAGTCTCCTACTGTTCTAAGAAAATGACAAGCCTGGACTGCAATAATCAAACTTGGTTCACATGTAACTGCCACCATTCAAAGCATATGAAATGCAAAAAAAAAATCAGCGTAGAACTTGCATCTTGATAGCTGTTTAAAGTAGCCACATAATTTTTTTAAAGTATTCATGCAACCCTAACAGACATGATTGAATAACTTGGTGCTTACTAAGCTACCTGTGTGGCAAAGGGGAGCTTGACCAACATAAATTTTTGTAACCAAACCCTTGATTAACATGACTCAGCCTCCATATACGCCCATTCCCTCCCTCCCTCCTCCCGTAGGTGCCACCGTCTAGGGATATTTGGAAATCAACAGGATGAAAAGAACCCCAAACACTAATGACACCTCTGGATCCAGAGTAGGTGACTGCTAGAATGAATGGACTGGATTAATTTGGGCTAACCCTAGAAGGGTAGCTATATAGGGTAGCATACATGGGCCTTATAATGGGCCTATACTCCAACACCTCCCCCCGCAGTCTGGACTACCGGCGCAGCAGAGTCCAAGACTGGGCAAGAAAGAAAACAAGAAGTGCACAACACACATAGGACCCCCCCGCAGCCACAACTAGCCACTGGAGACGTTGAGGCTGGAGCGAAACTCGGAGAAGGTCGAGGAAGGGAGGCCTTTGGTGAAGATGTCCGCAAACTGTGAGGTGGTCGGGACGTGAAGGACACGGACGTCGCCGATGGCCACACGGTCGCGGACGAAGTGTAGATCGATCTCCACATGCTTGGTACGCTGGTGCTGGACGGGGTTGGTGGAGAGGTATACCGCGTTGACGTTGTCGCAGTAGACGAGCGTGCTCCTGGCGAGAGGGCGGTGAAGCTCAGCCAGGAGCTGGCGGAGCCAGGCTGCCTCGGCCACGCCGTTGGCAACGGCACGGTACTCCGCCTCGGCACTGGAGCGTGAGACCACCGGCTGGCACTTGGACGACCAAGAGACAAAGTTGCCGCCGAGGAAGACAGCGTAGCCGGAGGTGGACCTGCGGGTGTCCGGGCAGCCCGCCCAGTCAGCGTCGGTGTAGACAACCAACTCGGCAGTGGAGGACCGGCAGAGGAGCAACCCGTAGCCGAGAGTGGCACGGAGGTACCGGAGAAGGCGCTTCATAGCAGCCAGGTGGGGGCTCCCGCGGAGCATGCATGTAGAGGCAGAGCTATTGTACGGCATAAATGATGTCCGGCCGTGTGAAGGTGAGGTACTGGAGCACACCAGCAAGACTCCGATAGACGGTAGAGCCCGTTGGCCCAAGCATCGGACCCCCAGCCTCTGACAGTTTCCCCTGGGTGTCAATCGGGGTAGAGCAGGGTTTGCAGTGAGTCATCCCTGCGCGGTCGAGAATGTCACAAGTGAACTGCCGCTGGTGGAGGAACAGGCCTGAAGGTCGGGGCTCAACAGTGACGCCGAGGAAGTGGTGGAGCACCCCAAGATCCTTCATAGCAAATTCCTTCTGGAGAGAAGCAATGATGCGGTGGAGTAGCGACTCGCTGGAGGCGGTGAGCACAATGTCATCCACATAGAGGAGCAGGTAAGCAGTCTCACCCCCATAGTGGTATATGAACAGGGAGGTGTCAGACTTGGCCTCCGTGAACCCAAGAGTCTGCAGGAAGGTAGCGAACCGAGAGTACCAAGCCCGGGGAGCCTGTTTGAGCCCGTAAAGAGATTTGTTGAGCCGGCAGACCAAGTCAGGACGAGAAGAATCCACGAAACCGGTCGGCTGACTGCAGTAGACCGTCTCAGTCAGAGTGCCATAGAGGAAGGCATTCTTGACATCCAGCTGAGGCACAAGCCAGGAGCGCTCGAGAGCCAGTGAGAGGACGGTGCGGACTGTAGCTGGCTTCACCACGGGACTGAAGGTCTCAGCATAGTCAATGCCGGGCCGCTGAGTGAAACCCCGGAGGACCCAGCGAGCCTTGTAGCGCTCCAAGGAACCATCAGCACGCCTCTTGTACGTCCAGATCCACTTGTCAGTGACAATGTTGGAGCCTGGTGGGCGGGGCACTAGGTCCCACGTCTGGTTGGCGAGTAGGGCCGCGTACTCCTCTTCTATCGCGCGGCGCCATTGAGGATCCGCCAAGGCAGCACGGACGGAAGAGGGTACCAGGGAGATCCCCGTCTCGCAAGCGTCGGCAGTGAGGACCTGCGGGCGAGACGCCTGCCTCGTCACCATCGGGTGAGTGTGACGAGGGTCTCGGTGAAGAATAGGCGGGTGGTACACCGGCGGGTCGGCGTGACAGCGCGGCGGGGCCGGCGGAGCACGCACTGGTGATGACGGCGCTGGGGGCGAGTGTCGTCGCTGGTAGACGATGCCGAAACGGCCGGGAGGAGGTGAGGGCGGACCCGGCTCCCGCCGGCGCTGGTAGACGAGTCCGAAGCGCCCGGGAGGAGGTGGGGTCGGTGCGCTCGGTCCCGCGATCGGAACTGCAGCATCGGGCACAACGGGAGGCAGCGAAGCCACAGGGAGCGATGGTGTAAGCTCCGGGGCTGCCTCGGCCGTGTCAGGAACCGGAGGAAGGTCCTGGTGCGAGGCCGGCAAGGGCGAGGTGGAACCACCCGGAGAGCGCGCTAGAGCAGTACCTGCAGGGTAGTGGGAGAAGGGTGGCAGAATCACCGGGTCAGCGGGAAAAAAGGAAGCCTCCGCAGGGTCAGCGGGAAGTGTGGATGTAGATGTGGTGAAGTAAGGGAATACCGACTCATCAAACACGACATGGCGAGAGATGAGGACACGGCGAGATGTAAGGTCTAAGCATCGATAGCCCTTGTGATCCGGAGAGTATCCGAGAAAGACACAAAGGGTGGACCGGGGAGCCAGCTTATGTTGAGCGGTGGCGGCGGTGTTAGGGTAACACGCACACCCGAAGACTCGAAGGTGGTCGTACCGAGGAGGGGTACCGAAGAGAGCGTGGTGAGGCGTGTGAGCTGGGCAGGCAGTAGAAGGAAGACGGTTAAGGAGATAGGTGGAGGTGTGCAGACACTCAGCCCAGAAGCGAGCAGGTAGGGATGCCTGGAGCAGAAGGGTGCGCATGGTGTCATTAGTTGTGCGGATCATGCGCTCTGCCTTGCCGTTTTGAGAGGAGGTGTACGGACAAGACATGCGAAGGTGAACACCGTGAGAAAGGAAGAAGGTACGTGAGGTTGAGTTATCGAACTCACGGCCATTGTCGCACTGGAGAGCCTTGATGGTGAGGCCGAACTGAGTGGATACCCAAGCAAAGAAGTGGCTGAGAGTGGGGAACGCCTCGGACTTGGCTCGCAGGGGAAAAGTCCAGGAGTAATGGGAGAAATCATCGACCACCACCAAGTAGTACTTATAGCCAGACATGCTGAGAACAGGAGAAGTCCACAAGTCGCAATGAATAAGATCAAACACACGAGTGGCATGTGAGGAAGAGGACTGAAAGGGAAGGCGAACGTGACGACCCAGCTGACACGCATGACACAAGTGCCCATCGTGAGCCCGAGGGCACCGAATGTCGGAACTACGACTGAGCTGCATCAGGGCATCCTGGCCAGGATGGCCGAGGCGATGGTGCCAAATGGTGGATGAGGTAGTGGCGGCGAAAGCGGCTGAGGAAGGCGGAGAAGGTGAATCAGACGGTGGAAACCGAAGGGTGTAGAGAGGCCCAGTGCTGTTACATCGGAGTCAAGGACACCGGGAGGCCAAATCCCTGACGGTTAGGCCAGAGGGGGCAAACTCAACCGAACAAGAGTTGTCAGCTGTGAACCGGCGAATAGAGAGAAGGTTGTGAACCATACCAGGAGCCACAAGAACATCAGGGATATGAAATGACCTGTGGGAACTGGCAGTGCCCACGGAGGAGACAGGAATGAAAGTGCCATTGGCGACCATGCTGGAAGAAGGACAGGAAGGGTGGGGAGGACGGAGAGAAGAAAGTAGACTCGTATCGGGCGTGGTGTGGAAAGTGGCCCCCGAGTCAGCAATCCAACGAGGACTGGCTGATCGCAGCCCTGCAACAGGAGGAACGGAGGGCGGAGGGCTGGTGGTGGTGCTGAAGGAGTAGGCCAACGTCGCCGGGTCCCAAGTGACAAGCCCGGACGAGGTATCGGGAGGTATAGTCCACGGGGATATGGTATAAAACCCCGGGAAAGCATCGACGAGAGCATGATCGGCACGACCGGGGTAGAAAAGGGTCGGCGGCGGCTGAGGTGGTGCAGGGAAAGCGTGGACGCCAGCGTCGACGGCCGGATCGCCTAGGCCGTAAGCGCTCACCCCGGCCCCCGCGCTCGCGGCCAGAGCGGCGGCTGCGCTGGGAGCGCTGGGGGCAGCGGCGGTCGCGAGGGAAGTAGGGATAAAGGGTCGAGGTCGCCTTTGGACCGCGCGCGCGCCGCCCACCAGACTCGCCGTTGGCGTGCCATGGCAGGAAGAGGCGGCCGACGCCGCTGGCGTGGGGAAGGAGCAGCGTCGGGACCCATCGGCGGCGGCGGTGCTGTGGTGGTACTGGGAGGTGGCGGCGCCTGCCAGCTGCGGCCAGTTGGAGTGGTGAAGGGGTGGGAGGGAGAGGAAGGAGTGGGGCGGCGTTGCCAGGCATCTGGCCACGGGCAGGGGAGGGGCGGTAGCAGTAGGGGCGGCGGCAGGGCGCGCAGCAGGGGCAGTAGGGGCGGCGGCGGCTAGGCGCACAGCAGGGGCAGCAGGGGCGACAGGCAGGGGAGCCGCGCCCGCAGCAGCAAGGGCGGCGGCTGGGCGCGCAGCGGCGGCCGCGGCGACCGCGGCGCGCTGGTGCTGCTGCGGCCACGGCGGGCACGCCGCGGAAGGGGAGGCGGCCGTCGTGGCGGCGGCGCGCTGGGGCTGTGGGCCGTGGGTGGCCGGGCACGCCACGGAGGAGGAGGCGGCGGCTGAGGGAGATGGCGGCGGCGGCGCCTGCCAGAGGGCGGCGGGTGCGAGGCCGTGGGCGGCCAGGCACGCCGCGGAGGAGGCAGCGGGTGCGGCTGCTGGAGCAGCAGCAGGGGCGGAAAAGGAGGGAAGAGGAGGCCAGCCACCGGCCATGGAGGTGGCGGCGGCGGCGCCTGCCAGAAGAGCGGCGGCTGGGGGAGGGGAGGAAGAAAACCTAGCTTGATACCATGCTAGAATGAATGGACTGGATTAATTTGGGCTAACCCTAGAAGGGTAGCTATATAGGGTAGCATAATGGGCCTATACTCCAACAGTGACAACCCAGCCCCATCTGTGCGAACAAGGTTCCAAAAGGCGCTAGGCAGGCACCAGGCCGCTGCTTAAGTGGAGGTTAAACGGAATTACGTGTTTTTTTCTGGGGTGCTTGAGTGCATCACTACATCACAGATTTAGCTCATCCTTAATAACAATAGACCCAGCAGGCCACCAGTCGTATCTCCCTTGGCCTAGAAAACATGAGTGGCCCAAGCCCATTAAAGACCCTACACCCAAACTGCATGCCCTCCCATCCTATTCTCCTCACGTCTCTTGAAAGCACACATCGCACTCCGGTGCTGCACCTCTTTCCTTGTCCTAGCACCACACGCTTGCACCGAACTGCCAGCCGCTATTTGCATACCATAAGGTCTTGCATCACAGGCCTCAGGTGGCCAGGCCTCATGATAGCATAAGTCGGTGGGGGCTTGGGGTTGTGCTGTGCTGTGCCGGTGGCGACACAAGAAACTCAAGTTCGAGATTCCTCTCACAGTCAGTAGCAACGCAAGAAGATGCAACGGTGACGACTGCAGCGCAAGAACTTTGGCACAGGAGTTTTCCCCCTTTGATAACCTTAGCCACATTCTTCTTAATGAAATGATACGCAGCTCTCCTGCGTATTCGAGAAAAAGATAACCTTAGCTGCAAGCCCCTTTCTTCCCCTAATCTACCTGCCTGCACTTTCGTGCTACCATGTTTCTTTTTTCGTGCGCACCCACCTGCCCACCCATGCCCATGCCAGCCTGGCTCGCTCCTGATTTTCCCGGCTTCTATGCCACTTACAATATAGCATGTAGAGGTGCCATGGTTTTATGTTTTGTTATCGAATTTAACTTTAAAACTCAAATATAGCATTCTGGGAATAATTTAATTTAAAAATACAAAAGCTATGATACCAGATCTAAGCAAAATGGACCATTCTTGTTTTTGTTATCTAATTAAAAATTACATGATTTTTAGAGGTGCCATGGTTTTATGTTTTGAATTGACAAAAGAAAATAAAGGAAGAGATCTACTCAGAAACTAGGATGCTGATAAGTCCTATTGGCAATTGTAGGGCCGACAAGTCCTACACCAGGCCGTTAGCTGATGTGTAGTCTTCTTATCGGCGATTGGAAGGCCAATATGCATGTATCGGCCTGTGAAGGGCCGATAACTCACCTGTTGGCTGCCCAAGTCAACAGGCTACTAGATCTACAATTTTTAGAACTTACTATCTACTAGTTTTGCAATTTTCTATTAAAATAATATTATTTCAAAAAATGCAGAATTAGAACCTGGCATAAACAAGGGTAAGTGAAGTAAACCCATGTGGAAGGAAATACTTCAATAGTAAAAGAACTTACCTCAAACTCCTTGATAAGATCCATATGCAACATATCCATCATTGCAAGATGGCCTTTTCGTCCGCCTACTAGCATGTAGCGGCCATTTGATGTGTATCCTATATTATAAGGACCGAGCACTGCACAATACAAGGGTCAGTCAGAGCCCATAGTACCCAGTGATCACATATTCAGAAAAGTTAATAGTGAGGTTAGACTAACAAAGTTGAATATGCAGATTTCTGGATCAATCAAAATTGGCACTGGACATGGATGTTGGATTCGGTACAGTATCATGTATAAACTATAAATATCAGCAAAAAGGGCAATTTTTTAGATATTTTATACTCTAAAGGATCATATAGAATCAACAAGATTGTTATTATCAAACAGTTAACTGATGGTTTTGGTAAGAGCGACGGATAAGTTATGTTGACAGAAATTCTAACACTAACATTGACTAACAGATTTACCAGGTAAGATCATATCAAATGGTTTTCTTGAACTCAAAAGATCCACCTCCGTCAATATATCCCTTTGTGAAAATCTATATGTCTTCTCCAAATGATCAGGCTCTAAAATACCTCCATCATTTGGCATAAGCCACTGCAAAATGGAGTAACACAAATCAGACAAGGACACATTTTTGAAATTAACAACAGCTTTTTTTAATTCAAACAGGCAGGAGATCTGCATGTTACTTCATTAAAGAAGAAAATTAACAGCAACTAATTCAAGAGTATAACCATCAAGAACGAAGGTCATGAGAAAAGTGAGTCAAACTTTTTAAAAGATAAACATATTTAAGTTATGCAAGGGAGCCCCTCATACTGTCTTCAAAAAGGTAGGCATGCCATTTCACAAATTGCTACTTCCTCTTATCACAAATAGTTGGGTTTGTCTTTAAGTTTATCTTCAACTATCAATATCTAAAATATTTATGTAGATAGATAGGACTAGACTGGATCTGTTTAAGATAATATACTTTTATAATATTGTTAATCAAAGTATTATATTAGAGGCCGCATCAATGTCCAAGTTCTGCTCAGAGGAAGAACTAGGACATCATCTAAGATAACAAAGCTCTGCTCCAAAGCAACTAAGCAAGTATGTTTCAACTCAGCAATAGTACTTTTAGCAAGCCAATATGCATAAAAAAAATCTACATACAGATCTTCCTGAGGCTTTGTCCTTTTTGACAGTAATGTTTCAGTGACTCATATAATGCTTCAAATGCTAACCCTGTATATGTGAATACTCACTTGATCAGTTCATACAAACTGGATTCCCTTGAAGTCAAAACAGCTAAACAGCAATTGTGTGGTACAAACATACATATACAATAAGCAATCACAGGTTTTTAATATCAGATTCTCTTGTTTCATCCACCTAATGTTCACGATTACACCTAAGATTCCTAGTGAGACACCAACTTGCATATTTTGCGATCCAAATCCACAACAATGCAATGAAAAGAGAGGTGACCTTTTCGGCCTTTGCAGCAGCTTTTGCAGATTGGCCATATAGCTTCTCTTTTACACTGAGCTGCCCTTTCAACTTCTTGTCCCCCAGCGCCTACAAAGCCATTCCAAAACCAAACCAGTCAATGTGCAGTTTAAAGAGAAAATGACAGTAGCATAGCTGGCCAGCATATATTCATCCACTGCCTAAAGTAGAATGATTAACACTTGCAACTTGTTTGCAAGAGCACAATAAGGGATTACCTTCAAGTCAGCACCCTGGCCCCGCGAATACTTGGCCACCTTCATCTCCAGCTCGTGCTGAGCGTCCTGCTACGGCATCGATGCAGTGGATGATAAGAGGACCATGAGATAACCGCATGAATCGGGAGCAAAAAGAAGCAAATCTCTTAGAAAAATTAAAAAGAAATGAAGAAAATCGAGCAGCAAAATTACCTTCTCGGCATCCACCCGCGCCGGCGCCATGACGAAGCCGCACCAGCACCACAGAGACGGCGGAAGGCCGGCAGTGGGGGCGGAGCGAACGCGCCCAGTGTGGCAAGGGACGAAGGAAACGAATGGGGAGGGGGGTGGACTGTCTCACAGGAGGCGTCCGGTGGAAACGGGGGCGGCCCGACGAGTCCCAACTCCCAAGCGACAGCCGACGCCCGACGGTACCGAGGGAGCCGCCAAGCGTGGTGGAAGGTTTTCCTCTCTCTTGCCGTTGCTGTGGCAGGGCGGCGGCTTTGTGTGGTTCCGACCTAACGGGCTGCCTAGGCTGGGCATGCGCTTGCTGCCTTTCATGCTACGGGCCTACGGCCCAACAAGAGGAAAGGACTCGGATTTGTTTTGTTTTAAACATTTTTATTACTTGATATTTTAAAAATAAATAAAATCTAAAAAATTATTTTTCATATCTAAATGGTTTTTGCGCCAGTCCGAACAAGATCAAAGGAGTTAGATTTTTTTTATTTTACAAATAAGCATTTCTTAGTTACTAATACTCTAAAAAATAATCTACCAAAAAATATTTTCATATCCAAATAAAACTTGTGTCAATCCACGTGGCGCGATCAAATTACACTATCATACTACATGTATTGACGCAATAAGTCTATTATGCTGGCACCACAAATGGATCAAATTACACTATCATGTAATGCCATGTGTATTGACACAATAAGGCTATTATGCTGGCACCACAAAATCTGACATGGGCGCTCATATCTCTTCCTTTTGGCACGACAAAGTAGTTTTGTCACGCCACTCATTGGCGCGACAATGAGAGCACTCAACCAAAACTTATTTTCCCCATTGTCTTTTATATGCTATCATATCAAATAATCTATTAGAATTTGATCTCATGAAAACTCAACATGTTGTATGTGGCGTAAACCCATATTAGTACAGCGATGCTTTCTACTGGCAGTAATTTTGGTATTTTCACTAGCATTTCTCACTACCACCAATGTGAAAGGCCAGGGAAAATTGAGATCTTTATTGGTGTCTGCTAGAAACTACTAGTGTAAATCTATTTACACTAACAGTTGGTTTAAGAAAACTACATATGTTAAACGTTTTACACGGGCGGTGGGTTTAAGCCAACCGTCAGTATAAACTCCTTTATACAGGTGGATATCTTAAGGTGTAAATAGATTTCTAGAGACATCTTTTGTAAAACAGCGGTTAACTCATTTCCAGAGGCAGCTTAGTAGCATAAACCGCCTATAAAATTATCTTTAAAAATTCAAATGTTCCCGCCATATTACCGTTAAACCTTATCACATCATAATTAATTATAACAATGTACCCAAATATACATCACATGCAATTATATTTCCATCCTCCATCTATTCATGTAAGACAAGGTAAGTCAGAACTTTTTGATTGCAAAACTCAACTCATGAAGAAAAGGGTAAGATTAGATCTAAGATAGGTAAGAGTTAAGTAACATACAAGTGACAACCTTAGCACTCAAGTTAATTTGTTTCCAAAACAATTTCTTTTCCTTAAGTGGGTCAGCTTGAGTTATCTAAGGCTTTCCTAACTTATATTACAAAATTTACACAATCATTCATTGTGTGCTCTGATACCCGTCCGCCCGGTTGTCAGGATCACCTCCCTCTTGGGTCGATTACTTAACTAGGTATAAAGTGTGATCGTAACTTATGGTTTCGATTATGTTCAAATTAAATGAACTTCCTGTATAATTTGTAATTTGTGCTCTACTCGCATGAAATTAAACTTGATTCACGGCAGTTATGTATTTATGCATTGCGCTAGTGAAGTGCACGAAGTGTATTTCTAAGGATTAGCGTGGTGAATTGGCTTAATCTGAGTCAATAGACACTCAGTTTAGGTGGATTAACCTGGACATGTCCTTGGAAAATGATACATGATGGTACGTTGTTTCTGTTTAATTGGCTATTTGTCTCATTTAAATGGTTGTTTTGCCCTTTTTAAGTAGGTGTTTAGCTAGAATTATATCTAAATGGCAATTGACCGATTGTTTAGTGCTTGGGATAACACTAGACCTAAGAGTGGTTGTTGGTTAGAAGTGAACTGCACGGTGAATATACAAAAAACTAAAAGATGAAACCTTCACTCAAAAATCATGAATCTGCAACGTTTTTCATGACACCCTTCTCCACAAAGCACAAGTTTGATCTGACAATACCACTTCACGCAGGCCATAGCCATCTGCAAAATTTGGGTGTTTGGTTTTAGAAATAACTCAACTCTAGATAAGGTGGTGTATCATGAGCCCATTTCTTAAATTTGGTGGAATGACTTTATTCCTCATGCTAGTACTAATTATTAGCTTGTGAGGAATAAGGTGACGATGGATCAACTTATTCCAATCCACGAACCAAACAAAAAAGTGAGTGAAAAGATGATATAACAACTCATTCCTCAAACCAAACACCCTGCTCTTACAATTCCCAACACACCATGGTTTGGTTTAACTCAAACAGTTAATTGCACTCAAGACTCTTTTGTTCGGTCTAAACACTTGTCATCAGAATATTGTGGCCAGGCCTCACAAGTCACAACACCCCCTGTTGTCGGTACAGCATTATCAAATCCCCAATCATGTCAGCAAAAGTAAAACTGGGACCAGGACAAGCTTCAGGACAGACATGCGGATCACTAGATCAGTAATACATTAGATGATTCATCCATGATAGACACCTGGAAGTCTAGGCATTATTGGACAAGCTCAGGAATAAGCCTCAGCAGGAACGAGATCTCGCGCTGCGAGAAATTCGGTGTCGTGGCTCCTCTAGCTGCCTGGTTGCTCAAGTTGTCCACTTCCAGGTCAGGCTCGGGCACGGCAATGAGCTCAGAGACTGCGTCGGTGATCTCCGGCACCAGGTCGACGATCACACCGTTCACTCCCATGAGGTGCTGCATGTACACTGCCTCCGGCACATTACTGCGACAAGGATATACAGATGACAATCATGAGCATCTAAATTCAGGGAATGCAAACAAGGCAGTGCTACAGATTCTCTCTATTTTGTGAAGTTCACTTACTTCAATGTCCCATAGGTTAGCAGGGAGAGGTTAGCCTCTTTGATCTTTGGTACGGCAGCAGGGTGCCTGAATATCCCGCGGGCTTCTGAAACTATTCCTTGCATGCCACTGGCAAGGCATAGCTTGACGGCCTCCTCCAGCGAGTTCCTTCTCACGTCGGTGTATAGCTCTGTCCCTCCGTTTGTCAAGAAGTAGACCTGATACAAGAGCATGAAAAGGAAGTGCTGTTCATAAAACATGAAAAACAAATGCTACGGTGTTCGTTCCATGCGTGCTTGCACAATGTTCAGCTCACTTACAGGGTATGTGCCTTGCAATTTACGCATGAGCTGTGCAGCATCGGGCTGAAAACTAGAGAAAAGTATAGGCCTATCCTTGGCGTGCTGAGAAATCACCTGGAAACTCAAATGTGCCATGCTATTCAGTTAGATAGAAGGCAAACCTCTCAGGAAAGTTTTGAAAGAAGTATGAAGTATTTGTACCTTGAGGATGGCCTGGAGGATGCGAGTGAGCTCTTCCTCCTGGTATTCAAGGCTGTCATCAAATTTCAGCTCAACGTTGAAGCCCAATCTTGGATTGACCTTCTCGAACGCTTCTTCAAGTGTGCAAAGAGCGTCCTCTGATTGCACATTCCAGTTCACCATCCTACCATCCTTCAGTCTGCGAAGCAGGGGCTTCCCAACCTTCATTCAGGAGCAAGGAAAATAACATCATCAGATGGTACTGGTTGGTTAATGGTTATTCTCAATCTCATAAGCACGATGGTGACTCGCCGTACCTTCCCCTGCTCATTCTGGGGGCCATACTGGAGGAAGTCTTCCAGAATAATATCAGTCACACGCTTCTGTGAAATTTTACCCTGGAAAAGGTGAAGATGAAGAGATTTAGCCTCTATATTAGCACCGGTATAAAATAAAGTTCCGTGAGTGAACACGTTATGAAGTACTACGTACGAACTTACATCTTCTTGGGTGAAGATAAAGTTGTCATGGAAGATGATTGGGCATCCATCCTTGGTGACCTGCAAAATTGGTATTCACGGTTCTCTTCTCAACATCTTTGCACACCGAATTATTGAAGAGACGAAGAGTAGAGGAGAAGCAAAAGTAGACAAATCAGTATGTTTCTTGCAACAAATTCAGTAATTATGTATCGTGTTTGAGCAAACTACCAGAGGGAACATTCATTTAGCAAGGGCACCCACGGTAGTCAGAGCTATTTACTAGCTCTAAGACAATTTCTCCGATAGCGCTAACTTTTAACATATAGTTTTTAATAAAATATGTATAAAAGCTTAGCTCTCGATAAAGAGCTAATTTTTCTCTCTCTTTTATTAAAATATAAAAAATATTTAGAGCTAACTTAAAAATCAATTGTTAGAGCTGCCCTAAGCATTGTGGAGTAGGTACCTAAGTAAGAGTACTAGACTATAGGGTAAAAAAATAGTGAAACGCGCTTTTCATCCTGACTCCGTCTTCTGTCGACGACACCAAGTCACCAAGCAATCCGGATGTAGAGCTGTCCGGTGGATGGTCTCTACTCTCAAGCAAACGGGACCAGTGCTAAGGATCGATTATTACAGTATGTCCCAGAAGTTGGTGGAACTGTTTAAAGAGAACCGGACCAATTCATGCGGCAAAAGGAAGTCACGGTGGAAACCACTAGCGAAGTTGTGCTTTTGCTGCGGTAGTAGACGAGGTGGTTTCATTTTGCTGAACTCAAGGACAATAAAATTGTTTTGTTTTTTTGGAATAAAGCCGTAAGCGGCAGGTATTTAGTAAAATGACTCGCGAAAACTGTTTTTTCTTTGCCTTTTGACAAATCTTTAGCTCTATCGTCTTGTTTCGGCACGGGCTCGTGCGGCGGCGCACAAACCGGGGCAGTGCTCGTTGTTTTGCAAAAGATGACGACACTAGCAGCAGCTTCCGGCCGCGCTGACGACGAGGTGCAGGTGGCCACAGCCAGATCGGGACGCGACGCGGCACATGGAGCAAGCGAGTGGAGGCGACCACTATAGTTGGCCACCGTGCCGTGCCGACACGGCACGCAGCACGGCCGTGCCGTGCTGGCACGGCACTACGCCGTGCCGCAGCGTGCCGCCGTGCCGGCCGTGCCGTGCCTGGCCGTGCCATGGGCCAGGCCTTCGGCCCATGACACGGCACATGGGCCGTTTCTCCGTGCTGTGCCGCCCATGTGCCACGGCCATTTTGGCCGTGCCGTGCCGTGCCGGCCCACGGCCCATCAACAGAAAACACTCAAAATCAACCGGACGACTTTGCCATCGAGCCTCCAGAGGAGGAGGACAAAGCGTCAGGCACCAACCTACGAAGCACATGAGCACAAGAAGAAGAAGAGCATTAGAACACAACACAAGAACTCAGGAAGATGCAGAGAAGAAGAAGATGAAGAACAACTGAACAAGAACATGAACATGCTAGGGTTAGGGTTTTGACTGACCTACGCCACCGGAGCCCAGTGCCGGAGAAGAAGCCAAGGAGCCAGCATCCAAGCAGAGAACGACGAGACAAGCACCCACCGTTAGACCGACGGCGTCACGACGAGTGGCGGCGGAAGAATATACAGCTCAACGACTCACATGGTACACCGGAGGAGGAGGAGGAGGACTGGAGGAGGTACGAGAGGGAGAAGGAGGGCCTGCGAGGTCAAGTCGAACGGCGGCGGCGGATCGGATCGGATCGAGTTCGTCTCGACTTCGAATCGAGACTCGAGAGCGAGAGCGGAGGGAGAGCTGCGGCCTGCGGCTGCGTGGAGGGAGGAGAAGAAGTGGCCGACGAGGTGAGGTGTCGAGGTCACCGGAGCAGGGCCGGCGAGCTCAAGGCGAACGACGGCGGCGGATCGAGTTCGAGAGGTCAGAGACTCAGAGCGAGGCTGGCTGCGGCTGCGCGAAGGCGGAGGGGGGCAAAAGAATTAGGGTTAGGGATTTGGGGGGGGCTGCGGCCGCGCGGCTTATATATGGCGCGGGGTGGCGGGGGTGTGGGCGTGGGCCGCTGGGCCAAAAGAGGCGGTTGGCCTGGCGGCCGTGCCGGCCACCGTGCCGGCCCTCTGGCCGTGTCGTGCCCGTGCCGTGTCATGGGCCAGGCCTGCGGCCCATGCACTGCACGGGCCTCCGTGCCGTGCCGGCACGGGCACGGTGGCAGCCGTGCCGTGCGGCCCATGGGCCATGCCAAAAGGCCGTGCCGCGTGCCGTGCCACCGGCCCATGGGCCGCCTAGCCATATATAGCGACCACCGGCTGGGGCACGGCACGGCACGGGACACCTTCTTCGCCGGCCTGACAGCTCACCTAGTAAGTCACGTCACAGAGATCGCACCGCACGCCACGCGGGTGGATCTGCCGTCCCGTCAGGGCACTCTAAACCACCATAGCTTCCGTGAAGATTAATTATAGTGTAATCTAAGCGGCTTATTGATGTGATAATATAGTTATTAAAGAGAGAACAAAAATTATAGAAATCTGGTCTAAGTTTAAAACCATATTTATACGAGAACAAGACATAAAGGGACGTGATTGATAGAAAATAAAGAGAAAAATATATGCGATTGAATAAAAAAAATTCTATAGAAATTATCTATTAGGACAATAATTTCTATAGAAATATAGTGTCTATAGAAATTAATACGTATAGAAATTAGCATTCGGACTGCCCTCGAACAAGCCCCACCCACCCAACTCCAAGGCCTCTGCTTGCCTCGATAATCGCGAGCCTAATTAACGCAGTATAAGGCTATCCACACTTGTGGTACTCTAAATTCATCCTCTAAAAGGTCTGGTCATGAAGATTCTCTCCTCTATACTCAATTATCCCGCACTCATCCATCCTATATATCATCCTCTATCCACTGTGGGACTCACTTGTCACTTTATGTAAATATATCCACGTGAGATCTTGTTTTAAATGATTTATTAAAACGAATTTAATGATGTAATCGGAATTTAATTTAATTTTGGTTTGTGAGTTATATTATTTTTTATGTGTTGAAATAGTGGGCCCCGCCATTTGATCCATGCTTTCTCTCTCCGGCGTATGCGCTGTCTCTCCGCCGCATGCGTCAAGTCCTGTACAAGACGTTCGGTACAACGTCACATTTGACAGACTATCGGCTTTTTCAGGACATATGACGTATCCGTTGTAGCTCCTTTCGTCCTCTATATTCTCCTCTGGAATGATTTACCGTCAGCCGTGTAGGCAGTCTCACGGGAAGGCAATTGAGCGCTTTTCTCTCTCTTTTTTTTTTTTGTCCCTGTGTTTTCTTCTTCTTGTAGCTACTAGGTAGGAGACGTTACTGAGGTAGGTTTGGTAGGTGTTGTGCAATGAATGAATGGATTCGTAGTACCTGGACGTCGAACTCGACGTAGTCGACGGGGAAGCGCGCGGCGTCGTTGAAGGACCGGACCGTGTTCTCGCGCACCTCCTGCATCCGCGGGTCCGCCGACGCCAGCGCGTTCATCCCCTTGCCGCGGTGTCCGATCACCGAGAACCGGCCGCCGCCGCCCGCCGCCGCGGCGCCGGTCTTCACCATCGCCACCGCCGCCGACGCCGACGCCGAGCCCGCCTCCACCACCAGGCCGGGGGCCACCACGTCCAGGGTGGGCACGTCGGCGACGCGCGCGGCTTTGAGCAGGGCCATTGTTTTACTGATGAGCTTGTACGTACGTACAACCGATGGGTTGGCGACGATGGCGAGGCGTTGGATGAACTGGAATCGAACTGAAATCGTATTGAATTGGGTGGCGAGGTCGCGACGGGGAAGGGAAGCGGAAGGTGGCTTTATATAAGGCAGGCAGCCGAGGCCGATGGTGGAAATCGAAGCGGACGCGGAATGGCGGGAATATTCCGGGTGCCATCTTCGTCCTTGGGTTTATCCTCCAGGATATTCGGATTATTGGGGGCCAGATTGCGGACAGGTTTCCGTTTCCCTGTCCTCTTTTCCGAAACCAAAGCCCCGTGCTCAAGTTTCCTACTCTTCCGTCCGTTTCAAACAAGAGGGATTAATACTAACTTTGTTTTGACGCAAAACTTCCGTATGACGCAAAACTGATACATACGTACCTACGTACGTACACATATACATATAATAATATATATTTTTGAAGTTGTCTGTTGTTGTTATATAGGTCCATAGTTATTATAGAATGTATTTTTGGTCTTTGCAGTTGTTTCTAGTCTTAGGTCCCGTTTGGAGTGGATTCTAAAATCTGGATTTTGCATAAAAATAATCTCTGGTGTTTATTGAATTTTGTGTCTGTGCCTTAAAATCCTCTAAAATACTAGGGTGTTTGGATGAGATTTTCAGATTTTGAGATTTTTTTCTATATCCGGATTCTTAGAATCGCTTGGATCCAAACAACACCTTATTCAGTTCCAAACAAGCGGTTTACCCGACCTAATAGCTAAAGTGGCATATCGATTCAGCTCTTTATGGATATGACAGATAGGACCCATACGTTACCGACAAGACTCAACCTTAAAAAATTGTATTTTTTCATATAACCTTGGATGGAGATGATTTTTTATATGAAAATTGTAGCAATCAATGAGATCTACAACTTTCTAGTTTTGAGTTTTTTGTCAATTGAAATTGTTAAATCTCAAAACATAATATAAAGTTTCAGCAACATACTAATCGTGTACCAAGTTTGTCGTATTAGAAAAATTATATCTTTTTTTTTACCGGCAAAGGAGCCCCTACCTTTTTTTTCTTTTCAATTGAATAAAAGAATACAAGGTACAGGGTACAGTTTAAACAAAATAAAAATACAAGGCATCTATGCCCAAGAGAAAATAAGAAAGTACATCATATAAAGCTATCTCTCCAGAGTTTGAGTTGATCCTGCCTAGTTGGCTTGGCTTTGATATACACATAGCCAAGTTCAGTCTTGAAGTGCCTCTTCCATGCATTGATGCTAACCTGCTCATTGTCCAAGATAATTCCATTCCTGATCAGCCAGATGCACCAGCAGGCAGTGATGAAGATTTCTCTAAAAATATTGGCCCCAAATGATTCCCTGGCATCTATCACCATGTCAAGTGGTGGCAAATTCATATTCCAGTTGATAGGGATAGAGTTCCAGCAAGTTTGATTGAAGGGGCATTCAAAGAAGAGATGGAAGCATGTTTCTTCTTGCCCTGAATTACACAAGACACGACTATTCTATAGTCTTCAAGTTCCATGTTTTTCCTCCTCAAGAGATTTCTAGTGTTCAGCATGTCCCTAAGAAGTAGCCAAAAAAAGAATTTATGTTTCCCCAAGTTGCTAAATGCTTTGTATATTGTTTGTATATGAACTGTAGCTCCAGATGAGATCTCCAAATTCATAATTTTAAATTCTCATTTGGGATTACTAAGATGGTTAAAAAATAGTATGAAGTTTCGACAGCATATTAATCGTGTACCAAGACTTGTTGCCTTAGAAAAATTATATCTCTTTTGTACGGTGTAAAGATACTTTTTATATGAAATTTATAGCGCTAAATAAGATCTATAACTTTCTAGTTTTTTGTTTTTTATTTAAAGTTGTTATGATTTTTTAAATAAATAAGAATCAAGGGCTTGTAAAGATATGATTTTTCTATGATACGTGATTAATATACTACTGAAACTTTACATTACTTTTTTGGCCACCTTAATGGCCTCAAATGACAAGATTCAAAACTATAAATTTGTAAATTTCATCGAGAGCTACAATTTTTGTATACAAAGTATGTATATACGACACCATATACAAACTAGAAGATTGAGCCTTGTCGCTGACATGTGGGTCCCACCTTTCAGATCTATGCGAGTATTGAATCGACATGGCACGTTAGCTACCGGGTCAGATAAATGCTCGTTCGAATTTGGATGAGACTCAAACCAATTATAGAGGTCCAAAAATACATTTTAGCACTTTTGGGGTACCTATGTAACACCAGCAGACAACTTCAAGGTATTACGGTGAATTTTCCTCATATATATATGCACCCGTACACTCACTACCTATAACTGTATGCACACACTCACCCTACCCATCCTAACTAGCTAAGCTACGCTCAATTCATGTTATTATCTTATTTTATTATATTAAAAATGTACTTGCATATGATTTATATTGTGTATATATAACTGGTTATTAGTGAACCGAAACATTGTCCTAGCAATATTAAATATATAACCTTGTAATTTCAAATAGATAGAGTATAAATGAAGGGCAATAATATTATTTAGCCTAGTTATTATTTTCTTAAATCTTGTAATACAAGATCACAACAGCCTACATTTCTAATAGAAGGGACAACCTTATCATCATCAAGAGCCCTTTTTAATTGGATCTAGATGGCTAGAAGAGGATATAACAAAAATGTTAGCGAATACAAATCAATATACATGTATCAAATACAATTATATTTAGTGTATAGTACATTACATGAAACGGATCCGATGCAATTGGCAGAAAACGAAATTTCAAATTCAATGAAATACTTTTACACATTTAAAATGAATTTACAAGGGTGGTTGAAGACATCAACCGCCTTTCAAAAATGGTTTTTAAGGGCATTAATAATTCCAGCCACTTCTTGAAATCGATTTTCAGAGGTGACTAACATTTTGTCCCGCTTTTGTAGAGCCATTTCCAAATGTGATTGTATATCTACTCCTAAAGATGGATGAATTCTAGGGACAAATAGAGGCGGTTGGTACAACTGTCTCTAAAAACTGGTTTTAGTGCCTCTAAGAGCAACTCTAAGAATATCTTTATATCCTTTCTTATTGATAAGAATAGAGATTTTAACGAAAAAATTGATCTCCAACAGCTTTAATTAAATCTTCAAATATTGCCATTCTCTATTTTAGATTTTCACTAGTTAAAAACAAAAAGCGAGACTGACTCTCTAGAGTGCATACAAGATATAGAGAAGTTGTTGGACGGTGAAAAGTAATACTCTCCGGATGATAATTTAGAGAGGAGTTAAGAAAAACTATGAATGACACTTATAAAAAAAAAGTAAATGGACGAGGTAGTATACAGGAGATATTTAGAAAGAGACCCTTATTACTTCCATTTCGTGAAGTGACTCGGATGCTCAAAGTAAGGGTGCGTTTGGTAGGGATCTAAATTCTCATAGAAACGTTTCGAATCTAGATTTTTCATTTCGTGAAACCGTTTGGCTAGTAGGCTGGATTCTGATTCAAAATAATATTTTTTTTTTCAAAAAATCATATAAATAAAAATATTATTCAAAAAATTTCATAATTTTTGTGGGTGAAGAATAACTTAAATACAACCTACTTTAACTTATTTCGCTTAAAAGGAACTAAATAAAAATTATGGTTGCTAATAATGAAGGGGTACAAGAATTAGAATCACGCAAAACCAGCTGTTCATGTGTTTCTCCTTGCTAGGCATGAAAACTAGAGATGTTTCTTGTTGCCAGACGGGGATTAAGTTGTCTCTGAGGAGTCATCTCGATCTCGTTGCCCAGTGGGAACAGGGTTCCAGTGCACCCAATCGCACATATATACAATATATACTATTCCCAGTCGTGTCCTAGCTAAAGACAAACTTGTGGGATCACAATCATCACACAGAGAAGAGCCTGATGAGCACTACCGTTCGACCATCCATTTCCCATTTGTAAGTCCAAATGGCTAAGGCTGTCCGCACCGGGTACGCTATCCCCGTCCTGGAGGACCGGATAGCGGACCGAAGTGCCGCAGCGCGGTACTGGGAAGCGTCCGCTACCCAAGCGGACGAGCTCGCGTCCGCCAGGAATAGCACGCTTCCCGGACGTCCGCTATCGGCCATCGTGGCGTGGGGCCCGCGCGCCCGTTCGTCCGCGCCATGAGCAGGAAGGGGGAGAGAGAAGGGGATAGCCGGCGGAGGAAGAGCTGCGCCCCGCGGCGGCGGCGGAGGAGCTGCATCGTCGCGCTCGCCTGCTCGGAGGAGGATCCCGACGGATGGCCGGCGGAGGAGGAGCCTGCTCGGAGGATCCGCCCGCGCGCGCGCCGGTGAGCCCCGCCGTCGGGATCCACCCGCGCGCGCGCCGGTGAGCCCCGCCGTCGGGATCCGCCCGCGCGCCCGCCCGTCGAGATCTGCCCGCGCGCCCGCCCGCACTCGCGCCGGGTTGGGAGGGCCGGGGAGGGAGGGGAGGGGCGCCGCGACCGCCGGGGAGGGAGGGCCGAGGAGGGAGCGGCGCTCGGGAGGGAGGAAGGGAGAGAGAGATTGGAAGGGAGTGGGCGCGGTGGTTTTATTATTAAAGAAAACTGACAAGTAGGCCCCACAAGGAATAGAGGATGATATAGAGTATGAATGGATACGGGAGAAATTGATATAGAGGATGGAATCTCGATGACCAGGACGGAATATTCCTTTTAGAGGATGAATTTAGAGTACGACGAGTGCGGATAGCCTAAAGGGGGTGAATAGCCTATTTAAATTTTCTACAAGCTTTACTAAACAACAAGTTAGTAAATAAGATAGTGAAGCTCTTCTAACAGTAGCACAACTAATCTATGCAAGCCGCCTACACAATACTAGAAAACAACGAGGCTATGAACTTTAGAACACACCAACAACCTAAGTTACTAGGCTAATTACTCCTATGAGAAAAGTTATTCTACTCAAACTAAACAAGGCAAAGAACAATAAGTAAAGAAGAGAGCTTGAATAGATATACCAACGTTGATGAGAAGAGATATGTCCAATGTACCAATTAATCAATGTGATCACATACACAAATAAAATCCTCGGCAATAAGATGACACAAGATTTTTTTACCGAGGTTCACTTGCTTCCCGGCAAGCTACTCCTCGTTGTGGCGATGCACCCCACTTGATGGATCGCGAACTAATCAACTATCAAGAGTTGAACCCTCAGTGGGTGCCGCACATCCACCCATAAGATGGGGATCCTCCAAGCCACGAGCTCTACTAGAGTAGTCAATTCGCGAACTCTCGCGGGGAAGGCTCAAGAACCCCTCACAATCGCTTGGTGAGGCTCGAAACAATCTTCAATCACGAGCTCAACACCACTGCTGCTCCAAGCCGTCTAGGGTGTCGGGAAACACCCAAGAGTAAAAAGCAATCCGCAGCAAACTCAAGAATCAAGTGCCACTAGATGCAACTTTCAATGCAATACACTTGAATCTCACTCAATCTCTCTAGAGTATGCAACCAAGCAAGAAGATAAGTGGAGGAGAAGTTCGCTAGCTCAAAGTATGTCTCAAGTGTTTAAAGAGTCAAGAGAGAGAACCCAAAACCGGCCAAACAAGTATATATATAGATACTCTTTCGAATAGAGCCGTTGGGCAGAAATCGGGGGCACCGGACGCTCCAACGTACTGACATCGGACACACTCAGCAGCATCCGGTGCACTAGATCTCGCCACGTGTCTCGCGCGTTCAAAGTTCAACGGCCATTTCAGTGAGCACCGGACGCTCCGATGCTTTTCATCAGACGCACCACATGCGGTGTCCGATGCGGTCCAGTAAGCTCCCCGAGCTCAGAAACACGCATCGGACGCGTCAGACGCAGCACCATCGGACGCGCCACCATGTCCTATGCTCTCCAGCTCTTCTGCTACGCGCCACGTTAGCAGGCACCGGACGCTGAACAGTGTTCAGCCAGCGTCCGATGCAAGACCGTCGGACGCGCCGGTGCAGCCATCCAACTGCGCAGCACCTAAGGTTAGCCACCGGACGCGTCCGGTGACTCCAGAGCCAGCGTCCGGTGCAGTGTCCGATGGTCCTTTTGCCTTCGAAACTTTGCCTCCGATGCAGTAGAAAATGGACGTTTTACTTCCACAAAAGCGTTGAATCCCGTCTCGCAAGCTCGGCGGGAGGGAAAGAGGAACCTAAACCCCTCTCTACCCCTCAAACTCCACCTCCTTCGTAAATGTGCTAACACCACCAAGTGTTCACCATCATGTGCAAGTGTGTTAGCATTTTCACAATCATTTTTAAGATGTTATGTTAGCCCTCTGCTAGATCCTATTGCATATGCTCAAGATGATGACCTAGTAGCACTTGATTCACGAGTTAACTGTGATTGCCCCTCTTGATAGTCGGCTATCAATCCTAAACCCGGTCAATCACTTCTCTACTCATCTTAGACCGGCAAAAACAAACCTTATGATTATATCTTTGCCTTGATCATTTTGTTCCATGTCCATCTCCTCATGTTTGATCACCATGATCATCATTTCATGTGCATCTCCACCATGATCATCATTTTATGTCCATGCACCATCATGCTCCTTGCTCCTTCATCACATGTGTTGCTATGTCTAATTCAATTCACTTGACACAATGTCATTAGCAACTTGGTGTCATTAATTACCAAAACCAAACTTGAGTTTTCACCATTGCACTTTCCAGCTCCTATTTGGAATAAACCATGCGTCCTGTTCGGCTGGCTAGAAAAACGACTAATACTGATGCTGATTTATTATGAGAAAAAATACTATTATTTCGTTGAAAAGGTACGACTGATAAGTTCAAGCACACATGGCGCATAGTGTCGCGCACATATAGCAGCAGTCGAGTCTAGAGACTGCTCTGCTCTGTTGCTTCATGTATGTACGTGACTGAGCTTTATTCTCCCGATTATTGAGGAGACAACAAGAATAATTGATTGATGCTCTATCTGCGGCAGTACAGACCGATTCCAACACCGGCATTCAGTTCCATTCCATATGCGTACGAGGCCGACCGCCCAGCCTCTCGTAGGCTCTCGTACGCGTCACTGATTGCAGGCTGTTGGTCGTGTGTCATCAGCGTCACGTTTGTTGTTCGCATTTTGTCAGCTCGTTCGGAAGGATATGCTACTCCTTTGCAGAAAAGAATATTATTCTCTTTTTTAAGGGATAAAATAATTTTAGACTTGATCAAATATATATATTTGCATAGTAAACATATTTATAGATATAAATATTAATACTATTTTCTTAGTTAAATTTTAAATCTTTGATTTGGTTTAAATTTAGAATTATACTATTTTTTTATGATAGAAGAAGCACAAAAGATTCATTTCCAGAGACATATACAAGATTTATGAGCTCAGTTCACGTGTAAGGGGCTTATGGGCCTAGGTTGAATCACATTAACCGTAGACATTCAGAGATATATTACTATGTTTCAATAACATTTTCGTATGCTCAGTCTTTTTCTTTCCTTTGAAAAGAGATTACTCGCGTAAAATAAAACCCTCATTGACGTCAAAAGGGGAAAACCTTATATAGGCAAGCTTAGTTGCTGCTTTAGAAACATTATGTCAGAAAAGCATATTAGTGACACAGCTAAACAGATATCAGTGACGTGGGAAAAAAATGTGTCACTTGTAATACGCCTCATACGAGAAAAGCAGTGGCATATAGCCAAAACATGTCTCTCAGGTCAGTCATCAGTGACGCATATAGACACAACATGTCTTTGATGAGGATCTCATCAGTGACACGATTTAGATATGCACGTCACTATGACAATTTACAATAACAAAAGAAAAATCTCTACCAGGGTCCTATATACATCATATATATTACATTAGACAAGTTTCATCTGTTTCAGAAATTAAACTTATATTAGGAAATATTTGCTCAATGAGCTACCGACCTAGAAGATTTCTAATAATACATAAGCAATAACAACACCGAGTATAAGGGTTGTTCTCGAGATTATACAAAAACCATTATAAACTAAAGTACAAAATATGAATGACACCTAACAGTAATATGAATGAAGCTCATAGTTAAGTGACATAACAACTCAGCGAAGGATAGCTCCAAGCCACTGTAGCGACGGCGCAGTGGAGGTGGATGCCAAGGACGACATGATAGTGGTGGCCTCAGTGACATGTCGTGCAGATCAAAGCAATGTCGATGCCCATCTCCACGTCTTCGGCCGCCTCTGCCACCTCCTGCACCTAGGATACCCAAACCATGGATCTCATGGCCCTATGTTGTGGGGGCGGAGAGAGGAGCGTTAGGGATCTATATATCGGGGCCTGGGCCGCTCGACCGGGTGGCTCCCACGGGGCCGCTTCGGCACTGTTAGCTGAGGAAGGACTGCGAGATCTGGATGCTAGGGGAGGAGGGAAGAGACGAAGGGAGAGAGATGGGGTGAGGTAGAAGATACTGAGAGATTGGGAAGGAGGCAACGGACATGAGGGCACAGTTAAACAAAGTTTTTTTTGGGTCCAAGACACAATCAATTGGTGACATGGATTACTCTAGAGACGTCACTAATATAAAACTATATATCAATGACTCGTTTGGGTTAAATGTGTGTCTAGTTGGGAAGAGTCTCTATGTTTCTATATATCAAAGACTCGTCTTGGTGAAACACGTCACTAATAACAGCCCCTATTATCAGTGACACATCTAGATGGTAAAAATCTGTAATAACTTATCATTAGTGATGTATTTTGTTTCTTGGTCATGGGTGACAACTAATCTGTGACGCTTTCCATTTACCCGCGTGACTAATATATATTAGAGCATCTCCAACAGTTTGACAAACGTCTTCTCCATCCATAATTTTTTTGACAAAATGAGAAAAAACCCTCTCCAATAGTTTGTCATCCCAATTCCCCATCTTTTTCAACTTGGCATATCTCCCTGTCTAGCGCGCAAATATACGCGCGGGTTCCGTGCTTGGCATCGGTCTTTCTTCTCGCGGGTTCTTTATTGCTTAGCGGGGCTCTTCGTTGCTTAGCAGGGCTCTTCGTTTTGTTAGCGGGGCTCTTCATTCATGGCATCGTAGCAAGCAGCGGGCAGCATGTGGTCGCAGAGGGCGAGCGACTGCGGTAGGGTGAGGCAGCGGCTGGCCCTTGGCCTCGCGGCCTCCAACACAGCAGGCTGGCGCTTGGCTTTGCAGCAGGTAGTGGCATCGGCCCGCAGTAGCGGCCTCTAGCACAGCAGGCTGATGATGATGCATATACTCGTCGAGTAGACAGACTAATCAAGCAACCGTGAAACCACATGGACATGTATGCATGCATATATATGGTAGAAGAATTAAGATGTCGATGACGTAGGAAGAAGAAGACGAAGACGCCGACGAGGAAAAGGACACGCTGTGGGTCCACAATTTTGGGTTTTTGAGACGAAATTTGCCAAACTGATGGAGATGAGATCTTTTTTTTCCTCCCCATATTATTTTGGGAGTTGGCAAACAACAAGATTTGGGAAACGAAATTTGCCAAACTATTGGAGATGCTCCGTGAGTTTCAATTCCAAATCATTAATTAGGGTGTCGCCTTTGTATTGTTTGGCATAGTGAAAACCAAGATGCTATTAAAGAAACAAGAGTGGTATAAAGAAAGCATTATAAAAAAGAGGTCATATGAACCGGCTATATCATGGTTCATATATAAATACATGATTGCGACATCCAATCACTTTGTAGCTTTCCAAAACAAGTCATTTTGCAAAATTGCACCGGTAAATTTCTCCAAAGAACCTTTTGCGGTCCATCAAGAGGTAAAATCAGGTACAAACATTTATACTTGGGGTTTTGATGGTGTACTGAAATTTAATTTTATATGATTGGTACAAAAATCAGGTACAAAAATTGTTATCTTTTGATGGACGGAAAAGGCACAAATGGTAGAAAAAATAACTGCATCTCACGGGGCATAGCCTTTTTTTTTAACTTACGGGGCATAGCCATTTGGTTGCACTGTTAGGGTGGAAAAGTGCTAGGCCGGGCGACTTGGATTATTACATATGACGCCGGAGTTGATGCTATGAAGCATGGCAAGTCACAACCTGAGAAAAGGCGAAGGCAAGTTGCTATAAGGGCACTTCCTTTTGCGATAAATTACTAGATAGTGTTGTCGGTTGTTGATGTGGTGGTACCAATAATGAGCTTCTAACTAGGATATATACGTTTGCTTGATACCCTGAGCGTATGTACCGTATATGATAGTGAATATTGTGGAGAAATTATGTGCAATCAATGTGATAAATAAAATAAGCTCGAGCGGGAGACAAAACTTGTTTGAGGGCTTGGGTAAGTGAAAAGGATAATAATACGAGGAAAATAATTTCTAAATTAGCTAGTTGGCCTGCATAAATTGAATCAATCACATTAGGATCGATAAATTGAATTCATAACCAGCCAAAGCTAGCTAGTACAAAATATTCAAGCGCTTAAATTGAGACTATTCCTAGCCAACACGCACAAAACGTGTATATTCCTGGAGATAGGTAGCTCTAGCTTTACAAACAAGGACCAAGCTAGCTGGGAAAAATGGTCAGGACGACGGCTACCAAAACCAGAGAATGTGAGCAGCCCATCACCAAACGTTACGACTCGGCACACTTGCAGGTGCTGCTTAGAATAAGTCCAATTGGCCTGCGATTACCAAGTCTAATTGAGCGCGCATCGAATTCCATGATTGACCCACCGACGATCACGCGGTCCTTTCTGGATTGTTTTAATAAATGAAAAATGATGATGATCTCTGCATTATTGCTGGAGTGGGGCGATCAGATCAGAGTCTGAGCACGCAACAAGTGGAGTCACATGCATGTCATGGGCATCATTCTGCCTGGAGAGGCTTCCCCAGGTAGAGGTACGGTAGAGCGCGATGCAAGGAAGGAAACACAGGTCAGGCTGAGGTGCAGTCCTTATCCTTTTGCGCTTTTGTTTAGTCTCTGGGCTCTGATTCTGCACTGACTCAGCAGCCACGAATAATGGAGGATTTTTGCAGATACTTTCAGATCTTGGGGCTAAAGTTTACTCCCTGTCACATCGAATATTTGATGTCAATTAGGAGGACTAAATATGAGAAAATTATAAAACTAATTGCATAAGTTGTGATTAATTCGTAGCATCACATTCGCTAATCATAGACTAATTACGCTTGATAGCTTCATCTCGCGAATTAGTCGGACTTATGCAATTAATTTTATAATTAGTCTATATTTAATACTCATTATTATCAAACATCCAATAATGTTACAGGGATCAAAGTTTAGTCATATGTATCCAAATACCCATGCGCTGTGCATTGCCTGCCTGATGACTGATGACTGATGATGATGTGGCTGTATCACCATAGGGATCGGAGGGCCTCCCGTGGTTGAGGCGCCTTGATTTGTCAAGGGATACGAGGAAATGATACAGCGCTGACCTGATGTGCTGGTGCTTCTCTATCTAAAAGAGAAGTCAGTGGAAGCACGCAATAATGCACATAACTTGTGCAGCGTTGCTGCTGCTCGTATTGGCACATTTGTACGGGGCAGCTCCAGGATAGATGGACTGGTGTGCCTGTTTTTTAAAACATAAAATTGAAATAAAAATACAGCCAACTATACGCTTATAATCTTCATCTATAATGTACACAGCCCTAAGGCAAAAATTGCAATTCCATATGTTGTACTTATAGCAAGTTTACCCCTTTTATGATCCGCACACACAGTACCCTAAAGATGTTGGTGAGGTTTATGGACTGATTCTCAGCAAAACAAAGTGATCACACATAAGAACAAATACATATGGCAAACACTATCAGAACTGAGCAGCTTGGTTTCTACGAGTTTGCACGTCACTATATTTCCTTGTAATAAACTAGAAAACTGACATAGCCGAGAAGGACTTTCCATCGTAAACACTACTCCCCAGACTATATGAGGAGGCTTGGGGTACCACGATGGGCATTGGGTTCATAGCCATTGAATCCACGAACATCACCACCTCTGCACCCAATGCACAACGCACCGCAACGAAGCTCTATTGCACTGGTCGTATGGTACAATGTATCTAAACCGGTATAAGTTCATGTCCATGTGTTACCCCTCTATACTATGCGTGATACGATGACCACTACTCAAAGGATTAAAACATCGACAATTGGCGTGCCAGGTAGGGAGGCTTTGCACGTAGATCCATCTGAATAAATTAGACGGATCATGGGTTTCTTCAACAATAACATCGACACCTTCGCTCCAGGCACCAAGATCACCTTTGGCAACCTGGACTTTGTCACTAACAAGCTTGGTGATTTGCATCTCTGCAATCCTAATGACCCAGTCCAGTACAAAGAGGAGAGCCCTTATCCCCTCTACCTGTTGGTGGTGGTCACTAATGCAAAAATATTGTATACTTGGACCACTAACATTTCTCGGCATGAGAAGTATAACTATCTCATATGCATCATTTTATCTTAAGTAATAGAGTTCCACCAAGTTTAATTACATATTTGATCTTAGGAACAAAGTGAAAGAAAATGGAGACCATTAGGCCTACAGGTGGAGTCGACCGACCCCACCTAGGTTGGGCAACTTGCCCCTGTGCCCAATGACCCACAATCTTGGTCAAATGAAAGAAAACACAAAGACCATCAACCAACACCATTGGATTAAGGTTGGTTCACTTCAAGTGGATGAGACACATGGATCAAAGGACCTACTATCACGCAAAGAAGCACAAGTGACACAACACACCTTACCACGGGAATGCACACACCATTGATCATCTACATGTGGAAGATCAAGCAATTAGGAGGAAAAAGGAGGTTAGGCGACCTGGTTCAGAGGAAATCCAAGGCACTCACCAACATGACTAACTTCCAAACCATCATCAAGAACACATCCAAGCCGTGCATTGCTCAAGTTGGTGGAACAGAGGATTGGGCGAGCCAGCCCTAGCCCTAGGTCGACCAACATGGCCCCACCGCCAAACTACCTCAACTTTCATCTACAAGTACCCCATCACTCTATAATTCATTATGAATAGCTAGATTGGTGCCAATTCTCAAGAAACCAAGAAGGAGGAGATCAAGAGCTATAATTCTACTCACACTTAGCTTAGTAGTTAGGATAGTATTGTTAGGAGTTAGAGTTGAGTCGAGCTTGTTCCGGAATTGTCTTTGGAGTTCGGGTATAGCACTTATATATTTACCTTTATAAGACTTCAAGTTATCAATTATCTTCTTTACTTTGAGTAATTACCTTCTGTGACAACTTTGCTCTAGTCAAAATCTAGTTTAGACTAAATTATTATAGCTGCAATATAGTTCTTTTAAGTTTAACTTAGCTGAAATAAGATAAATCAGTTTTTAATATTTTCAAAAAAATTCCAAGTTTTTTTAGCTGTTGTTAATTCAAAGAATGAAAAATGTGGTTTAGAATGTTTTTTACAATTTATTTTTGAATGCTTAGTTCCTGATTTTTTTCTATGCTTAGAATTCATTCAGTTTTTCTGATTTTTCCCCCTGTCCTTAGAAGTCATTTTAACGCTTTCTCTGGATTTTCTATCAATGGGAAAAATTGTTATTCAGAGTTTTCCGATTTGAGTAAAAAGAAAACAGAGTTTTTCTTTAGTTCTACACAACCTGGCAAATTCAAGCCTGCTCGCTGTTTACCCTGGGCTTGGCCTGTTTGTTTTTTCTTCCCTTCCCTTTCATGTGCTTCCTTTTCTTGGGCCAGCCTGGCTTTTAGGGCTAGCTCCCAACAGCCTTCTTGCGTGCCTCCGTTTCGAGTTGGGCCGTGGCCCAATGGCCGGCTTGCCGCCGGCCCACTCCATGATCGTGGCCCTCTCCCTCTGCCGTCCCTTCTCTCAGCCCGTGTGCGCTCACCCTCACCTTCGCTACGGGCCTTGGCCCAGCTAGCGGCAGCCCGGCGTCACCGCTCTAGCTGCTCGTCATCCCTTCGCTCTCCACTGTCCGCTCTTTCTTCCGCCGCCGCCAAGCAACTGCAGCACCCGCCGGCGCCAGTAGGATCCGTCCCTCTCAGTTTTCTATGCCAATTTTTTTTTACTGCAGCTTTACTCGAAATTACTTTGAGAACCTTGTTCAGGCCTTGGATGATGGTAATAGTCATTAAATGTAAAAGAATAGCCTGCCTGGTATTTATAGAAATGAGAAATCATTTCAAGGGTAGAATGAAAATGAAGAGTATAGTCCTCATGAACAGGTACAAAAATCAGTCGATAATACCACACACGTGTTTTAAGTATACCTTGTTGATATACGAATGGCTACAAAGGATCACAACATCATGCTCACATTAACTGCTACAACTTGTCTTGGAGACATTAAAATGAAACCTCCCACGAAGAGAGACAGTTTCACGACTCAATCCAAGTCTGCGAAGGTGATGTGGCAGTCTTGTAAACCGGGAAATGAAACGCACCGCTAAGACTGGCCTTAACACAATTAGTATATTAAGTTAATGCCATTAGTTATATAAGAACTAAATAAAATTTAATTTATATATATTTGATATTATTTTCCATTACTTTTAAATAGTTTTAAAGGCACATATTAGTAAGATTACAAAATCAGTAAGTCATTGGTCACACGAATAAATTTTTTTTGATCATCTAGTACTAAATCTTTCACGGTTATGGATGTTGCTTAATATCTAAAATTGGGTAATGAAAAACATCATAAAACGGATTCAAATACATCCATTTAGGCTAGTCGTAGACTCCTTTGACTCTTTGGGACTCACGGCCGTTGGAAAGAGTGTAAACAAGTTTCATCCCATAAAACCTATTTCGTCCCATTAAATTTTTATCATATCTCTTTAGCTAAACTATGACTTATCATCTTATTTAGTGCCCATAAAACTCTCACGAAACTTCCTTTAAAACTGATCTTAACATGCATATTAGAAATGAATACGGATATGCATATTACAAGTTTTGGAAGATATAGATTTGGATAATTTCACTACTACACTAAAACTTAACCGAGACGTTTGGCAAAGGGGCTCGGAGGCGGGCGGACTAGTTGCCCGTCTCCGTTATTCGGTGGCTAGGTAGCCGGCCCAGTGACCACCTCGGTTAATTATTAACGGCTCGGTTAATACCGATTAACCGAGGCGGTTGTCCTAATGCAATCGCCTCGGTTAATGTATTAATCGAGGCAGACGTTTTAAGGTGCCCATCTCCGTAAATTCATTTTTGTAGGCAGTCGTGTTATAAGGCCCGACTCCAAAAATGGAAGGCTTAGTTGAGAGCCCGTATCCAATCCTCCTGTATCGGGCTTATATATACGCAGGGGTTAGGGTTTCACCTCTCCAATCCTCTCCCTCACTTCTCCCTCCCTCAGCAGCCGCACCTCCCTCTCTATCTCGTTCTCAACCTCCCAGTCTAGCGCCTTAGCCCGACGCCCTTCCCTCCACTCTCCCTCCCTCCCTCCCTCTTCGGCGCCTCTTCCTCTCAGTCCGGTGACCCTTCCTCTCTCACGGCGCTCCTCCTAGTTCGGTGCCCCTTCCTCTCTCACGACGCCCCTTCCTCTCTCTCCGACAGCCAACGGGCCCGACACCTACGGCCCCAGTGAGCGCGCGCCATGAGACGCGGCAGCGTGCCCGGCCCTAGGAGCATGGCGCCACGCAGGCCTCACGTCCAGATGTAGTGGTGCAGCCCCTACAAGGCCGGATCCAACGAGGAGGTTGTGGCGGCGCAACCCCTACGGTCGGATCCGGTGAGGTGGCGGCAGCGGTGTGCTCCACCAAGGTGGCTTTCCCTCCCTTCCTCTGCCACGGTGTGCTCTACCCTAGGTGTGCTGGAGGTGCCAGATCCGGCGAGGAGGAGGCGCGGTCAGATCTAGCAGACACGACGGCAACGGGCTCGATTAGGCTCGCTTGGGTTTTTTATTTTTTAAAATCGATTAACGGAGGCGGGCAGCTAAAGACGCCTGCATCCGTTAATGGATTAACCGAGGCGAGCGGACCAACCGCCTTCGTTAAGGTCGGATTAACCATGACCTTTGGATGTAGGCGGATGGGTTGTCCGCCTTCGTTAATCGCTTTTGCCCGCCTCGGTTAAGTTTAATGTAGTAGTGTTTGAATATCCATACGTCCATTTTCATCCCGAGCTACAGGTACTTGTGGTTGGCTACACTAGTGCATTGTGCCGACTGCAGCTTCATAGCCGCTAGCTGGTTGCTGCATCCTGGTCATATATGGGCATGCCACGTGGGGTCCGGCGGCCTAGCCCAAAGCCCACCTATTTTGCCCGTCACAAGCACGGCCCTGCCCGGTATTGTGCGGGCCTGGGTTGGCACGGCCCGATGCACAGGTGAAAGGTCTTGATGGCTAGAGGGGGGTGAATAGCCTTTTAAAATTTTCTATAAAGACACGCTAAACAAGTTTATCAATATAACAAATAGCGAGATGTGAGTTTTGCTTTGCCTACGGGGTGTTTGCAAGCCACCTAACCAATTCACAATTCTAGTATATTTGCACTCAACCGCACAAGTCAAACCGAGAAGGTAACTACAACCACAACTAGCAAGCTACACAAAGGAGCTACTCTAGCAAAGCTAACTAGCTAACAAAGATAACTAAGAAGGTAATGCGGAGTTAAGTTAGGAGAGTTTCACCGAGGGGCGAAGTATTGAGCCAACCAATATGATCAACAATGAATACCAAGATAACCGAACACCGGGATCAATCAATCACAATATGAAAGTGATGACACGAAGATTTATCTCGAGGTTCACGTGCTTGCCGGCACGCTAGTCCCCGTTGTGTCCCTCTTCACCACGTGGTTCGGTGGCTAATCGGTCTCACACCGAGCCTCTCAAAAGGCGCCACAAGAACCTACCAAATGGCAAAAGGTTGTAATAACACGAGCAATTTACTAACGTTGCCTTTGGCGCTTCGCCGAGGTAGGCACAAACCCCTCACAATCACCGGAGGTGGCCAAGAACAATCACCAAACCTTGCCAACGCCTCCAAGCTGCTCCAAGCTGTCTAGATGGCGGCAACCACTAAGAGAAACATGAATCCCGCAGCAAATCAACCACCAAGTGCCAACTAGATGCAATCTTACAATGCAAATGCACTTGGATCACTCAATCTCACTTCGAATATGCAAAGAAGCAAGAGAGATGAGTGGGAGGGGAGTTGCTTAGCTCAAAGTGCTCACAAGTATGTAAAAATGTTCAAGAGGGAGAGCCTTGAGCCGGCCAACGAGTATATATAGACGTACCCCTTCGAATAGAGCCGTTAGAAACTTAAACAGCTGAAATCGTGCTGACCGGACGCGCTGGTCCAACTGACCGGACGCACCGGTCGCACAACGGCTAGCTGCGAAGCAACGACCGGACACGCTGGTCGCGCAGACCGGACGCGCTGGGATCGACCGGACGCGCTGGTCCCATGACTGACCGGACGCGCTGGTCAAGTCTGAGCAGCGCACGACAACACAATGACCGGACGTGCTGGAGAAATGACCGGACGTCACAGTGCTAGCGTCCGGTTAGAGTCCAGTAAGCTCCCTGAACGACCGGACGTGTCCGGTCGACAGTGACCGGATGCGCTGCGCGTCCGATCATCAACCTGAAACAAGCGCAAACACTGAATACTGACCGAACGCGTCCGATCATGCAAAGACCGCGTCCGGTTCAGCGTCCGGTCACCCCTGTGACCTCCGTTCGCCTCCGTTTCTTTTCCGGACTTCCGGCGTAGTGGAAAATAGTCGTCATGTGCTAACACCACCGCCTTCTCTACCGCTCAAACTCCACCGCCTTCGCAAACGTGCTAACACCACCAAATGATCTCGTCATGTGCGAGTGTGTTAGCATTTTCACAATCATTTTTCGAGGCGTTATTAGTTCTATCCAAATACATATGATTATGAAATGCACATCTAGAGGCACTTAGGAGTTCAAAAGCCACGTCATTCCCCTCTTTATAGTACGACTATCTATCCTATAATGTAACCACACCCACTAGGTGTCTTGGTTACTAAAACACAACCCTTAAACATATACATTTGCCTTGATCACATAGGGTTACGTCCAAATCCAAGTGTAGCCATCATGATCACCATGTCCATCTTGCCACCAACCTTGGAATGTACTAATCCTCATATGCTACATACAACTTAGGCATAGGATTAGTACTTAGGCATTGTCACTAATTACCAACACCAAACATAGGACTTTCAATCTCCCCCTTGTTGGTAATTGGTGACAAACCTTTCACAAAGATATTATGATAAAAATTTTGATTGAACCCATGTCACATTGTCCAAGTATATTACTATGTGTAAGAATTATGGACATGTGATCATGAATTCAAATTGATAGCAATGGCTCCCCCTACATGTATGCTATATGTTTGGATTTTGGAAGCATACATGTTAGATAGGAAAGATTAGGAGCATTGACTACCAATAGGTGCTAAGTGTTTAAGATTATAGACCTTTGAAGCGTGATACCATCGGAGTAGCGATAAACACCATCTTAGCATCTTGTGTAGTTAGATTCCACTTGGAAAAACACAAACATAACTAGAAACCTCGTGAGATCAACATTATAAGCAAGGCACTAGTACCACTTTGAAAAACATGAAGCAAGAAAAATCTAACTACTTCCTATTCATGCTAGTACCTTAATACACCATTCAAATTATACTAGCACGTCACCACACAAGCAATGTATCGGAGAAAAAGAAATGCATAACTATGCATCATACATATGAAGTGCACATGGAAATGCAACAATCATGCTTAAGAGCTTGCTCCCCCTACTTGTGTGCTCAAAATTTTAGTTGATCCCCTTCTTTTATCAATTCTCCCCCTTTAGGATTTTCTCACCCTTTAGAATTTATCTTTGTGAACAACATTTTTCTCCCCCTTTGTACTTCTCCCCCTTTGAGTTCTATCTTTGTGAACAACATTTTCTCCCCCATTGGCACCAATGACCACAAGGGACCAATTTTAGATAGATTATCATGTTGAATTATGGGGTGAGGATCAAGTTTGTGATTGAACCTAGATTGCTTGCATAACTAAAATGCTTCGGTTTGAACCAAGGGCAAGCTTCTTCACACCTCACTAGAAGGGTTATCATGCACCATGTTGAAGCAAATATTTAGACAAGTGATCTAGATTAAACACTTAGGATCACAAGCTACTTAAACAAGTTATATGCTACCACTAGATCATACAAGTCATGGAAACAATAGTGGCACCATATAAACTTCAAATTTATTTGATTTTCATGAATGAGCCTAGAACATGTAAATTATGACTAGATGCACTAACCAAGTCCTTAGTATAGAATGTATGACATGTCAACCAATTATACCTTAGGGCTCGAAGGAGAGGCATGTCATATATGGGGTGCATCAACTCATGTTGGAGAAGTCAAGTATGTTCAACTCATTCTTTAGCTTGTAAAATCTCTTTTCATCAAGTGGCTTGGTGAATAGATCAGCTAATTGATCTTCGGTGCCCACACTCTCAATAGCAATGTCACCCTTTTGTTGATGATCTCTAATAAAGTGATGGCGAACATCAATATGCTTTGTTCTTTGATGTTGAACCGGATTGTTGGTTAGCTTCACGGCACTTTCATTGTCACATAGCAATGGCACATTCTTGAAATTGATTCCAAAATCCTTCAATGTTGCCTTCATCCACAAGATTTGTGCACAACAACTACCCACGGCGATGTATTCGGCCTCGGCAGTAGATAGTGCAATACTATTTTGCTTCTTGGATGACCATGAGACAAGTGATCTTCCCAACAATTGACAAGTCCCGAAGGTGCTCTTTCTCTCAACTTTGTCACCGGCATAGTCGGAATCCGAATATCCAACTAGCTCAAAGCTTGCACCTTTGGGATACCACAATCCAACATCTTGTGTATGCTTCAAATACCTCAATATTCTCTTTGTTGCCTTCAAATGACTTTCTCTTGGTCAGGCTTGAAATCTTGCACACATGCATACACTAAACATTACATCGGGCCTTGATGCCATCACATAGAGTAGGCTACCAATCATTGATCTATATAGTTTTTGATCCACCATGTTGCCATTCTTGTCACTATCCAAGCTTCCACTAGTGCTCATTGGAGTAGTGATTCCTTTTGCATCTTCCATACCAAACTTCTTTAGCATATCCTTTATGTATTTAGTTTGGCTTACAAATATTCCTTTCTTAATTTGTTTAATTTGAAGTCCAAGAAAGAAACTAAGTTCACCAATTATTGACATTTCAAATTCTTTTGCCATCATTTTTCCAAACTCATCACAATAATCTTGATTGGTTGAACCGAATATGATATCATCAACATATATTTGCAACACAAACAAGTCTTTCCCAATCTTCTTGGTAAATAGTGTTGTATCAACGTTGCCCATGACAAATCCTTTGGGTAGCAAGAAGTCCCTCAATCTTTCATACCATGCTCTAGGTGCTTGCTTCAATCCATACAAAGCCTTCCTTAACTTGTATACATGATTGGGTTTCTTGTCATCTTCAAAATCGGGAGGTTGCTCCACATACACCTCCTCTTGGATGTACCCATTGAGAAATACACTCTTCACATCCATTTGATATAGCTTGATATTATGAGCACAAGCATAGGCAAGTAAGATCCTAATTGCTTCCAATCTTGCAACCGGGGCATAAGTTTCACCAAAGTCAAGACCCTCTATTTGTGTGTAACCTTGAGCCACTAGTCTTGCTTTATTCCTTACTACTATCCCATCTTGATCTTGCTTGTTGCGAAAGACCCATCTTGTTCCAATGACATTGTGATCCTTAGGCCTCTCAACTAATTCTCATACTTCATTTCTCTTGAAGTTGTTGAGCTCTTCATGCATTGCATTTACCCAATCCGGATCTCTCAATGCTTTATCAATGTCCTTGGGTTCTTCCATTGACACAAAAGAAGAGTGAGCACAAAATGATGCCAATCTTGATCTAGTTTGAACTCCTCTTTGTATGTCACCAATGATGGAATCCAATGGATGGTCTCTTGCAATGTTAGTTGGTTGAAGTACTTGGACTTGATTGCTTGGATGTTGATGTTGATCATGAGTTGGAGATGATGAACTAGCCACTTGTTGATCTTGTTGCACTTGAGATGATGTACTAGCTTGATTTTGCATTAGAGAACCGCTACTTGTGTAATTGGACTTTGGAGCACTTGATCTTTGTTGTCATCCACATCAATCACTTACTTTGGCCTAATATCACCAATATCCATTTCTTTCATAGAATTAGTCAATTGAGTTCCTCTCACATCATCCAAGTTATCTTCCTCATCTTGAGAGTCATTTGTTTCATCAAATTCAATATCATGAACTTCTTCAAGTAAACCACTAGCCAAATTCCAAACTCTATAAGCTTTGCTAGTAGTGGAGTACCCAAGTAAGAATCCTTCATCACATTTCTTCTCAAATTTGCTTAATCTAGTGCCCTTCTTCAAGATGTAGCATTTACAACCAAATACCCGAAAGTATGCAATGTTGGGCTTTCTTCCATTTAAGATCTCATATGGTGTCTTCTCTAAAAACTTGTGGCAATAGAGGCGGTTGCTATAGAAGCAAGCTGTGTTGATTGCTTCGGCCCAAAATGAATTACTCACATTATACTCATTCAACATTGATCTTGCCATATCAATTAAGATTCTATTCTTCCTCTCAACTAAGCCATTTGATTGAGGTGTATACTTGGCCGAGAATTGATGTTTGATTCCAAGATCATCACATAGCTCATCAACTCTTGTGTTTCTAAACTCACTTCCATTGTCACTTCTCACTTTCTTGATTGTGGTTTTAAACTCATTTTGCACTCTCTTGATGAACTTCTTGAATATGTCAAATACATCACTTTTGTCCCCAAGAAAGAATACCCATGTATATCTAGTGAAATCATCCACAATCACAAAACTATACTTGTTGCCACCAATGCTTGTGTATGTAGTTGGCCCAAATAGATCCATGTGCAACAACTCAAATGCCTTGGAAGTACTCATAATGCTCTTCAATGGATGAGTGTTGTCCACTTGCTTTCCGGCTTGACGTGCACTACATAGCTTATCCTTCTCAAATGTGACATCCTTCAAGCCTCTAACTAAGTCACGCTTTACTAACTTGTTCAATTGCTTCATGCCAACATGACCAAGTCTTCTATGCTATAACCAACTCATACTTAATTTGGTGAGCAAGCATGTTGAAAGTTGAGTGTCACTAGCATTGAAATCAACCAAGTATAGATTCTCATATCTAAAGCCTTTGAAAATCAAGTTAGAGCCATCAACACTAACTATCTCCACATCATCAACACCAAAGATACACTTGAAGCCTAGATCACATAATTAAGCAACTGACAATAAATTGAAATTGAGATTTTCAACTAGTAGCATATTGGAAATGATATGATCATTAGAGATTGCAATCCTTCCAAGAGCCTTTACATCACCCTTGCTATTGTCACCAAATGTGATGCTATCAATGCCACTATCATTTGATTTGAGAGAGTTGAACATTCTTGAATCACCGGTCATATGTTGAGAGCACCCACTATCAAGCACCCAATGCCTTCCTCCAGCCTTGTAATTTACCTACAAAACAATTTAATGTCTTTTAGGTACCCATACTTCCTTGGGTCCTTGGAGGTTAGTAACTAAGCTCTTTGGTGAATGTGAAGCTCTTCTTGTTGAATGTGAAGCTCTTCTTTGCTTTCTTCTTCTTCTCTTTTTTATCCTTCTTGTTCTTCTTGAGCTTCAAGTCCCCATTATGAAATCTCTTATCTTCATAGGGGCAATCTGTCACTATATGATCGGGGCTATTGCAATTGTAGCAAAGCACCTCCTTTGCCTTCATGAAGTCCCTTCTCTTTCTTGCACCATAGCCTCTCTTCTTCATGAACCAACCCATCTTTTGCACTAGAAGGGCTATGGTCTCATCATCAAATGGATCATCATCATCAATAACCTTGCTCTTGCCCTTAGAAGAAGAAGCCTTGAATGCGGTGGTATTCTCTTGCTTGACCTTGATCTCCTTCTTCTCATCTTTATCTTCATCATCATCATATTGAGCATCGGTCATGACATCTCCAAGCACTTGGTTTGGAGTCACCTTATTCAAACCCTCTCTTTGGATCATCTTCCTCAAGATAGCAAACTTCTTAGGTAAGTTCATCAAAAACTTATGTGAGAAGTCCTTGTCCTTGACATCTTCTCCTAGGCTCTTGAGATCATTGACAATAACTTGTAGCCTATAGAACATCTCCGGTATGGACTCATCATCCTTCATCTTGAAGCTTGCAAACTTATCCTTGAGCATATAGAGCTTGGCACTCTTTACCGTTGAAGTGCCCTCATATGTTTCCTCTAATCTTGTCCACACTTCACTTGCCATCTCAAGATCCTTGATTTGCTCAAAGACCTTTGCATCAATCCCATTGTAGAGAGTATTGAGAGCCATAGTGTTGCATTGGTTGTTGATGCGATCATTGTTGGTGAGGTTGTCAGGATCAATGATAGCATAATCATGGTGTGTCACCTTCCAAACGTTCTCATGAATAGAGCCAAGATATTGCTTCATCTTTCTTTTCCAATGATCAAAAGATGTGACACCATCAAAGAATGGAGGCTTGCCCCTGACATGGTTGAACACAACTTGAGCCATCTTACACCGAGGTTGTTAAGCCTTGAAAACGGTGACCACGGCTCTGATACCACTTGAAAGGTCTTGATGGCTAGAGGGGGGTGAATAGCCTTTTAAAATTTTCTACAAAGACACGCTAAACAAGTTTATCAATATAACAAATAGCGAGATGCGAGTTTTGCTTAGCCTATGGGGTGTTTGCAAGCCACCTAACCAATTCACGATTCTAGTATATTTGCACTCAACCACATAAGTCAAACCGAGAAGGTAACTACAACCACAAACTAGTAAGCTACACAAAGGAGCTACTCTAGCAAAGCTAACTAGCTAACAAAGATAACTAAGAAGGTAATGCGGAGTTAAGTTAGGAGAGTTTCACCGAGGGGCGAAGTATTGAGCCAACCAATATGATCAACAATGAATACCAAGATAACCGAACACCGGGATCAATCAATCACAATATGAAAGTGATGACACGAAGATTTATCCCGAGGTTCACGTGCTTGCCGGCACGCTAGTCCTTGTTGTGTCCTTCTTCACCACGTGGTTCGGTGGCTAATCGGTCTCACACCGAGCCTCTCAAAAGGCGCCACAAGAACCTATCAAATGGCAAAAGGTTGCAATGATACGAGCAATTTACTAACATTGCCTTTGGCGCTTCGCCGAGGTAGGCACAAACCCCTCACAATCACCAGAGGTGGCCAAGAACAATCACCAAACCTTGCCAACGTCTGCAAGCTGCTCCAAGCCGTCTAGATGGCGGCAACCACCAAGAGAAACAAGAATCCCACAGCAAATCAACCACCAAGTGCCAACTAGATGCAATCTCACAATGCAAATGCACTTGGATCACTCAATCTCACTTCGAATATGCAAAGAAGCAAGAGAGATGAGTGGGAGGGGAGTTGCTTAGCTCAAAGTGCTCACAAGTATGTCAAAATGTTCAAGAGGGAGAGCCTTCAGCTGGCCAACGAGTATATATAGATGTACCCCTTCGAATAGAGCCGTTAGAAACTTAAACAGCTGAAATCGCGCTGACCGGACGCGCTGGTCCAACTGACCGGACGCACCGGTCGCACAACGGCTAGCTGCGAAGCAACGACCGGACGCGCTGGTCGCGCAGACCGGACGCGCTGGTCTCGTGACTGACCGGACGTGCTGGTCAAGTCTGAGCAGCGCACGACAACACAATGACCGGACGTGCTAGAGAAATGACCGGACGCCACAGTGTCAGCGTCCGGTTAGAGTCCAGTAAGCTCCCTGAACGACCGGACGCGTCCGGTCGACAGTGACCGGACGCGCTGCGCGTCCGATCATCAACCTAAAACAAGCGCAGACACTGAATACTGACCGGACGCGTCCGGTCATGCAAAGACCGCGTCCGGTTCAGCGTCCGGTCACCCCTGTGACCTCCGTTCGCCTCCGTTTCTTTTCCGGACTTCCGGCGTCGTGGAAAATAGTCGTTTTAATTCCTCGAAAACGCCTGAATCTCGCCTCGTAATCTCGGCGGGAGGGAGAGAGGACCCCAAACCCTCTTTACCGCTCAAACTCCACCGCCTTCGCAAACGTGCTAACACCACCAAATGATCTCATCATGTGCGAGTGTGTTAGCATTTTTACAATCATTTTTCGAGGCGTTATTAGTTCTATCCAAATGCATATGATTATGAAATGCACATCTAGAGGCACTTAGGAGTTCAAAAGCCGCGCCATTCCCCTCTTTATAGTACGACTATCTATCTTATAATGTAACCACACCCACTAGGTGTCTTGGTTACTAAAACACAACCCTTAAGCATATACCTTTGTCTTGATCACATAGGGTTGCGTCCAAATCCAAGTGTGGCCATCATGATCACCATGTCTATCTGCCACCAACCTTGGAATGTACTAATCCTCATATGCTACATACAACTTAGGCATAGGATTAGTACTTAGGCATTGTCACTAATTAACAACACCAAACATAGGACTTTCAACAGGGTCATGCTTCGGCCGCATCCCAGGCACGTGAGCTGGCACGGCACGGCCCGGTAAAATGTGCAGGCCCGGTAAAGGCCCGTGACCAGTTAAGTGTAGAGGCTTGTGACTAGTTAATTGCTAACCCAATAACCCTAGTTCCTACTCCCCACCGTCCCGCCGTCGCACTCGTGACCCCTTCCCTTCCCTCGCGCATGCACGCGGACGCTCCCTCCCCTTGCAAGATGCGATGCCACGCGGACGCCCCCTTCCTCCTCCCGCATGCACGCGGACGCTCCCTCCCCTTGCAAGACGCGATGCGCAGATGCAGCGATGCCACATGGACGCCCCCTTCCTCCTCCTGCGAGCGGCGCGGATTCCCTCTCGGCCTCTCCCTCCCCTCGCGCGACCTCTCTGCTCGCCAGGAACCGACCCGGCCTGCTGGATCCTCTCCTCCGCTAGCGTCACCTCGGCGGCGGCGAGCGCGACAGTGTGTTATGTGGTCTCATCTCAATCTCAAAAAGAAGAAGATGCTTATAGAAACACCCAAATTGCTTGATGGGCTGAGTGGCTCTAATCGATTTACTTTGCGGCCCACCTGAGATTGGACGAGCAAGATTAGAATAGTACTCGCTTTGGCCATTTACAAAAATTTGTTTGCTGCCAAAAATATACTCTATCTACCTAGATTACCACGAAGTAGTAAATACTAGACGCCAAGGTACGTGTAGAAAATCAGCGCAGAATGACACATGGCAAATTAAAATCCCCGAAGGAGAGCACATGCTCCACCAACTGCTAGCTAGCTAGTGGGCGGAGATCAAATTTTGGCCCAGGACGCGTGTCGCGTGGCACGCACCTGTTGAACAACTCTGCACGTACGGACAAATCATTTGCCATTTATGCGCTTTTGTCCGTTCGAAAATCAACAATCGTCATGTACGTACTCCAACTCCAGCGTCTCCATCGGTGGGTTGTTTAGCTAATTATTATTTGTAATTGCGTTCAAATAATGGTTCCGATCGATCGATGATTTATTTGCCCGTGCCGTCCTAGTAATTAACGACACACGCGTTGGTGATCGATGGTTGCATGGACACTGTCATGTGCAATCAATTTGGCGCGACCGGGCGGAGCGCGCGCAGCCGTTGGTTCGCGTTCGTTCCAACGAACCGGGAGGACCAGCGTGCGGACATGCCCGTACACCGATCGACACTCCTGACTCCTAGGCTATGCTAGATCTCTGCTACGTGGATGCTAGCCGGCCGGCAGTACTCCGATCCTGTCCAAGCTAATAAATAGCGGCGGTAGCGGCCGTAATCACACCCGCAATAGCGGTAGCGGTCCATCACCGCTACCGCTACGAGGTAGCGCTTTGAACTTTGCACCATAGAACTTTGCGGCCGCAATTCTGAATAGCTGGCCGATATTGCGGCCGCAATTGCCCGTGACAGGCCGCAATAGCATGGAAACAAATATCCCTAATTAGTCTAGCACATTATGACTCACACTCCAAATTCAAATACTCACGTATCATTTGTGAAACTTAAAATTATTCATGATATATACACTTAAAATTATTTATACTCATTATTCATGATATATGTACTTAAAATTATATGGGACTATCGGGTGTCGCTATTGGAACTTATCATCCGCAATATCGTCCGCTATCCGCAATCCGCTACCTCGACGTCAATCCGCTACCAACCCGCTATACGCTATTTACACAATTTCACGAGAGAGGTAGGCGTACGGTACGGTGCGGTGCGGCTCCACTGTATATCGAGCTTGCACGGTGCAACTCGCTACGTGTGAACTTTCAAACAAATTGCAGATCGCCAGTCGCCACTCGCCAGCATCCGACACGTTGCCGAGCCAAAAGCCCCCCAGGCCCCAGCAGAGGCACCCGTTGCCTTCATCGGCCTGTCACTAATCAATATATATTGTTCTGGTAACCGGTCACAAATAAAACAGCACTTTGTACTTTGATTAATTAATGATGACATATAGTCGGCCTTCAAATGTATTTTTGAAAGACCTCTGGTCTCTTTTATTTTTATAAAGCCATAGTATAGATGTACTTTTTTTAAGCAACATTTATAGATGGGCTCTCTCACATAGAAGTAGTTACGTACGTACAATAAACACACGCATGCACTAAGCACTATCATCCAAAATCCCAAATACGGATGGGTCTAGTGATAGAGCGGATGAGGCTCAAGCCCCCGGTCCCCTACCGCCACTGTGACAACAATAATGGTGTTTCTTACTGAGTCCTTCCTAACTTTTCTAAATACGGAACAGAGAAAGGGGTCTCTAAAGAATGAAGATGAATTAAGTTTCCTACTTGTAGATTTCTAGCTTTACCCCTGAACATCCTATGAGCACATATGAGAGACTAGACTAATTGATCTTGAGATGGACAAAGCTACTACTCCTATGTAGATAGCTTTATCAATGAGACAATAATTAGCCAAAAATATGGGCATCCATGCTGAGTCAGAAACATGTAGAGCTGTAAACTCTATGCTTGTTAATTAAAATTGCTTAACACTTAATTTAATGATACATAGACATATTTTGATATATACGCTTATAATATTATCGATAGTACATTTTTTATGTAATATTTTCGATAGCACATTGTGTTCTTTAAAAGATACATTTGGTGTCTCCGGTTCGTAAACCTGGCTGATCGATTAGATCGATACGACATACTCTCTCCTATCCAAATTAAATTATAATTTATTATGTATTTTTCTAGATATATAAATTTTATTATGTATCTAAATATATACTATGCTTAGATACGTAATAAAATATAAATTTTTAAAAATATCATAATAACTTATAATTTAGAACCGAGCAATATATACGAGCAGCATGAACAGGTGACGTTGGCTAAAGCTCACCCTCCTTTCGCCCCGATTCAACATAATGGGCCGCACTCATATGCGGCCGTGCGGGTACGTAATGCGTGCGCCTGCTGGCACGTGTCCAGGCTTAGGCCAAATGCTTAGCTATCCTTCCCTTGGACATAAGCATATGCAGAGCGAACTGCCCTTTTTAAGAGCCTTCCCCGCTTGCTTGTGGCACCACACCACCACACATTATTTGGGACCAAAAATTAAGGCAGGATAGCAGCAGCTTGCTACTTTGTTGGAAGTAAAATATAAGATAATGAAGGTTTAAAATTTACTCTAAATTATAAGGTATTTTGGACTGCTCGATGGATCTTGAAATTTAAGGAATTACAATAAAGGCTCATCATTCATGGACACATTACATGTCACTGAAAGAGTAGCGATATTAAAATCTATAATAAATCTAAAAAAAACGTATTAACACCCATAAGTGGAGAAGTTAAATGGGTGGGCGTATTCTACACTTAATCTACACATCTCATAAGGATTAACCTGGCGCTTCAATGAGGTATAAGGATTTTTTTTCGTCACCTCCTGTTTTCCAAATTTATGATTACCCTGCTTCTACATTGAACCATGCCTGCCAACCTTTTCCATATTCATCCGCCGATATCTAATAAGTTTTACACTTCGATGAATTTGTTTTTTTCCTTCCCAAAGGGCAAAGGCCTTCGAAAATTTAGTTAACACAAAGATAGTACTCCTATCTTTGTTAGGTCTCCAAGAACAGGAACCTATTCCTACTAGGCCACTGAACAACCTTATCATCAGTTGTTACTGTCACACTCGCACATATCTGTGGCGTACCACATATATAAAGCTTGTCAGTACAGTGACTACAGTACAGTTTAAGCAGAGAGCTGCGCGTGGCGATGTGTTGGTGGTGGCTGCAACATCAGTACGGAAAGTATTGGTTGATGAATAAATGTAGGGGAGAAGGGTGCATCATCGTCCGATTAATTAATTGGTGTTTGTTGATGAATGACGGTACGATACCTAATTACAACTAGGAGTAACTCTGAAGGGTTGCATTGGGTAGATTACGTTGACGGTTGACCTCTTCTTCTCCTCTCCATGCGTTTGTCTTGCTCGCTCGTCCATGCAACATCATCTATCGACGACGCGACTGCTCATCCGCCGCATCTGCGTTTGTCGTTCTCGTCCATGCGTGTATGAAATCTTTCCCTGTTAGACAGAGAGACACTGAATCTAAGACTACCCACGGTGTTGGCAAAAACCGATGCTAAGTTATGAAAGAGAAGGTTTAGACATCGGATCTTACCATTGTACAGAACGATGCTGAGTTAATTAAAAAGAGGAGACACTGAGTAATATAGATGCCTTGATGCAGATTGAATAAAAATATATACTTTCACAGCTGTTTGAAGCAGAGAACGGTCTAATATAATCGCCGCACAAGCTAGATTTAAATGTAACGGTAGCCTACGACAAACGGGTTGCATCGATCGGGTCTCTTCTCCTTCTCTTTCTCCACTCCATAATTCTAGAATCTCTCCGGCCGATCTACTCCTCAAGGTGACCGGCTAGCTATTGACGCATGACAAAATCTGAATATTAAATTGCCTCCGAACAGGTACAACTAGTTCAGTCACTGTGTGAAAAACCATCTCGTCAACTGAGGCGCATATCTATGTAACAGTGACACTCGCACTGATGCATATCCATATGAATCGGACCCGGCCCAGCCTCATGTGCTGTCAGAAGCAACTAGCTAGCGATGTTACTTGTCCGTGTGCACCCCTCGTGCTTTTCACCGCTCACCCGGCCTGAAACACGCCGTCGTGGGACAAGCGTGGCCGCCGTGCCATGCCGACGACGAACAAACACCCCTTGGATTCGCAAGATTTCCTCCTGATCTCAGCCTGGAACCCCAAGCTGCGATCGAGGTGGACAGGCGGACAGCCAGTCGCTCCAACGATCCTCCACCACATTTCGCTGTGAATCACAGTTAGATCTACTAACAGTGAGATCAGTCGAGGCTTAACTAAATCAATAGGAAAAACTTATCCTTTATGCAAGATGAAAAAGGGGATAGGGAAACTGTCACCGTCGGTTTTAGGCGCCGAGGTGCTGGAGTCCGCCATGTCGGGCTTGGAGGCGCAGTGGCGGCGGAGAAGGGCTTCCCGTCACTTGTGCGGTCCCTGTGAACAGAGTAGGGTCTAGGGTTTGTAGGTGGGAACAGTGGCGGCGGCGAACGTCGTATCCCGTGCCCCGGCCTCCCACCTCTATTTATTTACCGCACGTGACAGGGGCCCTCCAACCATAGGTGGGTTGGGCTCCCCCGTTCAAGGAGCGGATCAAGGTCCCTAATGGGCCGTTGGGTCCAATAGGAGGAGAGATCAAAACCCTAACATTCTCCCCCTTGATCTCTTCTAATAACTTATCTTAACCTTGTCTTATTCTTAATTTAAATACTTAACTCCGTCTCATTATAAAGAAATGCTTAGAGCGCGTCTCGTCGTCACAGAAACAATCTCTGTTGGACTTGACGGCTACAGTACATCTCTCTAATTTGAGATAAAGTTCTAACTAAAGGGCCCTAAGTGTTCAGGAATCATAGGCTTTCCCTTAACCCCATGCCGGCTAGGTGTTTTCTAAACACGTTGGGTGGTAGGCCTTTTGTGAGCGGATCCGCTAACATATTATCCGTCTTAATATACTCAAGGCTTATAACATGATCCTGAACTTTCTCTTTCACAACATAGTACTTGATGTCAATGTGTTTGGCAGCACCACTTGACCTATTATTGTGAGCATATTCAACTGCGGGATTATTATCGCAGTACAACTTAAGTGGTCTCTCAATGCTATCTACCACTCTTAATCCGGGCAAAAACTTCTTAAGCCAACTCACCTGCCCCGAGGCCTCATAACATGCTACAAACTCAGCGTACATCGTCGATGACGTGACGAGAGTCTGTTTGGAGCTTTTCCACGATATGGCTCCACCTGCGAGGGTGAATATGTAACCTGACGTGGATTTCCTTTCATCCCCCGCATAATCTGAATCTGAGAACCCCACTATCTCAAGGGAGTCCGTCTTATTATAACTTAGCATGAAGCCTTTAGTACCCTGCAAGTAACGCAAGACTTTCTTAACTAACTTCCAGTGTTCTGCACCTGGATTTTTCTGGTATCTGCCAAGTAACCCGGTAACAAATGCTATGTCAGGGCGAGTACAAATTTGAGCATATTGTAAGCTTCCGACGGCTGAAGCATAAGGTACTGATCTCATTTGCTCGAGCTCGATCTGATTCTTGGGGCACTGGTGTTCCCCATACTTATCGCCCTTGACTATGGGTGCAGGTGATGGACTGCACTTGTGCATACTATATTTCTTAAGAATCTTTTCTATGTATGCCTTTTGTGACAGCCCTAATACCCCTCTATTTCTATCACGGTGAATCTCAATCCCCAGAACAAAAGAGGCTTCACCGAGGTCTTTCATATCAAAATGCGAGGACAAGAACTTCTTAGTCTCCATTAGTAGAGTGACATCATTGCTTGCTAGCAAAATATCATCCACATATAGGACCAAGAAGATAAACTTAGAATTCTTAAACTTTACATAAACACAATTGTCCTCTACATTTGCCTTAAACCCAAACTTTCTTATTGTATTATCAAACTTCAAATACCACTGTCTTGAAGCTTGTTTTAGTCCATAAATGGACTTCCTTAGGCGGCACCCCATGTTCTCTTTTCCTTCCATGACAAAACCTTTCGGTTGTGCCATATAGACATCTTCCTCAAGATCCCCATTTAGGAATGCCGTCTTAACATCCATCTGATGTAATTATAAATCAAAATGTGCTACTAGTGCCATTATTATTCTAAAAGAATCTTTACATGAGACCGGAGAAAAAGTCTCATTGTAATCAATTCCTTCTCTCTGAGTAAAGCCTTTTGCCACGAGTCGCGCCTTACGTCTTTCAACATTCCCTTGGGAGTCATACTTAGTTTTATAAACCCATTTACAACCAACCTTCTTAGCTCCCTTAGGAATTTCCATCAGTTCCCAAACTTTATTGGAATCCATGGAACTTATTTCATCTCTCATTGCTTCTAACCACTTCTCACAGTGTTCGCTTCTCATGGCTTGTTCATATGTAGTGGGATCATCCTCCATATGAAATTCTTCGGTTTCATAAACCTCATAATCATCTGAAATAGCTGATCTTCTAACTCTTTCTGATCTTCTAAGATTCTGATTGTTTGGCGCTACTTGGGGTTGTTGTTGTTGTTCTTCCTGATGCTCGACATGTGGTTCTAATGGATCCTGAAGGACAGGTTCCAGATTTTCAGTGGATGTCGGCAACGGAGAACTAACAACCGGTGCTGGCACTACAGTGTCTAACACTGTTGGTGCAACAGCTATGGGTAGCACAAAGAATTGTTCCTGAAGCATTGGAGTAGGGGCATAAACTCTTTTCTCCTCTAAACTAATCTCTTGTGCTACCTTGCTCCCCCTTATCAAATCATCTTCTAAGAACTCAGCATGTCTGGTTTCCACAAACTTAGTATGCCTGTCAGGGCAGTAAAAGCGGTAACCTTTTGACCTATCTGGGTAGCCAATGAAATGGCAACTAACTGTCTTAGGATCTAATTTTCCTAAATTTGGGTTAAATATCTTAGCCTCAGCAGGACAGCCCCACACCCTTAAATACTTAAGTGAGGGTACTCTGCCGGTCCATAGCTCGTACGGTGTTTTAGGCACCGACTTACTTGGAACACGATTAAGAATGTGAATGGCGGTTTTCAACGCCTCCATCCACAAACTTACTGGTAGGGTGGAGTAGCTAATCATACTTCTTACCATATCCATTAAGGTACGGTTTCTTCTCTCAGCCACTCCATTCTGCTGAGGATCCCCTGGCATGGAATACTGGGCAACTATGCCATTTTCCTGAAGGAACTTTGCAAAAGGTCCCGGAACTTGGCCATACGGGGTATGTCGCCCATAATATTCCCCACCACGGTCTGATCTTACTATTTTGATCTTCTTATTATGCTGATTTTCTACTTCTGCCTTAAATATCTTAAACTTATCTAATGCTTCTGATCTTTCTCTTATTGGATAAATATAACCAAAACGCGAATAATCATCAGTGAAGGTTATGAATGAGTCATAACCATCCACACTCTTAACAGGAAATGGTCCACAAATGTCTGTGTGGATTATTTCTAAATTCCCTGCACTTCGTTTGGCATCTTTCTTAACTTTCTTAACATACTTACCCTTAATGCAATCAATGCACTGATCTAATTCTGAGAGTTCTAATGGCGGAAGAATTTCAGCCTTGACTAATCTATCAATTCTCCCCCTCGAAATGTGGCCTAATCTACAATGCCACAGTTTCGAAGAGTCAATCTGAATATTCTTACGCTTTCTATTTACATTCGTAGACGATGGAACTTTTTCATTCTCAACAGATATAGCATTAATATTCTCAGAAACTGATAACAAATAAAGTTTGTCTTGTCGGAAGGCAAGACCAACACACTTATCATTAGAGAGTATCTTACATCTGCCATTTCCAAAATGGCAAGCCAATCCATCATCATCTAATTTACTAACACTTATTAAGTTTCGATGCAAAGAAGGAACATAGAGTACATCAGAAAGCCTAAGTACAAAACCATCTAATAATGCCAAAGTCAGATCGCCAGTGGCTTCGACGTCGGCTTGTACTCCATTTGCCACCTTAATTGTTCTTTCGCCTCTTTGCAGGGTTCTCCTCGTATGGAATCCCATTCCTGTTGAGGTACTTCAAGAAACCAAGGCAATCCTTTTGCATGTGACCTGTTTTCTCACAGAACATGCACTGATCCGGTGCTAGCCAGGGCTTCTTGCGGAGTGGGTTTTGTGGCCTGTTCTGGTCCTGAGCCCCGTTGTTGTTCTGAGAATTCTGATTCTGAGGGTTCTGAGGGGCTTTACCCTGAGAGTTTGGTGCCTGAGCGCTGGAGGAAGAGCTGCCATCCCACTTTGGTTTCCCTTTTGGTCTGGCATTCTTATGGTGAAACTTCTTATTGTTGTTATGCTTCACGAAAAGAGCAGAGTCTCCCCGTGATTCCTTAAGTCTTTCCTCCTCCTGAGTGGCTTGCCCAAGGAGCTTCTCGATGTTCCAGTCCTCAGGTGCCATGTTGTAGTGCACAACAAAGGCTTCAAACTCCTTTGGCAAAGAAGCTATGATCACATGAACGACAAATGGATCTGGAAGAACCATCTTCATTGATGCGAGCTTAGATGCCAAGGTGTTCATCCTCAGTATGTGCTCTCTAACACCACCACCAGTGTATTTCTTATTTATAAACTCTCTAATAAGCACACTGGCTTGAGTCTTAGTTGTTCCATGAAACTGAGTTTTGACTTTTTCCAAATACTCAGTGATGGTGGTGCACTCAGGCAGTGATCCTCTGATGGGCTCAGAAATAGTTGCTTTAGCCAATGTCAGACATTTCTTATTGGAGTTGTCCCATTTTTTCTTTGCAAGATCATAGGACATCCTCACTGATGCATGCTCACGCTTGCGTGTAGCAAACGCTTCATCAGTCTCATTTTGTGCAATGACCGGTTCCTCAGGTTCCTGAGGGCACGGTTCATTGAGAGCTAAGTCGTTGTCCGTCATGACAAGGGCTAATTCATACTGCTCACGCCACGTCTTATAGTTGGTCCCGTTAAGTTTCGGAACCATCTGCACCCAGTTGGTGAGTCCGTCGTGAAATTCATATTAAAAAAAAAATGGTGAGTAAACTTAGTAAAAGGGAATAACTGAATTTGAAATTGCATGTATTAATACAACGTTGGTCAGTATTAATATATACAATCCTTTGTACATTAAATCTATATCACCGCTGGGCAAGATTTAGAAATAATGCACATTAACTGATGAACTAAGCAATTATAATATTGATATAATCAACGCTGGTCAGAAAATAACAATATTATAAAATTTTCTAATTTCTTAAATTTGCCCCATAACTAAATCTCTCGTTGGTTCGAATATAATTAAGGAGCAAAATATACTTACTGAGCAGCGGAAAACGTGAATAAACTAAACTAATTCTTAATTCCAGAAACATTTCTAATATTGTCACTAAAAAAAAATTACCACATTTGATAAAAATTTAACTAATTTCAAAATCATGAAAATACTCATGGTAAAATTATTTCTGGAAAATAAAAACTGTGCTGATGGGCTAAAACTGGTGGGTGGAGGCTTTTATTCAGGCCCAGTCTGGCACATTGCTGTTATTTGCGAAAATTCAAAAAGAAAAATCGCACTTGGGCCGCGGCAAACGAACGGCCCAGCCGCGGATGCGGCCCGCGGCCGCGGCGCGCGCGCGCCCTGCCCCCGCGCCCCAGGCCGCAACGTGGGCCTGGGCCGGGAAAGCAGGCATGGGCCGCGCTCCCCCCCCCCCCCCCCCCCCCGCCGGCCTGTCTGAGGCGTGATCTGAGCCGTCGGTTCGGATCCGACGGTCGCCCGGTGATTTCGCTTGCAATAAAACCGAGCCGGCTTCTAAACCCTAGCTGAACTTCTCCTTTCCCTTTCTCTCACCGAAAACGTAGCAGCCAGCCGCCAGGAGCTCCGCTCCGTTCGTCGTCGGAGGATAATGGCGCCGCCGTGACCCCCTTCGCCGGCGGGCGTGCTCGCCCACGGCAGAGCACGCCACCGTCGAGCGGCATCACGGGCGGCGCTAAGGAGCGACCGCGTGCGGCTTATCTAAGCCGGCGGCGACCGAAAGGTTCGCCGGCCGGTTTTCCTACCGCCGGCGGCGGTCTCAGCTCCGGTAAGGTAAGATTTGCAACCTCTTTTGATCCGGTTTTCATTTTCTTATGACTAAGCCGCACGGGTTCAAGGGTTAGGGTTAGGGTTTCTAACTGTAAATCGCGTTCTTCTAATTTCTAAGTAGCCCGGGACGATGCTCATGGCATGTCGCTCGGCGGCTAACCCTAGATTAGGGTTTCTTATCAAAAACTGTACTCGATCTAATCCACTGTTAGGTGGCTCCGATACCATTGTGAATCACAGTTAGATCTACTAACAGTGAGATCAGTCGAGGCTTAACTAAATCAATAGGAAAAACTTGTCCTTTATGCAAGATGAAAAAGGGGATAGGGAAACTGTCACCGTCGGTTTTAGGCGCCGAGGTGCTGGAGTCCGCCATGTCGGGCTTGGAGGCGCAGTGGCGGCGGAGAAGGGCTTCCCGTCACTTGTGCGGTCCCTGTGAACAGAGTAGGGTCTAGGGTTTGTAGGTGGGAACAGTGGCGGCGGCGAACGTCGTATCCCGTGCCCCGGCCTCCCACCTCTATTTATTTACCGCACGTGACAGGGGCCCTCCAACCATAGGTGGGTTGGGCTCCCCCGTTCAAGGAGCGGATCAAGGTCCCTAATGGGCCGTTGGGTCCAATAGGAGGAGAGATCAAAACCCTAACATTCGCGACCTGGTATGGTCGCTGTAGAGCCACTGTAGCGCGATCGAGAGGCCAAACATAGTTAACCGTCACATGACAATTCAGTATCTTATTTACTATGCCTATAAAGTAGTCTTTTGCCGAGACTGCGACTAGAAAATCATATGCAATCACCACGTACGGTTATAGACAATAAGTGACCATCATTAATTTGACATGGCAAATTCATTTGTCGTTCTTTATGATCTCTCTGAAGAAACACGTCGGGGACTGTTGTTTGAAGAGCATGCATGTACTGCATTTCATAACCTACTAGTTTATGCTAATCACTAATCATAGACGTCAACCGTGCTCCAGCATGTCCTAGAATATTAGAAAATTTCATGAATCAAATTTAGTATGTACAACTAATCAAACTATGTTTGCTTTCACCCTTTGCACTACACCACTATGAGTTTTAATAATACAATATTAAGATCAGCTCTTGTTGCACCACTTTTTGGCTTTGAACTTTTAATTTGATTGCAGTTTTCTTATCCATGTGTTAAGTTCAAACTCTAGCGCTTATTAAATCTTTTATTCATATTTCTTTTTATGTATAATAAAAAGCAGATTTTATGTCCTGGACTCCACTCTTAGTTACTATCATGGCATAAACAAACGTTTCAAATTGCAAAACAACACTCTCAAGATGTTAAGGCTGTCTTTGGCCGGGCTCCTGCCCGAGTGGCTCCGGCTCCGCTCTACTGTAGCCACTACTGCTCCTTCAGGCATGGGAGAGAGAGACCCAGAGAAGGTAGTGTTGGCAGGCTCCGACGGCTCCGCCACAGTAGCACAACAGCGCTACTATAGTGCCGGAGCGGGATTTGGCAAAAGCCCCTCCAAACATGCCCTAAATTTCCTCTATGAAGGAATTACATGTGTAGTAGTATTGTTTTATAAAAAAAGAGTTCTTATATAACTAAAATACGGGTATTGATATGTCACAATGTTTTCATTAAAATATATGTATAATATTCTATAAATAACAACTTATAAAATTTATTGTCAAAGATTTTTAATATTATTTAAAATAAAATTGCCCGTGTTACTGGTATTTAGTTTGTTAAAGGAACATTATTTAATGATTATCAAATATTAATATATATACATACATACATACATACATACATACATACATACATACATACATACATACATACATACATACATACATACATACATACATACATACATACATACATACATACATACATTTATTTATTGCTAGTGTATGCATTTATACTTAGAAAGCTAGTATATGTTATGACAATAGCAGATATGCTTACTTTGAATTTGGCTATGTAGAATTGATAATTCAAAAATATATAGAGTGTAATTTATGGTTAGTTAATTCCTTTTTCATAACAGATAATATTGGCAAGTTAGACATAGATTAAAGAGATGTTTTTGTTTATGTTTTATAACAACAGATAAGGGTAATTTAGATGCAAATTAAGGGGCTTATTTTATATTGTCATTGACAATTGCAGGAGTAGGCAACTAAAAGAAATTTGAGAGGTTAAATTGTGTTTCGTGATGGTAGATGTTGGTAATTTATATGTATATTCAGAGATTATTCATGTTTCCTTTGAAAACAGGACAAGTGGGTAACTTTTTAGAAAAAAATATAATAGAGTTGACCAAATTAATGGCTAGGTTTTTATGATTATATGAGAATTTTTATGATTTATTTTTTCTAATGCATCTTGTGAGGATTCATATACAGCCTCCACATGAAACTTAAGTTATGCCGGCTCTTGTTGTATCCCTTTCTGCGACACCATGAACTTATGTTTTGGCATTTGACTTTTAATCTTGTTAGTTGTTGCAATTCTTTTAATCTACATGTTAAGTTAAAACTCTAGTGTTTATTGTATATTTTATTCAGATTTTATACTTCATTAAAAATATATTCTATACATGTCACACACTACACTTTTAGAAGCTACAATGACATAAACAATCATTGCAGCATGCACCACAACATTCAAGATGTTGAATTTGTTTGGCATATCTTGAAGAATTATGTGTAATAGTATAGTTTATAAAGAAAACGTATAGTGCTTGCTAATGTTGCTGCTCTGTACACTCGCACCTCATGCAATTGCTGGTCAAAAGGCAGTGGTGGCTGAGGCTGGTCACGACTCACGTACGAAGCGGTGGTGCTGAGTTAGCACAAGTACAGGCGGTGCAATATCAATCGATATGACATCCTTCTTGCGCCACATGATGAACTCCTTCACGCATTGTTCGAGAAAATGCACGCCCTTGAGAGTTTCGTGACCGATCGAGAAGCTAGAGCGTTTGCACTTCGCACCGTATAAACAAGCTGGGAGCCTAGGACTGTGTGGACCTCTGGTATCTATAAAAAGTACTTGCACGTCACCCCCGAGCACATGGACGAAATCTTGGAACCAACATGATCCCAAGAGGCCAAGAGCTAGCCAACAACACAAGAAGCATGGCATATGCTGACTGCCTTTTCCCTTTCTCTTCCGTGATGTGTCATTTGACTGAGGCAGCTTAACCAGACCCAGCAGGCCGGCCAGTCGTCGTCGCGGGGGGCACCGATCAGCTATCTATCTAGCCAGCTCTTTCAGTGTACATGCGCCACGTTGGGGCCGGGCCGGACGTGGTCTCACATGCCTTGTTCTTGACTCCCGAGTTGGGCGGCGTGTGCATGTCCCCGAGCACCGCTTGTATCCCTGCCGCCGGCCGGCCGTTGCTGTCCCAGGTGACGCACCACTACGTGCTGTGTTGTGGGCAGCCGGCCGGCAGCATAGATCGGATCGGATTTGAGATGGACGTCGATCAAATCGAGAATCGTCCCCGCTCTCTCTGCGCCGACGACGCCGGCCGGCCGGACCCCGGGCGCGGGTCAGGCGCTTCTATGATCGTGTCGCCGGCGGCGGACCCCGATCGTCTTGAAAGGCTCCCTCGGCATCTATCTATCTGATCCGATCCGATGATGGACTGGATCACTGGAGCGTGGTGGCAATGGTAACAACCGGGCGATAGTCGGAGTAACGTGCTTGCTGATCCTGTTTGGCCGGCGCACGGGAAAATTACATGCATCGGGCCTCTCGTTAAGATGGGACGAGACGACTGCATTGCATGCATGCTTGCTACTCCTACCGTCCTACAGGTGGCATACGTAGATAGCTAAGGCCACCTGGCCTGAATGCGCAGTACACTACACGTACGTACAAAAAGCACGCATGCACAAGCACGCATGGAGCTAGTGAGGGATCTGCGCCATGCTGGGCCGGTACTGTTTGCTGCAGAGTGTACTGTACACGAATGCGTCCATCCAGCTCTTGCGCTTTTGCAGGCGCAGCACGCACTTTTGCATAGTGAGTCAGACCAGGATATCCAAGTGTCTACGGCTGCATGTTTCGCCCCGCCGACCTGTCGTCTCCTCCGGAGAGACGGGAGAGAGAGACGTCGGCGACGGACGGAGCCGCGGCTGTCCACGTAGCTAGCCCTGTTTGTCAGTCTCTCTGCGGATGTTTTCCGTCTTTGCCCATGCCGTCCATGCTAGCACAGAGAGTAAAAATTGTCACCCGGCCAGCGGAATTACCACAGGCTAGAGCACATCATGTACAATAAACTGTACGTACGTAACCAATGCTAGTAGGGCGATCTATCGAGGAGTAAGTGATAAGTGAGAACTTACCCTTGGATTGGACCGTTCGCCCCCCCCCCCCCCCTGATACTATGTTGTAATAAGCTGATGTACATGTTATGATCTGAGTTAGTTTCCTGTGGTTGATCGAGCGGCCGGGGACGGCACATCAAGCCTCTTTTCACCTCTTCATCATCATATACGAAACCTGACTGTCACATCCATCGGATCCCAGATTTGCGGCGAGCTGAGCATAATTCATTCACCTAGTTGACAGTTGTTGCTTTAGAGAATCCTAGTTGACGTCCGATTTAGAGAAACCTGACTGTCACATCCATCGGATCCCAGGCTGTGAACTACTTCCACCGTTCCAAATCGGACGTTCTCTTCCGGCTTTGGCTCTAAATCAAACTTGTCTAGCTTTGACAAACAATTATAAAAAAATACGTGAAAGTTATCTTCTCTTATATATATTATATCTAGCAGCTGCTCCTTGTGTTTGTCCTAGTTAATAAGCCACAATTTTAAAAATTATATGAGCAAGCCGCTTCTAAATTACTAGGCTGATTCGTGCGCTCCGCTGCGCGCACGTAGGTGGGGATGAAAAGATTGAACATCACCGAACAACAGCCGAAGCCTGCAGGAGCAAAAAAAAAAAGATAAAGATAAAAAAGGAAAAAGGAAAAAGAACAGCGGCTGAAGCCCGAAGGAGCAAAAAAAAAAACGAAAAAGAGAAGAAAAAAAGAAAAAAGTGAACAGTAGCAGTAGGACTGATGAGGCAGAGATTCCTAGGTGGTTAAAGGAAGTAGTTATAACTTATGTTAGTTTACCTTAAGTCAATCTTCTTTAACTTTGGTTGAGTTTTTTTAGAAAAAAAATACATTAAAACTATGGCCTCGTTTGTTTCACTGAAATTTGGCTGATGCTGCTGCTAATTTGTTGTAGAAAATATTGTTCCTTCGCTGAAAAGTAATGCTAAAGAACAGGTGCGTGCGTGGCTTCTGCACGACTCTAGTAAGCTCCAGCAGTGCAACGTAATGATATACACGTATGCTTGGTCAATCCGTCGTTACCAGCAAATCATTTGCCATCACTCAGCAAAAACGACTGGCTAATAGATGCATGGCTGGGAGGAGCTAGCTTAGGGACGCCATTAATTAGCGCCACACAATGACACACAATCATACAGTCCTGCTCCTGCAGGGGCGCGCGATGATACACGTACCAGCAGGCAGCAGCAATGATACACGTACCAGCAGGCAGCAGCTTATTAAGCCTTCGGCTCGCATCCACCGGTGGTGCACCGTCCTACTGCTATACTATACTCGCCTCGCCATATCGCCGATGGTCATCGTCGTCGTAGGCAAGCGGAACCAGAGAGCCTGGCAGCAGGCGGCGGGCTCGGGGTCGGGGCGTCACGTCACCATGCACCGTTGTCTCCGGACCACAACGACACACATGGTGGTGGAATGACGAGGTGCAAAGAGTTATTAGGGAGAAGAAGGAGTGTTTCAAGCGTCTCCACCATGACAAGAGTGTAGCCAACATCGAAGGCTATAAAATAGCGAAGAGGGTTGCAAAGCGAGCTGTGAGTGTAGCAAAAGGTCAGGCGTATGATGGTCTTTATCAGCGGCTAGGCACGAAGGAAGGGGAGAAGGACATTTATAGGATGGCTAGAATCCGCGAGAGGAAGACAAGGGACATCAACCAAATAAAATGCATCAAGGATGGGACAGATCGACTTCTGGTGAAGGATGAGGAGATCAAGGACAGATGGAGAGAGTACTTCGACAAGCTGTTTAATGGGGAGAATGAGGGTCCTGCCCTTGAGTTGGACGACTCATTTGACGATACCAACAGACGCTTTGTGAGGAGAATTCAGGAGGCAGAGATCGGAGAGGCTTTGAAGAGGATGAAGGGAGGTAAAGCGATGGGCCCTGATGGTATCCCCATTGAGGTGTGGAGATACCTAGGCGCCAGAGCGATAGTATGGTTAACTAAGCTTTTTAACCTTATTTTTCGGTCAAACAAGATGCCTGAAGAATGGAGGAGAAGTATATTAGTACCTATCTTCAAGAACAAGGGAGATGTTCAAAGTTGTACTAACTACCGTGGGATTAAGTTGATGAGTCATACGATGAAGCTCTGGGAGAGGGTTATCGAGCATCGCCTAAGGAGAGTGACACATGTGACCCAAAATCAGTTTGGGTTCATGCCTGGTAGGTCGACCATGGAGGCGATTTTCTTATTACGACAATTGATGGAGAGATATAGGGAGCAGAAGAAGGACTTGCACATGGTCTTTATTGACCTCGAGAAGGCATATGACAAAGTACCGAGAAATGTCATGTGGTGGGCCTTGGAAAAGCACAAAGTCCCAACTAAGTACGTTACCCTCATCAAGGATATGTACAGGGATGTGGTGACGTTTGTCCGAACATGTGATGGCGACACCAGTGACTTTTCAATTAAAATAGGACTGCATCAGGGGTCAACTTTGAGCCCTTATTTATTTGCTTTGGTGATGGATGAGGTCACAAGGGACATACAAGGTGATATCCCTTGGTGTATGCTCTTTGCTGATGATGTGGTGCTAGTTGACGACAGTAGGGCGGGAGTTAATAGGAAGTTAGAACTATGGAGGCACACGTTAGAGTCGAAAGGGTTCAGACTTAGTAGGACTAAGACCGAGTATATGAGGTGCGATTTCAGCGCGACTAGGCACGAGGAGGGAGACGTTAGCCTCGATGGGCAAGTGGTGGCCAAGAAGGATACTTTTCGGTATTTAGGGTCGATGCTACAAAAGGATGGAGACATTGATGAAGATGTTAGGCATAGAATTTCAGCCGGCTGGTTGAAATGGCGTCAAGCTTCTGGCATTCTCTGTGACAAAAGGGTGCCTCAGAAGCTGAAAGGTAAGTTCTATAGGACGGCGATTCGTCCGGCGATGTTATATGGTGCTGAGTGTTGGCCTACAAAAAGGCGACATGTCCAGCAATTGAGTGTAGCGGAGATGCGTATGTTGCGTTGGTGTTGTGGGCACACAAGGAGGGATAGAGTACGGAACGACGATATTCGGGATAGGGTTGGGGTGGCACCAATTGAGGAGAAATTGATTCAACATCGGTTGAGATGGTTTGGACATGTCCAACGGAGGCCTCCTGAGGCGCCGGTGCGTTGTAGAGTTCTAAAGCGGGCCGATAATGTAAAGAGCGGTAGAGGTCGACCTAAATTAACTTGGGACGAGTCCGTTAAGAGAGATCTTAAGGAGTGGAATATCCCCAAGGATTTAGCTA